>VWZP01007619.1:674587-728352 GCA_013396995.1 Dicaeum eximium | reverse complement strand
AAAAAAAAATTAAAAAGCTGTTTTAAGCATAGTCTGTACCCCAAGTTTATGGAAAACATGTGAAACTAAGCTTTTTATACAGAAAACCTTGATGCTGTATTACTGTTCTTATGAACCTTCTCCTTTCTTTCAACTTTTTTTTTTTTTTCCCCAGGTGGTTCATATGCAGACTAATGTAGAAGTATCTTTGCAGTATGATGCATCCATTTTGACTTAAAAATTTTTTTGAAACCTGGAGTTCCTAAGTTGTTTAGAATCGTATGATTAGAACTTTTTAGTAAACCAAAAAAAAAAAAAATTAGATGCAGAAATGTTATGGTAGGATTTTAAACTGCCTGAATTATGCAGATAGACTGCAATTTTTCTGACTTCAACCTTCACTAAAATTTCAGTTTGATTTTCCCCTTTTTTTAGCTCTTGGTATCCCTGAGGGTGTATCCCAAACAAAACAGAATTGGGGATGCTTCTTGGAAGGAAGGTGCATTGGAGAGCAGGATAGTAACTGGGCTGTTTTGTCCATGCTTTTTAGGGTGCTGTTGGTGAGGGGAGTTCTCACCATGTCCAAAATAATGAAGAGGGCTGCAGACAACTATCAGGCTGGCCAGACAGAAAACTTCATTCACTTCTTTGAACAATACTAAAGCAAACAACATTCTGTCTATGAAAGAATTGTATTTTCTTTTGTGTATAGAGTTGGCTCCAAAATATGCTTGATTCCTTAAGACAGATATCCTGGTTTAGTGCAAATTTGGGAGGAAATTTAAAAATTTACAAATTTTTTACATTTGTAAAAAAATTACGAATTTACAACCATCATAAAGCTACCCTAGGACAACCAGTCAGTTTGATGAAGGAAAAAGTGTTCTCATGGGACTCAAACAGCATATTTAATTTTCTTAAAGGAGTAACAAATGGATAAATCCTGATGAATTAATATTTTTCACATTTTAATTCTCTTTTTCCCCTGTCTTCACTGGCACAGGCATGTTAGGTATAAGTGCACATTTAAAAAGCAGCAAAGAAAGCAGAATAGATGTTACACTGCAGGTTTTTTTGGTGGTTTTGGTCTTTTTGGGTTGGTTGTTTGGTTTGTTGTTGTTGTTGTTTTTCTTCCAATTTTGAAGGTTTACAATAAATCATGAAGGTAGAGAGTAGCCTTAGGGAAAAACAGTTTTCTTGCAAGACAAGTTCCTTATTTGGCACTTGAAAATACTTCTTCTGTTGTTTTGTAGTATCTGTTACCTGATTATTTGGTTTTGGAACAAAATCTTAGTCAAATAAGTCTTTATGAAGAATGCTGCTCTGTGGTCATTTTTGCTATGTTGTAATTTTCAATTGTCAGTTAAGCTTTATGAACATCCACAAGTTTTACAAATTTAACCATTTTACAGTCTTATGAATTTCTATCTACTATAACTGTTTCATTTCAGAAAAATCCCAGTCCATACAACAATTTAATTATGACATTGTCTTCACTAAATTTTTGAGGAATTTTGTTTTGTTTTTTTAATCCATGCTATGCCTAGCCCTCTTGTGGACACTTCTTTAAGGAAGGAGAAAGCTGAGGATAGGAATAGATTACTGCAACTTTTCCCATCAAGCTGGGAAACTGGAAACTGAGACAGCCAGTGCAACTCCTAAACAAGACAGTCTGTGAAAAGTATCATTTGATCATTATCTGTGATCAGCTAGGACAAAATCACTATTCCTCAGTATTTATCCAGAAAAATATGAGGCATGCACAAATCTTTTCAGCTAAAGAATTCAATTCCTTTTAGCTATTTCCCAAATACCTTTATGCATTTTTTTTTAATTTTAAAAACAATAAACAAACAAAAGCATGCTTCATAAACCAATGCAGTGAAGCACCTTTAGCTTGAAAAGGGAGAGAGCTCCGATTTAATAAAACTGTAATCTTTCATTATGCTGCTGATGAAAGCAAAATAAGAATTTCAAAATAAAATAGGCTGTTTGTGTCAACAATGGATATTGCATATAACTTTGAGTTAAGCCAATGACAATGCAAAATGCCTACTACAATGCCTTTTCAACACATTGGAAAACTTCAGAGAGAAGATGATGAAAAACTGGCAAAGCTTCAGATATTTGCATACAAAATTATTCAACTTTTTTCAGTAAATAAATTCACTTTCATCATCTTAACTGCAGGTATTTCGTTTGCTTTAATTTTTATATAGATCAACGAAACAGCTACCATGGCAGTTTCAGCCTGTGGAAGGAATTTTCTTGAGAGGCAAAAAGCAAGAATGTCAGCATTTGTCTTTGGGCATTATTTTACTGCATTTGTCTGCCTATGAGGCAATAGCTTTCAAGTCAATTTGGTAACTGGGAGGTCCTTCATGATGCAGGACCAAGAAGTCAAGAGGGACCTGAAAGCTCCAGACATAGTTGCAAAATGGGAAAGTTTTTCTTTCAAAGGTAGCTGGTAAGCAGAAATCCATCGAAGACTAATTTTTATCTGAGCTTTAGCAGAAAGAAACTGTCCAGTGTTTGACATACCTTAGAAACAATCTGTTTTCTCTCTTTCTCTCTCTCTCTCTCTCGCTCTCTCTCTCTCTCTCTCTCTATATATATATATATATGTACTCTTCATTATCCGGTGAATCAGTAAGAATTTGTTCCAGTGTTTTTTCATGCACCTACACTCTGTAAAGAAAATTACATCCCTGATATTAAGTATCAGTATGGGTGACATAATTTGCCTCATAGTATCCACTAAGTAAGATCCATGGAGCAGTAGTACATAGCTTAGAGAGAAGGGCCTTTTCCAATAATCATTAGATAGATATTCACTTTCTTTAGCATTCAAAATTATATTTAAAATGGCAAAAAGGCTGTAATTTTGAATGTTTGAACCTACTTGGGGACATGGTTTAGTAGACTTGGCAGGGCTGGATTAATGGTTGGACTCGATGATCTCAAAGGCTTTTTCCAACCATAATAATTTTATAATTAAATGATTCTACTTTAAAGACAAATATTCTTTAACAACTAAATGAACTTTTGATTGGCTAAGTACAAGTATTCATCATCTTCTGTACAGGAAAAGCCTTAAGGACTATTCATGATTCTGCATTTTGACAACACAATTATTAATTAGAAGCTTAAAGACAGAAGTGGATCCATGTTGAAGTGTGAATATGCTTGTGATTAAATGTTAGGATTTGTTGATTGGAAATGATTGACAGGTTACTTTGTTTTTCAGGATGATTTATGAGTAAGGTTTAATTTGAGCTTTTGTTTTTTGGTTGGTTGGTTGGTTTCCTTTTTTTGTTTTTTTTTGAGAGGTTATGTTTTAGAATTATGACTTGGAATATTATGAAAGAAAATAAGCCACAAGATAAAGCAAAATGAACTTTATTTGGACTAATCTATTAAAATAGCTTTCTGTCATTGTGACATTCCTAATATCTTCTCATTTTCAGCTTGACAAAAAAGCTGATTTAAGTAATGGGAGACCTTTTTTTGACTTCAGTGGCTTAGGGTTCACAGCTTCCCTGGATGATATAGAAGACTGTTGACTATATAAAAATTCCATTTGTCTCACTTACTTGGAAATTGTCAATATGTTTCTTAAAATCAAACTCTTTAAAATTATTCTCAGGAAAAACCACATTCTTGTTCAAAAACAGCATTTTTGGGTTGGGTAGTCGAACTGCCAATGTTTAACCCTTGTGTGGTCAGAAGGTTCTGTGTTTTTGGATTATAATGAAAAAACCCTGGGGATGTAAAAGTTGTGATTGGAGCTCTCATCCAACATTGGATGGACTTGAGATGGACTGGAGGTGTTTAAGGAAAGACTGGACATGTCACTGACTACCATGGTTTAGTTGATTTGAAGGTGTTAGGTCTTAGATTAGACTCAATGGTCATAGAGTTCTTTTCCAACCTAATTGAATCTGTGATTCCATGATTTATTTTAACTGGATCAAGAACTTTAGTATCTTTTTAATCACTCTCTGGTTTTTGGTTGGGGTTTTTTTTTTTTTTTCTTTTTTAAAAATTTATTCTTGAGTATTTCCATTCTTTAAGGTAAACACAATGTTAGGTATCTAAGAAATACCATTTGCAGATAAGTAGTTTTTCCAAGGCTTTATTTTCCACCTGAAATAATAATTCTGAATCTTTGTAGTTTCTTTCAAATTCTCTCTCTTCTTCTTTTTTTTTTTTTTTTTTAATTTCTAAATGTCTTCCTGAAAAACCAGGGAATGTCTGGGATATGGAAAATACAAAACAAAACCACATACAAACCCTAACATTTAAAGCAAGTATGACTGTATGTGCCCTTCTTTGAAACCTTGCAAAGGATACAATTCAGAAGATGTGAGGAGGGACCTATGAAAGGAGACTGAATTCAGACACAGCGTGCTGTGTAACCAAACAAAAGAGTGTTGCCTTTCATTGTTTAATATTCCTAGCAGTAAGGTGGTACCACTTAGGATGTTGAAAAGTAACACATGGTGGGGCATATAATTAAGTGAAGCCTGAAGAATAATTATGCTAGTAAAGCTCAGCATAATGAGAAACTGGGGTTGGGGCTTTTAATATCATATTATGACATTAAGTACAGAATAGAAATATGAAGATAATGCGTCTGTTGAAAATGAAAGAAAACTGCAGATACAGGCATTTTAACAATAAAAAAACCACTTTTACCTCCTGTAGAATGCCACCATTCCATATTCCATTTAAGTAAAATAAACTTTTATTTATTAAGGGCATGATAAAATTTCAGAAGGAAAACCTGGGAATATTAATTGATCTGAATGGAAACTGGGTTCCATCCCTCTGTTGAAATATTTATATTTTTCTCTGTAGTCATACAAATAAAATGTCACAATTACTCTGAAAACTGCAATACCAGTTAAAGCCAAGTATCTGAGCTATTAGAAGAAGCTATTGTAAACTGAATATTGCAGCATGAGTCTGTTCATGAGGGACAGCTCTAGGGTTGCCACAACAGCAGCTTTTTGCTTCCACTCCAGAAGACTACAAGATAATTTAATTAATACAGCATTTGGAAGAGTGAAAAGATGTCTGTCCAAGATAATTCTCTAAATTTGGGGCCTAGCTTGTGTCGCAGTGGGCTTTTCTCTGACTACATGAGATGTGTTTTAAAAGGAGAACCAGAAGGCATTTTGAACTTCATCCTTGTTTCTGCCATTGCACTCTAGGTACAAGGGTTATGGAAGTAACAACTCTTAAGTCATGTTTTACTGGCAGAACTTGGGTCTTTAACACTTCTCTGAAATAGGAGAGCAACCCAGCTGTATATCCCAAAGGTGTCCACTGGCACTACTAGGTTTCCTAGACTATTCCAGGTGTTGGCATCAGGTTGGCAGTTTCACGACAGGGGATCCTAAATCTGCTTGAGAGTGCAGCTAGACACAAGTTAGGATATCCTAAGGTGCCATTTAGGCACAAGGTGCATATGCTTAGGCAACCAATGCACTCCTATGATTTCTGTGGTTCTGTCCATTCTTCCATAAAATAAATGGCCAAGAGAAAGACATTAACATTTATCCATACTAATATAATCACTTAAAGGGATGAAAAAACGTAAGATGCAATATAGATACAGAAATCTTTGAAAAATCAAACAAAATACTTGTGGAAATAATATTTTCTGAGAATGATGTTGGTTCTCTCCACAAATGCATGAAATTATGCTGTGGTAACAGAGGAAAGCTTCGGGGAAATGATTCTTCTGTTACTGAGATCAAGTGATTCTCCCTGATGTCTCTCTTAGATTAAAAAAAAATAATAGTTCTTTTCCTCAGGAAAATTTTGGTAGGGTTGTGGAAGAAACAGTTATCTCTTTAAAATTTAAAAAGCTTTGCCTCCTGGTGCCAGGAAAGATGTCATATCATTGGTGTTTCACCATGAATTCTAGGGGTGTCTTGCACTCCTAATAGTCTGCTTCTATAATTTCAGAAGAAACTGAAGAAAAAGTTTCAAATTTGGAGGAAAAAAATGAAATTTTATTTCACACCTCTATACAGGCTCCTTCAGAAACTCCCATCTACTGAATGCTTTTAATAGTTTTAATTGTTTTCAGTCACATACACGAGCAGTAAATATATTTGGTGGTGGCTGGTTTGTATTATTACAAAGTAATGCTAAGAAAATCTGTATTATTGGCACAGTACCTGAAGCAGAAAAAAGTAAAATATAGTGTCTTTTGAATCTAGACACCCATCTGATTGAAGATAATTTAAAATATAATTTAAAAGTTCATTTAAAATTTTGCTTGGTAAACAAAAACAGGGATAATGTGGCCAGAGCACAAAATCACTTAGATCTCTACATGTAAAAATATGTGTCAGTTATTGTAGGAAAGAAGTTGGCTGACCCTGCTGTTCATGTCTAACAACCTGACCCATAAACATTAAGAAGAAGCTACCTGCCAAGAATGCTCAATTTACATTGCCTGCCACATCTTTACAGCTGGAACAGGAGATGCCTAAAAGCTTTATTTTTTCTTTTTTTTTTTTTTTTTTATTTTTTTTTTTTAGTTTTTCTTTCCTTAATAGCAAGGCAAAAGTCCGCTTTCTGTGGAATCTGAAGTAGGACAGTGAGTCATTCTAGCTCTTTGTAGAGTGGAGTTGGAGGCATTGCAGAGGGCACTGCTCTGTACTATAAAACCAAAGGGAGCGTTTCAGGTGTAATTCTCTGCAGTGCTAGTGTAAGTACTGCCGTGGCAGTTACCACATAATGCACAGCACTGCTACACAAGTTGACCCCTGGGGAGCATTTAGTAAATTGTAAAGGGCTGTGAAAGCACAAAATAAAGAAAGATGGACTTTTCTTCTGAACACACTGGTCTTATTTCTGCAGGTACTGTGAAGAGCAATAAGGAAGTTAAAAGTTGCCCAGCAGCAGCAACTACCTTTGCTTTACAAAAAACAGTGGCTCCATCCTTGTCCTGGAAAACCACAGTGATGCTTGCAGAGAGATGCCTTCCACCAGCAGCTCACAGGAAAGACAGAGGGCAGAGAGCAGGGTGACTCTAACATTGTGGCTAGTGAAGGCTTTTGTGAAATCATACAGATTTTTTGGTCTATCACTGACCAACAAAGAAAATAGAGGGCCAGCCTCCACACCAGTGTTATCCTTTCCTAAATTGATCTTAAATGCCCAGAAAGTATGGGGAAACACCAACCTAGAGTGTGAATTTCTTGCTCCCAGTGAACTATCTACGTATCAAAATGAAGTTTTATAATGTTTTGACAAAACCCCACAGTCCAGACAGCTGGACTATCAGGCATAAATTCAGAGGAGCTCAGCTCTGATCCTTGTTCTGGCAGAAACTTTCCTTGCACTGGGAATGCTGCATAGAATTAGAAAGTCCTTTATCCAAATTTGAGTTAAGGATGACAACTCTGTCCAAAGAACTCAGGAATTCACAGATGAAAGCTAATGTATTGCTCCTAAGTCTAATTTGCCAGCGGTCACTCACTAAAATGGCCCGCTTGCTGTAGCACTGTGTCATTACTTTTTGTGCCCAGTTCCTCTGAGGGTAATGTTGTAATGTCAGGGTCTAACTGAGGTTTTCTGGCATGGTACTGCCCTTCCTGGGAATGCCATATATCAGAGGAATAAAATGAAAAAACCTTAAGTGCTATCCTCAGGCCTGTCAGCTTCAGTGAGTTGCTTCACTCTGTACCTTGCAGAGTCTTAGTATTAAAAATGCACTTTTAATTTTAAAGACAGACAATTACCTGCAGGATTTAAAAAATATTTTTATCGGGGACTTTTTTCTTCCAAAATTGGGAAGGATAATAAACAGGAAAATGGATGCCCCCCAAAAAAGCAAAACTGACCTTTTCAGCTATTATGTACAACTTGGTTTGCATTCTCTTTGAATCTGGGGTGCAGGTGTGACTTTTGTTCCTTCTGCTTTTCCATAGCTAGTTCTAAAAATCTGTCAAGGCTTTTCACAAAACAAATTCTTTGAAAATGTGAGGGATTTTTACTTATTTCTATTTATTTATTCTTAGAGCAACAGCCATGTAAGACCACTTTAAAGGCAAACAGCAGGAGCAAGTCCAGACAACAAATGTAGCACACCAAGCCTTTTCTTATAAATTCTTTCCATCCACCTCCCTCTGTCCCCCTCTCCACTGCAAATAAAGGACTGAAGAAAGGAAGAAAAAGCTTACACAGCATCATCTGCATCCCTGCCTTTAGCTAGTCACATTTTCCTAGCTTGAAGTGATATGCATTATTGAAGAGTGTCCAGCACTCTCAAGTAAATATGTGCCACTCAAATAAATAACTACTCACCATGCTCCTCTTTACTCTTGGGCAGTGTTTATAATAACCCACATACAGCTCAGTTTTCATTTTTCATCCTTTCTTTCATTTTTCAGGGAACAAATTTATTTAGCAAGTATGTCAGATATACAGGGGCCAATCAGAATGAGGTGACAGATTATATTAATTGTTGAATCAGTACAGCAGTGTGGTGACAAAGCAATATTCAAATGTGGCTGTCTGCTTTCAACCATTTAAGTCCATGAATAAGCTAAAGATCTGTACAGCAGCTGGTACTATGAGACTTTGGATGTTTAACCTCAGATGTCTGGCTTAAAATATTGGATTTGCATTGCATAAAAGTATAGTTAGTTATTATCTAGGAGCTAATAAACCAGTATAAATTAATTTAGTTACATCTTCCTTTTATTGCAGCTTGACACAATGAATGTACAACAATATTTAGTAAATTATAACTTGAGCAATTCTCCATTAACTGCATAATTTTTCTTATAGATTCTGCTTCCCTAAGTTGTCCCACTAATCATTTTACTGCTTATAAGTTAGGATAATTATAGTGGACTGAAGAGTGTCTGAAATTTTAAAACAAATCTTTGGCTGTGATGTATAATTGCTCTTCTTTTTTATGGCTACCTGACAAAGGTCAGTCATTTATAATTTCCTTGATTTGTGGTTCATTTAACTGATACCTGTATGGTTTTGGTGTATGGCTACTACTCTGATCTACGGGCAAGATATAAGTGTTTCAAGGTTGCATAGCAGAACCTTTCTAATCTTATGAGTTGAATATTCCTAAGCTATTTGGAGTTTGGTGTTTTAGCAACTTCCATGGACTCCATAAAAGAAATTTAAGGTAAAGCTCTCAACATTTCATCATGTGGTGAAATGGTATCTAGTGTATCTGCAGAGGAGACCGAAAAAATACATATTATTTTGAAAGAATTTTTAACATCTTCCAGTTTTGTTTCAGAGACAAACTCACTTGTTCTTCAGAATTAAAATGCCCATGAAATTTCTGTGTGAATGTGTATATTTATGCAAGGGGAGAAAGTAGGCAGGACTATTCATACTGGGCATTCAGGTGTATTAAACAATACCAGCAAAACTTTCTTGATATCATGTGCTTTCAAGTCTACAATGCCCCTTGAACATTTGCAAACACTTTGTGTTTGTATGAGCTGGGAACTGTAAAAGACATTATTCAAGAGTTATTCCTGTAGATGGTGCATGTCAGAAAAACTCCCCCCTGCAATGGCAATTGGGGTGCCAGGACAGTCTGTACATTCAAACAGCTTACCTGACACATTCACTGTCTGAGGTTACACCTGGCAATCACTACCTTAACTTGTACATTTGGGTTAAAGCACTCATCCTCTAATGCGCAGGTTTCAGGATCATTTCTCTTCTGAACCCGAAGGTTTCAAATGTTCAGTTTATTCAACATGGACAATGTCCTAAACAGGTATGTAGGCTATTTTGGATATTTTATAGTTATGAAGGTTCTTTTTCTAAGATATTGTGCAGGAAACAAAAATGTTTAGAAATTAATTAGGCAGCTTTATTTCACAAATGCTCATTGGTGGCTATTAAATACACTAGCATGGATGCAACTTCTGCCTTGGGGAAAAAAAAAAAAAAAAAGAGGAGTATGGGTGAAAGAAACCTTAAGATTCTTATTTTTGCAAGGTAGAAAGTTATGTCAGTCCACATTTCAACTGTTTCTTGCAGTTTTCCTCTAAGTAACCTCTATTAACCACTGTTAGACATGATACTGAGTGACCTTTGGTCTGTTCCAGCATATGTCCATTGTGTACTTAATGACACTTCTCTGTGCTCTTTGATACCACAGGACCCAACTTCAATCTCAGAGAGGGCAGACTGGAAATTGGGAATTAAATGCCTTGGAGCATGAGGGAGGCTACTTCCTCAGGGCCTCCTGCCTCTCTCTTACAGAAGCTGGAACTTGTACCATGCATGAGGCAAGGCTGCAAAGGTCACCTCCTGATGAGGCCACTGAAAAGCTGATTGCTATTTCTGTCCCTGATACTGCTGCAGAATTTTTGCCTGATGCTAGGCAGGCTGCTTACAATACATTTTTACAGTGCTGACTAGTGACCTTTCCCATTTCTCTAAGACCTGCTTTTGATACTTGATGGTAGGAGTTCCCCAAATGGAAAAGCAGCTGGTGTTGATGGACTGATGTGGAGGCTGCAGCCTTTGGGAGGTGAGATCCAAGCAGGGTGAGCAGGCAGAACAGTCAAGTCGGAGTCATCCAGACAGTGAGTTCCCCAAATCAGTGGCTCTCAATCTTGGTGTTTTAGCTACCCATTATAAAATGAGGATAATATTGCAGTCATACTTAATAGGCAGTTGTAAAACTAAAGGCATTGCTGTTCATGAAATATAGTCATGAGCACCACAAAGAAGTCTAAACAAATGGCTTCAAAGGAGAGTTTGAATAATGCAGTGCAAATTAGACCTAAGGCCATACTTTACAGAAAAAGAGAAAAAAATTTGAGCACTTCATCACTTTCCTGAATGTAATCCATCCTTTTACAGAGGAAGACTGGGGTCATGTGTAAGGATTGACCAAGTAATAAAAACACAACACTGAACTAACACTGCAAAGGTGACTAGGTGATTTTTTTCTGCACATCTGTCATTTGCTTTTATTTTCTGGCACTGGGGGTGCTCTTAAGATGGCATATGTGTGGAATATGCATACAAGCTAATATGAATTAGCTCACAATAATTAAAAATAAATGAATAATTTTGCTCACAATTACTATTATCTTTAATAACTTAAGAAAAATTGTGACCTCACTTTTTTTTTTTTTGTTCATTCTATCCAAAGGCAAGATAAATTTTTTAATTGAGAGCCAAGCTTCTAACAGCCGATTTTAGCAACGACAAGTTATATGGTGGCTGCTGGAGTTGGTAGAATCCCTGAGTCACCTGGTATCTTCAACCATCTGTCAAAAATTTTTGATGGGTTCACTCCATTAGTTTCAGAGCCACTAATAAAGGAGAATCTTATATTTTCTATAGATAGCCTGATGTTTTCCAGATAAGGCCTTCTGTAGCCTCAGATTATACTTCAAAAGAGAAATTAGGACACCCATAACAAAACAATCATGCCTTTTCATCCAAAGAATGGTGCCATACAAAAACAGATGCTTTGAGCTGGTGAATCAGAAGCAGGGAAAAAGACCTCCAAGAGAAAGGTGTGATGTAGCTCGTACATGGGATTTAAGATAGATTTCTCAGGTATGTCATCCTGCTGGAAACGTTTTTAATCTCTGTTTCCAAACTGAATTGTGTGAACACTATTTCTGATTTTTGTCATATGTCTAGCACACATTTAGACTCACAAGATTCTGTATTGTCCTGAAACAGCCAATTAGGAGAGTAAGAAATAGCCTTTGCATTTTGGTATTTTTTTATTTTTAATTTTAATAGACATTTTGTCAAGTGTGAGCCAACAGGTTTCCAGAGATAAAACATTGAGTTTCCCCTCATGTATCACATTGTGTATTGTTTATCTATAAAATGGGAGTAGAAAAGTCAGATGTCTACCAAAAAATATTAAAAGGAAGAAATAAATATCATTGAAGAGTCATCAGCCATGTATTTTTTCTGGCATTCATTATGAAAACATATAGTTCCATCTAAATTTTGTGGGTGATTCTAGCCTTTGCTTCAGTGTCTTTTTTCCTTTTAATCTTCTTACTTTTTAAGTCCTGATCCCTGTAAAACCTTCCTAATATTTTAAAACAGAAATGAACAATCCTTTTTATTTTATATCCTTTGGGAGAGACAGATTGATTCTTTTTGGAGCTAAGGGGTAGAGGTTATTGGATTTACATGTGTGAAGAATTGATGGAAGAAAGCTCAGCTGAAAGAAATGAATTTTGTATTTAGTGTCAGCTGAAAGAAATGAATTTTGTATTTAGTGCTGAAAGCAATAAAAGGTCATTTCTCAGCCAAGCACCTGTGCAAATTCTGTGATCCATATTCTCAAACCTCCTCCTGCAGCACAGCAAATTTATTGGTTCTAGTGAGAAAATATTATTGCTAGGATCTTGCGGTCACTGTGAGAACTGACGTCTGGGAGATAGATCTGATCTCACAAAACCCTCCAAAGACCAGCAGATTTGGGAACAGCCTGAATTCCAGATGCTGAAATTACATCTTCATGGAAGCAGTATAAGAGAAAGCAATTGATATTGATTAAGGATACACATTGATTTTTTTCCTAAGGTTTGTTGTCTACAGCCTTTTTTTGTGTGCTTTATTTCTTCTGAGCTTGAAATCTGATGTGTGTGTAAGTTCTTAAGAGATAAGTTTATACTGAGCAATTGTATCTCTTCTTTGACTATAAAGAGAAAAGGAACAGTCATTGCCTTATGTAGCTTATCTGATCTCATTCATATCACAATTAGTGGTGCTGGTTAGGAATGAAGTAGCTAGAAGAACAAAGTCCTTTTGTTCTCAGCTTGGTCTCTGCATCAGTCCAAGAAAATATTGCTGCACTTTTTCACGCTAAGGAGGGTTGCCAAGCAGACTATACACATACAACTTAAGGTTTTTTGGCTACAGTGAGCTACTTATTTGCCATGGCTCTTGGTAATGAAGTATTTTAAGGTTCTTTTAAGGTACAGAGGTATAGTTAAAAATGAACAAAAGCCAGTGTGCCCTGCATCTAGGTCCCAGATTTGAGGAACCTACACAAATATATATTGAGACTTGCATTGCACAGTGTTGCCCAGAGTTTCAGAAATAGCTGCATATGGACATGCATCCATGTCCTTTATCTCTCTTTAGCTGGCCATGGTGTTAACCATGCAGGAACAAACAGGCAAGAGTAGTAAACAATCTTAACTCCAGTCAAACTATATGGCAGAGTGATTTTGCCTGATACAAGTTCTAAGAAGGAATTGCAAATTACAGGTAGGTAGGTAGGTAAAGAGATGGTTAGTTATTGAAATAATATGTGCTACTGCCTGAAAAAAAAGCTTCAGAAACTAACGTCATTAAGTACACAGAAAAAGTGTCAGTCCTCTTGGTAAGGAAGGTTATGCTTTAGGACTTTCCCCTGTGTTGGTACTTCAGAAAAAGACTGTTGAAGTGATAGAGAGTAATGTTGGTATAAATTACATCCCACATTTTAGGTTCTTATAAATATCTAACTTGAAATCTCACATTTACAATATGAACACATTCCTTATTTCTCAGAGATGGACAACTACCTTTTGACCAGTTCTGGCCCCCCAGTTTGGGAAGGACATTGGGACGCTGGAGCGCGTCCAGAGGAGGCAACGAGGCTGGGAACACAAGCCCTGTGAGGAATGACTGAGGGGGCTGGGGGTGTTTAGCCTGGAGAAAAGGAGACTCAGGGGTGACCTTATCACTCTCTACAACTCCCTGAGAGGTGGTTGCAGTCAGGTGGGGTTGGTCTCTTTCTCCAGGCAGCAACTGAACATCGGTTCAGAGCAAGAGGACACAGTCTTAAGCTGCACCAAGGGAAATTTAGGTTGGATATTAAGAAAAAGTTTTTTTGTAGAAAGAGTGATAAAGTACTGGAATTGTCTGCCCAGGGAGGTGTTGGAGTCACCATCCCTGGATGTGTTTAAAAAAAGACTGGATGTGGCACTGGGTGCCATGGTTTAGTTGAGGCGTTAGGGCACGGGTTGGACTGGATGATCTTGAAGGTCTCTGCCAACCTTGTGATTCTGTGATTCTGTCATTGAGTGACAGAGGACTTGAGCTCCTCACTTTTATTCTTCTGAATAAATCTGACATTCAAGACCAAAATTAGTGGGATAAATTGTCTCCATTGTCTTGTAATTATTGCCTGATTGCTCTTTTGGTTTTTGGAGGTTTTGTTGACTTTGATTTGTTTAAGGTTTGTGTGTGAGTGAGAGAGAGTCAAAAGATTAAATTTTATAACTGCCTACTGGTCAAATTAAAGTAGGATCCTGCTCCTCCTGTCTTCTACATCATCATCAGTAGTAAATATTCTTCAGCTGGAATTCATCTGTCAAGTTGGATGGTGATATATGAACCAGAGTGAAATCCCATGCAGTCTTTGAGAACTGTCTTGGTTTCACAGTGCTGATATTACAAAACCTTTGTCTTTTATTCAGTAAAACAAGCAGATATACATCATGTACGTATGGGGAATAGATCTACTGGGTATGAATATGGGGGTTTTATAACCATTTTTCAAGCTGTAACTGTGCTTTAAAGCTCTGAAAGTGGTGACACAGCTAGTTTGACAGCATCACCACTTTAAACCTTTTAACATCACTGCAGGGTATATAACACATCCAGCTTTGCCATAAAGGAGAGGTTCACACTTAAACCCTGAGGTAATATAGTAAGTGCTTCAACAAACATCGTCAGCAGCTTACCATCGACCCACCCTCTGCCTGGGGTAAACATTTCTTGCCAGTGAACTTCACTTCTCTTCTTCTTAAGAAAGCAATTGATTATGAAAGAAGGAGAGTTTTATATACTAATGGTGCACTTGAAATTATATTTAGAGTACAAATTTGATTTTGTAATGATGTAACATACATAACACGCCCCAAATACTCTGAAAGTTCAGAAGCATACTATGATTCAGCATATTTTGTCATAACACTAATATGTAACATGACATGCTCTAGCTTAATATTTTTAGCCTTAGATTTTCTAGATTGATTCTTCAGAGTGAAGAGTAGACATTTTCTTCTGCCTAGCATAAGCAGATGTTCATGTGTGTACTTATGTATGATAGTTCTGTTAGTACCAATTTGCTTGGAAAAAAATGAGCCTTGCATGCATTTGTGACTTAATTATGTCTTGAATGTAATAATTCTCTGGAAAATGTCATTCCACTCAACATATTTCCAAGAATTCATCCAAAGACACAAACCATTTAAATTTCTGTCCAGTAAATGTCTGTTTCATACTTGTATGAGTCATAATGAGACTCTAGGATTCACCTTAATAAGCTTTGCTACAATGTGTTTTCATAATAATAAAATAACAAAGAATCCTGGCAAAATAGTGTGAATTTTATTTCAGAGAGGACTGAATCTCCACGTATGCTTAAAAACACAGGATCTGCTTACAGGGTGCCAAGAATATATACTTTGGAATCAGTCCTATTACTAGAACTAAAGCACTGCTGGTGAAGTAAGAACTGGGCATATGGTGATTATGCAGAGCTGTAGTGAAAAAACACGAGTACAACATTTTTGTGCTGTTACTACTTAAACTCTTCATGACACTAAAAACAGCAAGAACCATCACCACTTTAGGTCAATATATCAGAGAAATAAGCAATACTAACCAAAGTCTTAGTAGTCTCTTACAGTGGAATATTGAATGTTGGTAGGCACCAACAATCAAATTATTTTCTTTACTGAATCTGAGAGAAAAACTAGAAGAATTCCTAAAGACTGCTAACTCCAGCAATTTTGTCCAAGGAGTACAGGGATGTGTTGTATCTAATTATGTTTTTCCAGCTTATTCTAGACTGCTTGTCTATTCAACCTTATCAGGCAATTTATTCTGTTTGCCATCCTTTAGTGTGAAGATTTTATGTGATTACAGATATAAAAATATTTATTATATTTATTATATTTATTATATTTATATATCTAAAGAAATATTTATAAATAAAAATAAATAAATACATAAATACATATATAAATTTAACTTCTTTCCTTTGAATGAGTCTTGCTCTGTTTTGTTCTGTGCCTTGTGGCATGAAGAAGGAATTGGCTCCATCCTCTCCATCAACAGAAAGTACCAGTGTTCTGTGTCTACAACTTCATGGTTTTCTACCCTCATACATACAAAATCTTTATCAGTGAGTTTGCTTGGAATATTGATCTTTACTTATTCATGCATGAGTCTTCTTTTTGTTACTGGAAAGCTATGCTTTATAACTCCATAAATGGTCATTCTTTCTAACATGGCCTCAATACTGCCCAAGAAAATTCTTTGAAATTATATCCCCATAAGTAATGTTTAGTTTTGTTTTAGAAGAATTTATAACCTTATAGTGCAGTAAATACGATGTTGCCATTGAAAATAACAGACATTAAGCTCACAGCGACTGCTTCAGTGGTTTTTGGACAATATTTGGACTTCTCTGGGCCTTTCTGGAGCCATGTTTTAGTTTGTATATCTAAAAACAGTTCTCTAATGACTGGGGGACTATTACATCCTATACTTACACTCTTATACTACAACTCTATGATGAATAAATGTTGCTAAGATACAAAAATATACATATCTTTAATACACATCTATGGACATATAACATAGAGGTTTTAATAATAAGCACTTATTCTGTGCAAAGGAGCTACCTGTGATTCTTGGTAAAAATGCTGTGTAGAGAAATATGACTTGGTAAGAGGGGCAGAGGAGGGTAGGTGGGTAGGACAGTAATAATGATTCTGTGGTTATTTGTTAAGATTTAATCAGACTAACAATATAATTCTTGGGTATGTTCCTTTTACCTGTAGAAGATTTTGAGTCTAATTAACCAGTAAAAATAAAACACCCTCTGAAACTTGGTGCAACAAATTGGTAATAAAATACATCTAAGGCTAGGTATTTCCAACTTGTAAGTGGTTTCAAAATATTTTTATATTTTTATATTCAATATATTCACTCACCAATATTTTTATATTCATCTTTCATTAGCTAATGAAAAACAAGGAACACTTTTTGGTTACTTAAAGCAAGCCAGTGAAAGTAACAAAAAAAGTCTTTTGCATGTGAAAAGTTTTTCAGTCAAAGATCTGGACCACTTTTTCAGAAGCACAGAATTGAAATTTAAAGATTAAATCACTGCAAGAATGCAAAGTGTTTTGTGTTCATGTTTATAAAGTATTTTATTTCATGGTTCATTATAAATCAAGGCTGTGCCCACACTTACTAATTGCAGCGTTCTCTTGTTGGTCCTGTTTGGAAAGGATACTGATTGCTTTAGCACATACAGGATCCAGATTAATTTATTTCTTGAAGAGAGAGCTGAGTAGAATTACCAATTATCTTTTTGTAAATATTTGGTATATTACACATTTACTTTTAACTTCGAAATTGCTGTTTGTTATTTATCTTTGGGGTTTGGAAGCCTCCCTTACTGAAGTAAAAATATGACAGATTAGCAGTGTCACACTCAATTGAGTGATAATTTTTTGTGTGCTTTGTGAATGGGGAAACTATAAGACTGCTTCTTAGCTCTGCTGCTAAGGAGGCTGGAAAAGGGGAAAGATAATGTCAGATTGGGTAACTGTTTTCCTTTCTTGTTGTATTATGTTGTACATTAGAGCAGAACTTTTTCTAGTAAATATTCCCATAGCATTACAGTAAAGAATCATACTCTGATTACAACATTTGATGATTTAACTTTATGAGACATGCCCTTGTAAGAATTAAACGATTGCAGGAAAGTTTGGGAGAAAAGGGTGTCAGGACCATGGAAAAGAGCAGCCTTCCCAGGTTTACTTACATGGGTACATGGTCTCCAAAGGCTGTGCTGGTGTATATGGCAGATGAAGGCGCACTGTGCTGACTTTTTTCTTGCTACTGATCAAAATACTGAAGCAGTGTGATTACTTCAATCCCTGCAACATGGTATTAGCTACTTCAAAGCTATACTCTTTTTGTTGTGCTGAATGTGTGCTGAAGTAAAAGCTTCTGACACAATATAAAAAACAAAAGCTGTGCTAACTTTCATGTACTAAACACAATGAAACTCATCTCTAACTTCAGAAGACCTCAGTGTAAATGTTGTCAGAGCAACAAATTGAAAATCCCTTTATAATCACTAGTAACAGAATATAATTTAAATATTTGCTTTAAGATGAATTACATCTTTGACTCCATTGATCATGGACTGATTTTTATAGCTTCCAAAGGAAGCTTAAGGTGAGTAGTTCAGATATAGATTTCTGGTTGAATATTTCTACATTAATCAGCTGATTACACTCAGAATATTTTATTGGCAAAACAGAAACATACCTTACATGCAAAGCTACAAATTATCTCTAGTGTCAATGAAATCTTAAAAGCCTAATGAAATAAATATTAGTACGGATCTAATTAGTTTATGGAAAAAAAAAAGAGAAAGAAAATAAAGAAACTATTACAGAAAAGGGCTTAACAACAATAAATAAGTACAATACAGTTCAAAAATTTTTATGCATTTTTTCTAGTACCTGCTTCATTTCTCTGCTCTTACACTTATCTATCCAGAACCCTCTGAATCCTAAAGTAAGCGACTTCAGTCTGACTAGAGGTGGAAGGGGGATTTATTTAAACATATCTGACAGTGTCCCAAACTGTTCACCAGGAAGACAGTGATGATGTTAATTTTTTTTTTCCCAGAAAAAGAGTGAAATCAATCACAATGGTGTCCTTTTTCTCACTATGGGGTCCACATGGGGCTAATTGGTAACATGCTTTACACCCTTGTTTTTCTTGGTCTGCAAGTCCACATCACACTGAAATTTCCTGTATACAGTGTGGGTTAGATATGTTCAGTACTTGTTTGCTGTTTATTTTGTTACCTTTCGATTTGTTTTACCCAGCTCCCATGGTTGCATTTCTTTGCCTGCCCTTTGGTGAGCTGTTTTTAACTCTGGAGCCTTCCATGCCAACCTCTCTCTTTCCATCCCATGCGTTCTCTCTCCTGCATTCTGTCTCTTGTCCTCTGCTTCAAGGGCTCTGCTGTTGTATTAGGTCTGTGTTTCTCTACATTGCATCATTATGCTGCAGTTTTGAATAAACTAATTTACCCAGAATAGCTGTTTGTTACTACTATATATATTAAAAGGTTGTGGTTATACCATAGAAAAGTAAGAAATAAAATTAGGCATATCTACCTGGTCATTGGAGAAATTTCTGTTGCAGCTAAATATGCCAAAACAATGCTCCAGGAGACAAAATCCAAGTTTGGACAAAACATGCCTGAGGGATCTCAGCTCTGAGGACTTTGAGCATCAGTGGCCAGCTCAAAGACATGGCAGAACTGCTTTCCTTGGCTATAGCATGCAAGACTTCCCAGAAATGCTTGTGGAAGCAATAGCAGTAGGACCACAACCATAAGAAGAAGGACAGCATTTTTCTACATAAGTCACTAGGATTTGTGACATTTAGAAGATTCTATCTGGGATTTTCAGAAATGGATAAACAGTATGAGTAGTTTGCAATGAGATGTTACACTATTGGAAACTGATGGTGATTTCTATTTTCTTCTCTAGTTGCTGAGATTCTTGTTGCACAGATTGAACAGTATTAGCTCCATTAAGCCATGCTACCCTGAAAACAAGTCACCATGACTATTGCCAATAGCTTGAATATGAAGGAACATAAAAAAGGAACCTGTAAAGGTGTGATGAAAAGATGTGGGAAATGTGGGGGCCAAATTGATAAAGTCCAATATAAGCCCAGTTGAAATCTTGAAAAAATCTTTAGCTAGTTTAAACATGGATCTACCCCATGTATGAATAAGAAAAAAATTTATTCTGACCTCTAAAGAGAAAAACAATACCTTATTGTGACAGGAAATTTTAAAGTGAGCATCAGAAAGGATTCATGTAAAAGGTGGAAAATTAGATTATTTTCAAGCTCCTTTTCCAACTAGATTGATTCAATGAAATTGATTCAAAGGAGAACAAAATCTACATGAGCAAGATTTTGCAGAAAAAGGAATCCCAAACGACTGCAGAAGGGAAAGAGAGTAGACATTTATGGATGAAGAGAGGGTGTAGTAAGAGGATAGCAAAAACCATTAAACTGCTGCAGTGTACACTATAATTAAAAGGACACAAGACCCTTTTAGCATGTTCCTGACCTGCTCAGCAAGGATATTGCACAGCAAGAGGTAGTGCATTACAGCCAGCAGCTGAAGGAGGCTGACACAGCAGCTGCTGCAGGATGCTGGCAGCTGTGGGTGGGTCCACTGATCCATTGGAACAACATAAAATTCAGAGACTATTTGCCAAAATTTCATTCATAATCAATTAAAAAGAAAAGTCTTCTTGTGATACGCAATGGAAGGCTTTAGAAAATCATTAAAAATATTAAAAATGGGAAGATTGGTCTTTATGCCGTGGTAAATCAGATGCTAGGTAGTGTATTTTGACTTCACAGAAAGAAAGCAACATGGAGGTTGAACTACCATGCTGCTATTCAACCCTCTCAGGTGTTCAAGGTGGTTTTTAATGCTTTTCTAAAAATATTCATGTATTTGTGGAGGAATAATTACTAGAAACTGATACAATTTAGAAATGTGTAGGGGTAAAAAGCACAGAATGAGGGTGATGCTTCTACTAGCCACCTATGTAGGCAATTGTAATGCAAAAAGCATCTGAAGCAATTTAAAGCCTTCAATTGAAGTTCTTATCTACTGTCTAGCTAGAACAACTGCAGTGACATAAATGGGTTTCTTGCCATATCTGGTATGATTTCTACCCCAAATGAAATCCAATTTGAGTCAGAAAGAGGTGATGCCCTTTTTAAAATGTGATGGATTTTTCTTTGGTAATTTTTAAAATTTAATCATCCCAGTTAATATTCATAAAAGAAATAAACAAATGACTAAACTCTACTTGTTAATAAAATAGAAGACAGCATATGTCTTGACTATTTACTCTACAGACTTGATAGAAAAAAATAAAAGTAATTTTACCAATCATCTTCCCCATTTTCATTAGATTTTCATATGCCATTATGAAGAATGAGCAGTACTGACCAGTTCTCTCTAAGACAGTTTTTCTAAAATAAGAAATTTATTCAATCCTTCTGAAAATGTTTACATATGAAAATTGTCAAATTTGCAAGTAAATTAATGTCCTGCACATTTCTTACATTAAAATTTAAGTTAAGGGGTAATAAATGAACACATACAGGTTTAATTAATTTTGTTAAATCTCACTGCCATGGCAATGCATTGGCTCAGTTACAGTTAAATCTGTGAACAGACATTATGTTAATGAAATCATTAGAGCTCTGTTCTTTGAAATGTTTCTTGAAAAGCTGTTCCACAAAGCTCTTTGCATTGTGAGAATAAGACAAAGACTGAAAATATTCACCCTCAGACATAAAGGACTGTGAAGCAGATAATGCAAGAGACAGATATCAGAGCTCTGTTTGCTTCTGAAAGTTTAGGTTCAGAGTGGCATTAAGTGGCCAGCAAAAACATTTGGGATGGTTTCATCACAAAGTCCAAACAAAACATAAACACATTTTCAAATTGGTGATTTTTCAAAAAATTTTATTTTACACCAACCATTGTTTGCTTCCCTTCCAAAATAACCTGGTGCTGATACTTTCCATTCTGTCACCTTATTTATTCCATTTACTTTAAGGGTTTAATTATTATATTTTAAAAACCCTTTAACTATGATGTCTTTACAATATAGAGCATATACTCCAACCTGCCACCTTGTATAGAAAAATCATGACTGCTTGTCTTCAGAAATGCACAAAAGTTCTACTCAGAAATGTGTGCTCAGTTTTGACATTTTGCCTCTACACTTCTGAATATTTGGCTGTCATGCTCAATTCCTTCATTGGCAGTAGGACTAAAAAGTTCCTGATTTTGCAGTCAGACACACAAGCAGAACTCTTTCCCATTAAAGTAAGCAAAAATAATCTTGAGATTTCAAAACTGAACAAGTTACTTAATATTTTCAGTATTTCCTTCTCCTTTGTTCACCAGCTTACGGTACATACCTGTCCTTATTCTTATACTTGAGTCTTAAACAGCTTTTTCTTGCTGGTTATTCAAACTCAGCCAAACACCAGAATTGTTCTGTTGAAGGCTCAGAGAAGACATCATGATATATACTGTGGTTGCACTGAATGTACCATGGATAAGACTGGATTATTTCCTTTGAACTGCAAAAATGCACATAACATAAGGACATAACATATATTGTAGTGGTATGTACTTGTTAATGTAATTAAGTGGTTTTAACTTTGTTATTGAAGTAAAGCTGCAAAAAATACGCATAAGAGACTTGATTTACAGCTGTATCTTTTTTCCACCCCACCCTGAGTTGTTTCTTAAAAAAGGAAGGCAGGAATCATGACAATTTGTGAAACAATTTGTTCTCTTGAAAGTCTGGAGGCGATTCTTTATTGCTTTGGAGAGCCACAGTATCAGAAATGTTTTCTTAATGATTCTTGGCATGGACAATCTGATCTTTGTCCATTACAGAGTCAATAGACCAGTTTCAGGCTACAACTTATCTTGACTTTCACTATGTGAAATTGAAGTTAAATCAACCATTAAGATTTTTTGATTGCAGTCTTTTTTTGCTAATCTTACTCAGAATTTGGAGACCAAACATATGTAAATATATGTTTATTAACTAAAGTACAGGAATTTTAGTATTTCAGTCTCTCCTAGGTGCTCCTTCAGTTTTCCTCCATCAGTGTCTGAAATGTAGGGAACTTACACACACCTGCCATACTTGTTCATTTTGGTTTCTCCAAAGCCAGAGGGAATCTGCGGCACTGCAAAAGAGCCTGCATTGTGAGTTATGCCCAGTCTGTCCTTGCTCTTTGTTATGCTGCATAGCAGAGTCTGCCCACCTTGGGGGTGTGCTGTGTCTTATGATTTTGGGGACATGAAGTTGTCATCCAACAGGGCAAACCAGGAGGACCTCCGACTTGTAGAGGGATTGTATGACTGCATCTAAGAACATATCAATATTTCTTCCTAGGTTGCTGTTTGTCACTGCTTTTTTTTCAGTAAGCATCCTCATGTCTTAGTGAAATAAGTGAGGACTGCATTTCCTTCACAGTTATGTAAATCAGGACCCACATTTACCAGCTCAGATAAGGATTTAAGAAATTAACTTTTTGCACTCAGGCATATTTTTTAATAGGTGGAAATGTGCAGGCTGAAAGTGTAGCAGCAATATAAAATGCTATGTACAGGTAAGCAGGCCAAACTGTGATTCTTATGAGATTCAACAACCTCAGCCCTGCAGTTTCTTCACTCACTGTGGCTGTTACAGGTGAATAGCCAATGGCAAAATCTGACCCACTAGCTCACCCTTTCTGTGAAATCTATATCCGTATTCCTAATATATGTGTGCTTACCTTTCTTTTCCCAATGTCTCAGTACAGTATTACATTACAGCAGGGTACTCACAGGAACACAGGTTACTGTGATATTGGCAGCAGCACACTGTGCAGCCAGCACAGCCGTGGTGAGTCACAGCAACAGTCAATCAATACCGTAAATTACGGTTTTTAACATTGTAACCGTGCTGTCAAATATTCCTCTGTACTTCTGCCAATGCTTATCTTATGCTCCCAAATGCATGAACTCTTCTCTACTACAAAATTCATAGAAACCAAAGAAAAACATACTGGTATCATTGACTAGATATAAACTCAATAAAAATAAACCAGAAGTAAGGTACTTGCCTTTTTTTCTTCCTCTGAAGCTGTTCTGGAGTGGTACAAAAACGCACAAGGAACAGAATTCTCTCAAATTTCTGTGTGTATTTAAACTGTGATATCCTCTTTTGCTCTGCAGCACTGGAATGGAAAACCATAACTTTGACCATCTTTAACTGATATATTTTCAAAACAGAGCATAAAATAGAGGACAGATAAGTGGAAAGCTGACATGGTACAAGGCAGCTCTGAGCAGAGACATGCTGCTTATTGCTCAGAGAATGATGCAATGTATACTTCCTGTTTGTGTTTATTAGTGTATTTACAGAACCATGTTTAAATGATTATTTAACTTTCAGCACTGGTTAGTTAGTGCATAGTCGGTTCTAGCACCTGCAGCATTTCTGATGTTGATGAATCTACAGATATTCAGCTTTTCGGGTTCCCTTACAGTAGTGAGTCCCTAGTTTTCAAAATTATGAGTTTCCACTAGACACAGGACTAGACACAGGACTAATCACAGCAGCATTTTATTGCTGTGTTGTTTAGGCACCTCAGTTTAATTAAGCCATTGACCCACTTCTGATCCATGCAGAAACTTAAGCCTGATTGTATTAAAGGTGATTCTTCAATAATTACATCTGATAAATTATTACTAGTTATTACCTGTTGAGTTCAACTGTGGACTCGATACTTGAGTGAAATTTAGATATGTTTAGTCCTCGATTGTTGCAATATGAGATATGTTTTATGAGAGTTGGACATAGAAGTAGTAGTTTGACTCCCATTTCAAAGCATACGCTACCAATTATTTTTTTCCCAAAACACAATGAAAGAGCCCTCAGTAAATATATCTCTCAGGCTTCTAATATGGCTCCTTAGGGTAAGCTCCTGATCTGGAAATGAGAAACACTGAGCTTAGCTCCTTTTCCTTTTAGTAGTCATTATGATGATCATAAGTAAATGACTCTTTTAATTCGTTTTAATGATCGCTAATGATCTTCACCCCCTTCAACAGAGTGGATTAATAAACATATGTGAGAGAGTCTACACTGTAGATTTATATAATTTTATTATTTTCAAGGAGTTATATGTCCAAAGACCAAAAACATGAACTGCCAAAGAGTTAAATGGGGAGGAAAAGAAATTCTTCCCTTCCTGGATTTTAGCACAAACATCTCTATATTATCATGTCCTGTTGAAGTCAAAGGCAAAATTATCATGGGCTGTACGGGACGTAGGATTTGTCTCATGGTTTCTAACAGAACAAGAGAGTTCACAGATCTGACCTAATACTGAAGTCTAAAGCCCTAGTGAAACTAGAGGAGCAGCCTGCAGCTACCCTTGTTTAAAGAAAAAAGTAGGGAAAGGGGAAAAAAAAAGACAAAATATGAATGATGAGCAAGGAGATATACTCAGAATGGACAAAAGGAGAGTGGCCCAAAGATCCTGCTCAAAAGATTCAGTCTGTGCACAATACAGCTATAAATTGCTAAAAGATAGGCTTTCTTGTGAGTTGTCTTGTACTTGCCAGTTCTTACTGAGCTGGAAATACCCTAAGGACAGCCTTTCTTCTGTTGAAGCGTTTTGTCATTTCTGTACCTGGAAGTGAGAGTGGGAAATATACAGCAACAAAGCAATCATTACAGATTCACAGTAATAACAATAATAATAGTAATAATAAAGAATTCCTGTGGAAAAGCTCTCTTTGGATGACCTATTCACATTATGCACTTTAACCCTCTAAAGAAACTGCAAATATTGTAGTACTGTGCTCTATTGCCACTGAACTTTGTGTCTCAGAAAGTCTCATGCCACAGGACAAGGTTGTTAGCTGTAGGCTTGCTCTTTAATATGACATCTTTTTCCTTTAATCTAAACTTCCAAAATCTGCTCAAAAAATGCTTCCAGGGGTGCAGGCAATATAGATGTATTGCTTCTATTTATATAGAGAAAAAATTAATACTTGGGTTGACGTGTATAATGCAGCCCTTCCAGTAAAGCAGAGTTAGTAATGTACCTTTCCATCAGTCAATGGTAATAAAAGACACAAAGACCAAGCATCAACCAGAAATGTGACAAGGAGTGTGTTAGCATTCTCTTCTGGGCTACTGCTCAGGCCTTCAGGCAGCTCTTGTGAATGTGGAAGAGCAGATGGGACCAAAACCCCACATCTTGTCCCATACCAGGCAATGCACAACAATTGTTCTCAGTTTAAGGAGAGTAAATGAAAAAAAGAAAGTTATTACCCACATCTTTCGGCAGGGAAGAAACTTGAGAATGTAGCATTTGCTGCAGCCATTTGAAAAATTTTGAGGAGAGTTGAAAATCCAGAGATATGAAGTCTCTGTCACCAGGCCAGCTGCGCCACTGGTCTGCATCTGGTTTATTCTGATGTCTCATGAGCTAGAGCTTAGAGAGGCGTCAATGGACTATTTGTAAGGTGTCCATGGAGGAGGCCTGAGTGTCAGTATAGCTCAAATTACCTGCTTCTAAGAGAATGATCTTTGTGTAGCTGGAAGAGCTGCATTACTTGAAAGCCGAGTTAAAATTACGTAGCACATTTTAAAATATTTAGGCCAAGTGACTTTGCACCACACACTCATGAAGGTATGTGGTTTATTGTAATTCAAACAATTACAGTAAGAATTTCCAAATCATTTGGCAGCGTAGTGCACTGTAACTGTGCATTCTGCTTCTACTGTGTGTTGCTGCCTATTAAGAAGTAGTTTTATAAAGAACAAGCATATAATTTCAGATAATTTCTGACTCCTGAGAGCATTACAGACCTTTTGACTAATGCAAGTGACCTTTTTCATTTGATCCACAAGTAGGGAGATAATAAACAATATAATACCAGAGGTCCTAGAGACTAGAAAGGAGAAACTTTGTCAACATGTAGAATCCAAACTCATCAATGAGATGCTCAGACTTTTTATTCAGATCAACTTATTCATTCCCGGACAGAATAATTTGACCCTCAGAATAAAAATAAGATTGTCCAGAAGTTTTGTTTTGTTTTGTTTTGTTTTGGTTGATTGGTTTTGGTTTTATTAATTTCAAATATTTTAATCTTTCTTTCCAACCCAGCTTTGGTTCACAGGTCATGCTCTTGTGCTGGCCAAAGAATAGTGTACAATTTTCTTGATTTTATACATGGTAGACAAAGTAGGAAGCTGATAAATATCTTTGTTTTACTAATATCATTGTACTGACCTTTTTCACAGTAAGAATTAGTAGCCTGAGAGAAGTTAATGATGTTTTTAGCCAAATGCTTAAGGATCCTCATTTAATACATGCTTTATTCTAAGTTCTGCTTAATCAACAATAATTTAATGATAACAGAGAAAAAATTAAAAGTTAAAGTTTAAAATTAACTTTTAGTAAAATATATCTGTATTATACAACAATTTACACAACTAAAGGTCCCAGTTTTGAGACTGGAGGGTAACTTTCCATTCTCCTTTATAAGGATAGTTTCTAGTCAGCAATCAGTGATGATCAGAAGTGAGGGAGTGGGATAGTCATAGTTTGTCTTTTTCTCCACCACTGCCTATTTTTCTCTTGTTAAATTGCTCACTTTAATTTACCAGGTTCACTTAAATCTTGACATTTTTTGATAGAAGAGAGAAAATAATTTTCTCAAGAAGGTCAGTTTCCTGAAGTAGTAATTGTTTTTATAAAAATATGAGGTTTTGTGTCTTTGCATCATAGACTAATCTATGTAAGAGATAATGAGTGAAAGTTCCAAGAAACCCCATTTCATCATACAGTGGTATAAATATATGTCTACACCAGCCCCAAAAATAGAATTTTAGCATATTCTTTTTAAAGGTTTGACTTGAAGATCAGTTTAGTAATATTCATTTGCTTAAGATTTTTTTTCAGAGGAAGCACATGGAGTAACTTAATCACATGGTAAATTTTTGTTTATTAAGTCTATTAGAGGTTTTCTTTGATGGTGATGGTGAAGATCCAGACATCATCCTTGCCCTACTACAGATCCAAAAGAGATTGCACTGCATTTTGGACTCTGCATTTTGGATATGTTCTCCTCATTTTTGTGTTTAAACTGAAAAACCAATATACTTTCTTTCTTTCTTAAAATTACTAGTGCTTACAAAGGTATTTTTAACTCTCTATCCACTATTAAGCACATGCATAATTCTTGCTTAAATCCTACTTGAGTCAGTCTGCTGAGGTAAGCATGCCTTGCTGGGGAAGGATGGAAATATGCAATGGTCAAAGTCAGGATAAGTACAAGTGATCAAGAGATTTGTGACAGTTTTCAGTCTACCAGCTTTCCTTTTTTCTCTTCCCAAGGAGCACTAGTTCAAGTAGCTGGAAGAATTTTTTCATCACTGTGTTCTTTGAGTCACTCCCAATAGTATTAGCCATTTGGGCACCTCTTAACACACTATGTCTTAAGTATGTTCTATCTCTGCAAACATTGAAGTTTGCAGAAGTTGTTCTCATTTAATATATTCTAATCTGTTATTCAACTATTAATTTTGGAATTGTAAATGTACTTACAAATAATTCTCCTATACTAATACTAAAAATAGGCCATTTGGGATTCAGGAGGGAGGCTCTACAGCTTTGCTGTTACTCAAAAGCAATGCAATTCTGTTGACCACTGTCAATAATTCACTGAGTAGGGTCAGGAACTATGGTTGCAAAGGGCATTGAATTATGGATCTGTACTTTTCAAACAACAATAAAATTTTTGAAGTTGTTGGCCACATGAGTCCAGAGAAGGATGTTTAATCGATTTGGCAGAAGTGGGTTAATGGGTGAAGGGCACAACTGTAATGCTAAACTTTCACAGAGTAGGAAAATCTTTAATGGTTCCCGTTGTCCATGCAAATTTTGATACCTTGAATTCTCAAGAAGAGCACCATTCAGAAGAAAACAAAAATTAGATGCCTCATGAAGCAAGAGTATAATATTATAAAGACAGAAGATGCAAAGAGGAGGGCTACTACTTGTGAATGGTGATTACTGGAGTAGAAATTAAATAATGGAAAGAGCTATTCTCACCTGCCATCTACCAAGGCCTTAACTCACAGATGAGCATATCTGGAAAACAGTCACTTCTGGCAGGCACCTCTTGGTATTAAATGGTGTGGAAAATTTTGGTCCTATAGATGAATTCTCAGAGACTATATAAAAAGAACCAGAATAAAATAAGAATTATTTCAAAATATGTATTGGAAAGAAGGCATTTAGAGACAAGGTGAGAAATCGCATGGACACATGACAGAGGATAATGTGAAATCTGCAGTTTAATTCTCAGGAAACTGAAAGAAAAAAATTAAATAAAATTTTACATTTGAGAAAATATTCCATAGACATTTACCAAAACCTGTGAAGTTTTTTGGGATAAGAAACAGGTACATAGCTACTGAGCATGTGCCTTTGTGCTAGTGAGTTTTTTGGTGCAGAGACAAAAATTTGGTGCAAGTAAGCAGGTCTTTTCTGCAAAGTCTCAGAAACTTTATAGACACTAATATATCTGTGGTATTGGTCTTAGGTATTGGTAAATTTGCTGATTCTACCAGGTTGATTGTTTGCTAGTGACATTGATCTGCTCTAAGTTCTGTGTCCCCATAGGCTGCAGAAGGACATGGAAGGGAATTTGGCTCCATTGAGACAGTATTCCTTCCAGGATCCCTTGGTGGGAACAGAAATCTGCAGTGTACTTGGTCCTTTTTGGATCTGCAGTGAAACTCTGTCATCCTAGGTAACACTTAAATGTCAAAGTTTGGTTTTTTTTTTTCATAGATACTGACATGATATTAACTGACATATCCTAAAATATTTTGCTAAAGAAATTGATAGAAAAATTCAATTAATTAATAGCATTAAAAATTAAGAAGAGCAGATTGCTTTTAAAAGTTAGCAATAATTTTGTAAAAAATGGCAAATAAAACATGGGCATTTTCATGATCACTTTCAGAGAAAAACAAATCCATTTGGAAATTGTGGAGAGCATACATAATAAAGGGTGTGTCTACATGAGCATATGTATAATGGTACTTTATGTGGGGCCATCTGCCCAGGTGCACTCCTATGCAGAGCCAGTGTGCAGAGATTTCTCTCCCCACCAGAACAAATGCATCCCATCACTTCTGTGGAGTAGGAAACAGGTCATTGTGATAACTTAATTGAACACTATGTGATATATTTTTTTCCTTCTCATATTTCATAACCAAAGTTCTCCGGCATGAATTTTTCAGTATCAAAAACAAATGTACTCATTTTTCCTTGACTTGTTTTCAGTTACTGAGAAGAAAAATGAACATTAACTTATATACTTCTATCAAAGTAAGTTTTTTTATACTTACCTCTTCATGGAAAGCAAAATAAAGTTTTGTTCAATTGCATTACTTTGTTTGGTTTTACTTTTCCTGGTCTCACAGTCTAAATACTGTTGAGGAAAAGCCTGGAAGCACTTCAAAGTCAAGAAGACAGTAAAATTCTGTGTGATAAATTATATTTTGTGGGCACAAAAGAATTTAAGGTGGAAAATAGATATTCATGGGCCCTTTTTTGTCAGAAATTTCTTTGCGTGTAGGTATGTAAGCATATTTCCGGTATTTATCCCATTGATAATTTGCAATCAATGACAATGAGTACACATATTTATTTGGATAATCATCCCTGGATTATTAATTTTCACTCAAGCTAGATTTTGCAAAATGTTCTGAGGGGCCTCAGTCTGCAAGTTACACTGAAATTCAATAAGATGTGGGCATCTAACTAGTTTAGGCAGCACTGAAAATACAACTGACACAGATGCATGTTTGCATCAATATAAAGTTTAGGTACAGCAGAAATTCCAGTGTCAATGAATGGAAAAGGTTATGTCACTTTAGGGCAGTTGTGCAGTGCAGAAAACCTATGCAAAGGAGGAGTATGCAATATAACCACAGCCACTGGACTATTTTATTAAGGAGAAAAATATCACAGCTGTGACATCTGAAGAAGACCACAAAGACCCTTTCCTGAAGACTGTAATGAGAACAGGTTATGTTACTACTAAGTTCCACATTCTCATTACAAGCTTTTTAATGAGAAAGGATTAATTTTCTGCCATTTTCCATTCTCATTACTACTCAGTCAAGGGAATGAGATATGAGGAGTTTAATGTCTAATTTATATTCAATGAATCTTGGTAGTGAGCTGCACTCTTTTGACCTTTTCAATATTTTATACTTTGATTGGGTGGTCACTTGACTCCTGCATTGTTTATAGCCTTATTATAGTAGCTTATAGAAGAAAAAGTGGATTGGATACCCAATCAAAACAAAAGAATAACAGAAAGGTCAGTTTAATACCATACACACGTATCAGTTCAAGAATATAAACAGCATCAAACTTTGGAAATCTTTTTTTCTGACAGAACTACAAGAATTAAAATTACACTTCAGTGCGTGTGATCAACCTTGCAACCACGAATGGGGAGTAGAAGAAAAGATATATTCTGCAGTGACTGGGGTCACTTTTACTTCCTCTTGAAGCACTCACACCTATGAACAGTAGGGTAAAGATAACCAAAATACTTGGCCATGTTTTATGTTTGCTTACCCTGACTTTGCAAAGGCCAGTGAGTGAAGAAGGAGCACAATGATGAACAATCAGGTCCATTGCACTGCCAGTAGTTAACAACTTTTGAAACAGTCATTATGACTCATTCATCTATGTGAAATACTTGACTATATTTTTACAAGTCTTGTCATGCAAAAGTGAGAGGATAAAAAGACCAGTCAGGAAATTTTAAATCTATGAAAAATTGAACTGTAATGTCAGACTGTTAAAAAAAATCCACAAACAAAATTACGAAACCAGTATGATGTATTTCACTGCATCATTTGAAATTACTAAGCTACCAGAACTTTGGAATCAAACTTTCTCTGAAGTGTATACTTTAAAAATTAAATTCATACACAAAGGAAACTTTTAATGTATTAGTTTATTACAGATTTATTTCAGTCCAAAGATTAAAAAAAAAACCAACAAAAATAACCAAAACAAACAAAAAACAACCAAAAACCCCACCAAAACCTACACTCTGCAAAGAACTTTGTCTTGAAAATATGATATCTAATTTATCCCTTGTTGATAGTGGATTGAGTACAAATTTGTGGATAAATATATATTTTGCCAAAACTTAATTTGAAATCCCTTGCAGAAGTCATGAAATTCAAAATTTCTTGTAGTAAAACAATTAGAATAGAAAAGGGTAGTTAAAAAATAAAAATCCATTCAATTTTTTTTAGTGCAGCTTTCAATCTATTTGTTTTAATTAACAGAGCCTGTTTACAGAGGTTAGATAATTATTCTTTTAAACCTGACTAAATAATTAACTTATGTCAAACAAATAGCACTTCATTACTGGAAAGAAATATAATTGATGTTCTGCAGCCCTCAATATAATAAACATACTATTCATTCCTTAACTATTAATTCGCAAAACTCATGTTCAACAGTCAGTAATAATTAATTTACCATACCATACATGTCTTACTAAATGTAAATTAAATCCAGTTTGAGACCCATTGTTTAAAGCATTACTCAGAATGTCATTGCTGGACTCCCCCAAAAGAAACATCATTTAATACAGTTTGTGAGGCCAGAGGGAGAAATAACAGTTTGGGTAATGAAGGAACTATCAGACCTGTGCCATTTTAACTGAAAGAAAAATTAATATATGAGATCCTTACAAGACAGATTAGAAAGAAGAAAGTGACAAAAGTAATAATGTGAATACTGAAGGGACTCTTCACCTTAAATGAGCCCAGGCAAATATATTTTCATCTCAATGATATCAAACTGAAATGCAAGAATTAAAAGATATGTGCCTACCTTGGTAAAAGCAAACCAGAAATCATTACTGCAGACTGTGGTGAAATCAGCATTCCAAATAATACATGATTATGTCCCTCACTGATAAAGCCAGTGTAGCTTTAAGGAACAGAAAATTAATTCAAATTCTAGAAAAGAGTTACTCTACAAGAATCCAAGTAGTAAACCAAAATGTTTTGCATGAAACATTGTGAAAGAATTTCAGATGGAGAGTATATAGGATGAAGCAGCTGAAAACAAAAACTTATTGGACAAGTGGTAAAACAAATTAGAAAAATAGGTTCAAGTATCACTCAGAACTTGTGATCTGCTAAAGCTTATAAAGAAATTCCAAAAGAAGAAAGGTAACTTCCTTGAGCAGTTCTTTGCCTTGCCATCAAAGAAAACTCTTATCATTAAGCTGAAATGATGCCTTCAATAGATTAGATGAGGTAACTTCAGGATATAGTATTCACCATAAATTAAATGGAAAACTTTTTAACATGACCCTTGTGTATGATTGCTATAGGTTAATATTGGAGCAAACTATAGGTATTCTTGCTCGAAAAATCTTCTGTATTTAGAACATGACAACCACAATATACTGTTTTAAATTTTTTCTTGTGAAGTTACTTCTGTGTTCGCAACTGTATTTCTCTGATCTGACCTCCGTGTTGACAAGGCTGAACAATATGTGGTTACTGTGCAAGAACAGGTACCTTGTGAAAGTACATACATGTTTTGAAACATTCTTTAACTTGACAAAGTATGCAGTAAAATGTGATTAATCAACAATTAATTATCTAGAGTAACTGGGAATATTCTGAAGGGATATTACTCTATAGGTGGTATTTATTCAGTCCATTATTCATTATATGCATGTTTCCTAGCACAGGTGCATTGGATGTATGCCTGGTTAACCACTTGGTTTGTCATGTAGTACTTAGCAGTATCAATAATGCATGTAGACATATATAATGTATGCAGATATGTATATGTAGAAATACATAAACACCATGTTTAATCAGTGAGTTTATATGTAGAGCCATAAAGTCATAGAAACATTTAGCTTAAAAAAGATGTTTAGGGTCATCAAGTCCACCTCTAGATAAATTTCTTATTAAATCAGTCTTGCGTTTTTATTAAAAATGAAACATTGTACAGAAGTTGCTACATAAAAAAACCCAAAAAACAAAACAAAACAAAACAAAAACCCCAAAAATGAAAAAAACCCAACCAAACCAAGCACCTCTTTCTCTCACACTCCTGTTTTCCTGGTTTTCTTCTTATACTTCACTTTCCTCTGATGGCAATGGTAGTTAAAGGCTCTTTGGGCCTTGTAAGGCTGAGTCTTATCCAACATGTTTCCAAAGGGTCTAAGCCAGCTAAGAATCCCAAGTCCCATGGTCATAAATTAATTAGTCATTTGAGTCAATAAGCCTTAGGGTAGTCTTGCAATCATGGATGAGCCAATTTTAAATTTATTAGCTCAGATATTGGTAGCAATCTAGTTTTGGCACCACTGAGCTTATTGCACCCTGTATTAAGTCCAATGTTCTCCTGAGGATTTGAGCTTAAAAACATACTTCAGTTTTGGAACTTGGGCTCAGATTGGGCTTCTAAATCACTTGGGTGTCTTCATGCATTTTATTCTTTATCCCTAGGCAAACTACTTTTTCGACTTTGTGGTTGTGGGTCATCAACTATACATTTTATATGGAAGCTTTCTGTTCGTAGTATCTTTCAGAGCAATTACATAGCATCATGGTGTGAACACATCTGCTTCTGCTTTCTGGAGGTGAAGTCTTGCCAAGGACTCTAGTGGGCTCTCCATGAAAATATTTGCTCCTTTGTGCTCTTGTGTCATATGGTGAAAGTTTGGAAAATACAGTAAACTTGTTCTTTATCTCCCAGCTAGATCTTTACCCTCTGGTGCCACTACACTTTGTAAAGTTTTTTTTTAGCTTGCACAGAGATCAAAGATAAAATGTTTCATTTGATCCAAAATAATTCAGTATTCAATTGGTCTCCAGTGATCAGAAAGTAGTGCCAGTGATGTGAAGTAGGAAGTAAAATGCATTCCTGTAGGTCTCCTTGAAAATATACACCTGTCATTGAACTGGCTGATTTGAAGATTTTAATTTTGTTGCACACAAAATCATGTTTATGTAATTTAATTTTATTTTACTTTTAGACAGTAAATATCTTAGTTCATATTACAAGGAAGGTGTAACGCCAGAAGAAAGGAGAGAACAACAAATTAAAAATTAGCAGCTGTTGAAAGTCTGAGAAACAAAATTCTGATGAGTTCCTAAAAGGTGGACTCTTTCTGCTAATACCAATTGACCCAACACAGCACTAAGAATCACAGAATAGTCCAAGCTGGAAGCGATCCGCAAGGATCATCAAAGTCCAGCTCCTGGCCCGGCACAGCACCATCCCCAAGAGTCACACCATGTGCCTGTGACTGTTGTCCACGTGCTTCTTCAGCTCTGTCAGGCTAGTGCTGTGACCACCACACCTGCTGGGAGAAGAACTTTTTTCTAATGTCCAACCTAAACCTCCCCTGACACAGCTTCAGGCCATTCCCTCAGGTCCTGTCCTTGTCACCACAGAGAAGAGATCAGTGCCTGCCCCTCCTCTTCCCCTCACAAGGAAATTGTGACTGCAGTGAGGTCTCCCCTCAGTCTCCTTCAGGCTGGACAGACCGAGTGACCTCAGCTGCTCCTCATTTGGCTTCCCCTCAAGGTCCTTCACCATCTTTGATGCCCTCCTTTGGATGCTCCTAATAGTTTAATGTCTTTTTTATATTGTGGCACCCAAACTGCCCCCAGCACTGGAGGTGAAGCCACCCCAGCTCAGAGCAGAGCAGGACAATCCCCTCCCTTGCCCAGCTGGCCATGCTGTGCCTGATGCACCCCAGGACACTCCTGGGCCTCCTGGCTGCCAGGGCACTGCTGGCTCATGGTCAACTTGCCATTGACCAGGACCCCCAGTACCTTTCCATGGCACTGCTTCCCAGCATCTCATTCCCCAGTCTGTCCATTCATCCCGGGTTGCCCCATGCCAAGTGCAGAATCCAGCACTTGTCCTTGTTAAACCTCATATTTGTCCTTGGTCTGTAGCTGAAGCAAAATGTCCATGTTCTTTCAACAGCATGCTGTCTCAGGAGGCTCTTACCTCTGTAACCCTATGTAAAACTCTGGTCTGCTTTTAATTACTGTTTTTTACAATGTCCTTCGTATCTTTTATCTGCTCCATTTGAAACAATTCTTTAATGCACGAACAGGAAAGAAAAATTCTTTACCCATGACCTCTAGGTTAGCCTTCACCCCACAAAAATAAAAACAAGAAACGCCCCAAAAATACTGCAATTGACCAATCAACAAAAAACCCAACAAAAAACCCCAGTAAAACATAAACAACCCAGCTCCAGAATAGCAAGGATGAAATCCATTAGCATTAATGATAGAAATTTTTTCTTGCATCTCCACCTTCTTTTACTGGACTTCTGCCCATCCCTTCTGCCAGCTCTACTTTTCATAAACTCTGTTTTCTGGAATAAACAGAATGAGTGAATCTCAGCCTTATATTTTCAAAAATAGATTTCTCTATTTATACTTTTTTTGAGAGCAACTCCAGAACATGAGTTAGGACATTGAAAAATAAGACAACAGAAATTTGATAATAAGCCATGCTTTAAAAATGTAATTTTTTTTTTCTCCAAAGTTACAATTTTTGACTTTGTAATTTCTTGGACAATCAAATTTATTACTTTTTAACTCTTTTTGTGTTGTGGTTACCCTTTCTTTCTCCACTAATCTGTCCTGTCCATTTTAGCTTTTAGAACAGCATGCTGACTTGCCAAGCCATGTGTCATTTGTCTCTCTCTCCTGACATTTTCATCAACCTTTCAAAGTGGTTGACATCTTAAGTGGCAGGAGGTACATAAAAAAATAGGTCTAGCAGGCAAACCAGCTTTTGTCTTATGTTAGGGAAAATATATTTTCTGCATCTCTGTTCTGCTGAATCAAATTGTTAGAACATTAATTTTAATGAAGGTTTCATCCTTCTACTCCATGATTCTGTCTCCATTTCTTCTAAGTATTTCTATATACTGCTCTTCATCCCTGTCTTTAAGAAATGACTTGGCGGTACAATGTAGCTATGGTACTGTCTGCAGTGTTTCACAGAAATTTTTGTTCTAGGACTCCTCGGTTCCAGCATCATCTTTGGAACACTGGTTTCTAGGAATACCTCTTAAAGGCCTCTAAAACGTCCCTGAAGTTTCTGTGATGAGTCAGTTTGTGACTCACATGGAAAAAAATAGTCAAACTAATACAGACTGAAAAAGTTATGGCTTTTTTCAATGTTGTCTTTGAAACAAAATAAATCCAGAAGCAGAGAATAGATTATATCATCAAATGGACACTGGGTTTAAAAATATTTCTTTTGATCAGATATAATTTTTTAATCAGTTACATTTTACAGAACTTTAGATGGGTATATTACATCCATAGAAGTAACTCTTGGCACATTTTTTGAACAGAGAACAGGGTTTTGAGCAGATTTCAGGTGATGAGTGAACAGTTCTCTTGCAACTGCTTTTTGTAATGACCAACAAGATAGTAAAGATTTGTCACACAGAAAATTATTCATTTGAGATTTGCATTGGTCCCTTAGTGCTGTGTGATCTAAAAACATGCATGTCCAATCAATTATCTTCACACAAATGCAAAATTAAATTTACATAAGCTATCTAGTCATTCACATGTCCAGTAATAAACCTGGGTCTTCAGTGCTTATATAGACAATTAACAACCTTCAGTGCTACAAGGTTTTCTTTCTTTGTCTTCAGTCCCAGTTCTGATATTGCTGTGCATGGAAAGTACCATTAGATATGTAGACAAGCTCTTGAATTACCTCTGTAATTCCATGTGGAGATCCCAGAGAAAAGACTGAATTTTTGGTGCTCCTGAAAGAGTGGGGGAGGGAGCATTAGTTCTGACATACAAGGTAAAGTAGAAGCAATATGGGCAGAGCATGGTAAAGGGTGATGGCTCCTATTTTTACTGCAACTGTTGGGTATAGAATCAATCTTGGTTCTCCTCTGCATCTTAGAGACCACTACTAATTGCTGTAGGAGCATCATGTTTTGTGACTTTCTGTCTTGCCACCTGGACAAAAAGAGATTTACATTCTGTGCAAAATGAAGTAATGCTTGGTTACTACCTCAAGTGTTGTAGCCCCAGGAAAGGGTTTGAGCATTTAAGAATAATGCATTGTGGTTCTCCAAATACTTGTCTTCCTTGGGAGCATCAAGTAATCTCCTGTTCTCATGACTTTGACCCATTAACTCTACAAATACATTAAATGGATGGTCTTGACTTTGGCTGCCAGCAAGGAGGTACATGCTAGTTGGAAAAAAAAAAACCATTAAACAGTAAAATTTCCCAAAGCAAAGGGATTCCTTTTTTTGTCCAGTTGTAATATTTTCTCAAGTAAGCTATCTTGGCAGTATGCTATGGTTGGTTCATGCAACATCTTCCTTACCTGAAATAGCATTTGTCAAAGGTGAAAGTCTTCCAGGATTTATCTTTCTTTTTATCCATACTGAAAACTATTCATCAATATATCCTGTAATTTTCAGTGTCTGAATAATGTCCAGATTCACTATCATTAGAATAATAACTCCGAAAGAAAAAAAGACAGGGAACAAGCCACTGCTTATTTTCAGGAGGATTGGGTAAAGAAATAGAGGACATTAATGTGGAAACATTAGGAGAATGAAGAACTAGGAATACATGGCAAGAAAAAAAGCAAAAAGTAGTGGTGGGGTAAGAGGCTATTAAGCTTTTGATGTGCAAAGAGGTGAGGGAGAGATCCAGCAGAAAGTCAGTGTTTCACTGGCTCTGTTTAACTGCACTTGGAAGCTTCTTGGTTCTTCAAGGAGTAAAAGTATACTGGAGTATAAATATACTCTGAGTATAAATTATATAAGAAGCTCCAGAGACCAGGTAGTCTGGATCTGAGGATGACTATTCATCTGTTCTTTTTCCTTAAAATTGTGAATACGAGTATCCATTAAAATAAGTGTGAATAAGCTAGTCATAACTTGATACTCGGGTTTCTTTGACTGCAAAATTGAAGCTTACTTAATCCTGAATTTACTTAAGCTCTGGATATAGCAGGACCATCAGAAGAGCACAATAACTGAAGGTATAAAAAGGTGCACATGGAATGCAGTGGAAATGGTGCACACACACACACACACACACACACACACACACACACACACACACACACACTCACACACGTTGTACTCAAACACTGTGACTGACATTTGACTGGAAGGAATATGAGAGGAGTCAGTACATTTCTCAGTAGTTCCCATCTCACTTGGATTCCTACAGATTTTACACTGGAAAAAAACCCAAACAAACAAACCAGACAGAACCAACATAATTCAAACCAAATTGAAAACCTACTGGGACGTGTTTAAAGCAAAGCATCTTTGTCTTCAAAGAATGGTCACTGCCCAGTGTAAGTTCTAGGAAAAGAGGTCTAAATGTCAAAGGAATAAGATGTTATAGAATTTTGTGATGGCATATAGCTTTTTCATCACAGGAGCAATGATTGAATGGACAGAAACATGGGGAAAAGTAGCACATTGATCCAAACATCTTTGAACATGGAGAAAGCTTTTACTGGATCTGATTATTGTTGTGGCCTGTAATTCACACTAGACTCCTTGCAGAAGCGTCCTCCTGCTTTTTAAGTGAGGCATCAGTCCTCCTTGCAGGAGTCTTGGCTGCAATTAACTGACTGAGACAGCTGAGCAAGGAAGGCATTTAAGCGCTCTTTCTGACCCATTATTCTAAAGTAATTTAAATCAAATATATCTTCAGGTACACATTAGAGCAGCCATAAAGTTACCTTAAGTTGAAGGAGCTGTCACATCTCAAGGACAAAGAGCATCATCTGTATTTGATTCTTACAGTATCATTTAGCTGCCATGAAAGGGTGACACAGCAATTGATTCTGCATTTGGAAGCACCTTCTTCTAAACAACATTTAGGAAGAGAGATCTTCATTTCACTTTACCCAAGCATAGATCAAGACAAGGTCAGGACATTAGAAACAATTTCCAATTGCTTCTTTTCACTGATTGCAAAACACCATAAATATAAAGCAAGATCTGAATCTCATAGAATGTAGGTAATGAATTATTTTCTCTGTTGTAGGTTTTGGTAGCCCCAAGAAACTGTGATCTGTTAATTGCAAATATCTAAATGCTTTTAAACAAGCTACTGCAAGTGAATGCTGCTGACTTTTAGAACTATTAAAAACTAGATCTGGATCTGGATCTGGATCTGGACCTGGAGGTGTTTTAATCCCTTCACCATCCCACTACTTTAGTCATAGCAAGCTGACAATTTTTGCTCCAAAATACCATTCACTAATGAGAAAACTTTAGCTGGCCTGCTTCTAAACTTTGGGGTGATGACAAATAAGCTTTCCAAAACTATTGACAAGCATATAGATTATCCATTTGCATTACCTGTATCTTAAAAGCTATGTCATCAGGAATCAGCTCATCAAATTAATTTCCAGTTGCAAGGTGATGGTTCATTGACAATACCTGGTTAACTTCACAGTGTGGTTTTTTGAAAGATACAAGGCTTCTCAAGAGAAAAAAATACAGTGTTCTTGAAGAAAGGAGCAGAATAAATCACTCAAATGATATCACATTTCTCTACTTTTGTATTCCAAGGAATACTGAATTAAGCTTCTATGCTCTCAAAATTGCAGTTTTCACAAAGACAGTTTGGAATCAGTAAATATCTAAATGCCAGAACTAGCTTATTCAAGTTTCCTTTTGGGTATTCACCTCAATATCATCCACATTATGCATTTAGAAGTGAGCCTGATTGCTGCATTCTGAGCTCTTTCTTTTTTCTATGCCTTCCCAGATTTTGTTCTCCGCACTACTAGGAAGAAAAAAGCATTAGCTGTGTTCAATCAGAACTTAGATATCATCTGATTTTGACCTTAATGACCCCCTTCATATCTGCTGACAACATTTAGTAGAGAGGGAAACCTGACAATGAAACAATGGTTAATCATAATGAGTAATATTCCTCAACTCTTGTATAGATTGCTATCTTACTTTTTCATTAACTGCTACTCATAGGAACAAAGATGGATTATCTTAGTCACAGAAAGATTTTCATTGACCCCACAGTTTCAAGAGACCAAGGCAAGAATAAACAGTCTGCAGGGATGGAAATGAGGCTCCAACAGCAATGAACTTAACAGCTTTTCCTGGCTACTGGATTTCTGATGTACAGTATCACTCCATCTCCCATGGTATGTCCTATGAACTCTTCAAGCAAAAGAGGCATGAGTAAGTGTGATTGCACTCACCTTTTATACCAGAAATATTAGGCCCACTGGTAAAGGTATCACCCTTTGACTGGACAAGGAATAAAAAAGAGCAGTCAAGGATCAGAGCATGGAGGGTATGAGACAAAGCAGGATAGTGCTTGAAGCCAGACTTCCAGTGAGGGAGCTTTAATCTTTCAGACAGATCTCAGGTGACTTGCAGCAGGTAGCCAACCAAAACTAACTCATCTAACTTGGAAGCACTGTATGACAGACAGAAAATGCATTTGCCAGTGACTTAGACGATGTTTGATTGATTACTGGCTATTGGAGCAATTTCGAATCCTGCCTTTGCTGTGGATGTAACTATAGCTTATAAATTTATCTTGCCATGGCACTTCCTGTGGGTTCATTGCCCTTTGGCAGGTTCTTTTCTTCTCTGTCCCTTCAGATTTCAAGAGGAAGAGATCTTCAAGCCGTATAAACTGTTCCTATTTCTGTCATTACCCAAACCTATAAATGTGGGCAGTTCCTCTTGTGTGAGAAGCGGTCAGACAATTGTGTTATGTGGGTAGTGTCAAGAAATGTGATCTCTCATTATTTAAACAGAAGACTCCCTGATTCTTTACCTGTGAAGGTTTGGGTAGCACTGCTTCACATTAAATTGAATTTTAAAGAGCTTTATCCATTTTCAAAGCAAAATGAAAGACACCTTTCCTGTTTCCTTTTCCTGATGCTATGCAGAGAAAAAAATCTGAACCACTACAAATTGCTGATTCAGTTTAGAATTGGAACAAATGTTTACCTTTGAGAAGATAATGCTCCATAAATGAAAACTGAATACTAATTAGTAGACATCCCTTTTTTTGTAGACATCCCTTTTAAAATATTTTTCCAGATGTCTTCAGGACAAATTTTCATTGATTTCTCAAAGTATTATATTAAGGGAAGATATCGATTATAGGGGAAAAAAAAAAGGATAGATAGAAAAATAATATAAGCCTGTTTTAAATGTGCCAAAAAGTACTATTTATATTGTATAGTTCTTAATATTATAGGAGAGAATGCAGCAAAAAAATTTTTAAAAAAGCTTAGGTTATAAGATGGTATGCTATGCAAGACAAACGTACACACAGGCAAAAAAAAAATCCACATTGATGTTATGCTATAGAATAGCTTCCATTTTGCACTCTGTTCAGCCACACTTAACAATGTCCCCTTGTATTTGAACACTTTCAGAAAAAATTCAGACTCGTTCAGAATTCAGGCTCATTAACAAAAAAAAAAAAAAAAAAAAAAAAAAAAAAAACCAGCAAAAACCCCAAAAATGAAACAAAACAAAACAAAACAAACCACAAAACAAAACAAAATCAAAACCAACCAAACAAATAAACTAAAACAACAACAAAAAACCAAAAAGAAAACCCAAAACCCAAACCAAACCAATCAAACTCACAACATAGGAGATATGGAAGTAAAATTACGATTTTTAAGTGATCACTATACTTCGTGGCACTATTAGTGAGTATTTTCATACCAGTTCAGGAAAACATTTTCAAAGGGCTCAGCAATATTTTTGAGCTCAACATCTAGGTCTGTATGAATAAATAGCATCTGAGAATGTTACTGGGCCCTAGAAGATGTGATCTGTCCTGCAGGGATGTTAACCCAGCACATCAGGGGCTGATGCCAACTTGGATGTCCAGGCAATTCCTGGGTAAGTTTCTCAAACACCGGCACGGAATCTGTCTACTCCATTATTCATGTACAATGGGGTAGACAGATTTCCTGCTAGTGGTTGAGAAACTTACCCAGCTGAAATGAAATTTTTAGGGAGAACTTTCTCTCTCAGCTGGAAGTGAAAATGGGTGTTGGCCATGGGTTGTTCCTGCTGTCAATGATAATGGGAAACTTGATGGTAGATGACAAGAACAATTTGTTAAGAGCTCCAGCTTACTCCTCTCACATTTTAAAAATATCTAATGGGATTGGTTGCTGATAAACAGGCATTTCTGAAGAACAGATGGAACTGAAAAATCGTGGCTCAATAAAGCATGCCAGAGGTGGGGTTAATCTCATTTTGAGCCTCTGTTAATTAGTGTGGGTGGGAATTGTTTCCCCAGTCTGGAATGGTTTATGGAAATGTGAAATTTCTATGCATACTCAGTGAACCCTCCTTTCCCCTGTAAGCCCAAGGTTTCTGCAGGAGCATGTGTCATCACATACAATATGATTGCTAATATGGTGGGAGGTGGTATTACATAACAGTTTGCTGTTATATTCTTTTGTATTAGCAAAATACATTGAACCTGTTTGAGAATATTTTCTTAGTTTTGAAGTGTTTTAAGAAATTGCTGGCTTGTAACTAGGATAGTAGAGAAAGGCTGACTTCAATCTTTCATGAGGGTCAAATTAAGATTTTAAATCTGTTCTTTTCAATAGGAGCCAAGAGGTCGATGCTGGAGTACATTGCATCCCAAATAAGAGACAAGCAAGTACCCCAGCAGAATCAACAAGTGATTGGATAGTTTGAATCTCCCCCATCTATTACTCATAAACATTAGTAAATGATAATCAGCTCTCTGTGCTAAAGTGAACTCAGAGCTGCCAAAGGATAACTCTAGCTAGGGGTGGGTAGCCTGTAGTAAAAGGGTGGCAATGCACAAAAAAGGTCTGAGGTTTCCTAAGTTAGATCTGTTAAATCTTTCCATCAAAATATTAAGACAAACCAGGTAGAGATTATCTTAAAAGCAGATGATAAATAAAAGTATTTATCAAGCAATTTCATTAATTTAAAATTATCCCAAATAAAGGTGTTTAGAATTATCCAAAATAAAGCAAAACCAGTTGCTTTTGTAAAAGTGGTATAAATGCTTTCCCCCCCTTCTTTTTCTTTTCTTTTGATCCTAGCACTTTTTACTTTATTTGTTTGAATGTACAGTAACAGAATGGATAACCTGTTCTTTTACATTAGTTCGACTTATTCTGGTTCTCCTTCCTTCACCTCCAATTTATTTGCCTCATATTTGTGTTGCAAACATGCCAAATATTGAGGAATCAGCCAATGGAGAGGAGAGGAGAGGAGAGGAGAGGAGAGGAGAGGAGAGGAGAGGATAAAGGATTTCAGTTTGGAAGATCCTACAACAATCATCTAAGTCCAGCTGCCTGACCAGTTCAGGGTTGATCAAAAACTAAAGTATGTTATTAAGGCCACTGTCCCCAAAGCCTCTTGAGCACCCTCTGGCTTGGGGCCCACTTCTCTAGGTAGCCTGTTCCCATGTTTGACCACACCCTTGTGGTTGCCTCACAGTTCAGGCTAAAGCTGAAAAAAGCATGTTCTCACAATCTGCTTCTGTTGTGGTCTGTTGCATAATGGGACACGAAGACATCTAACATGGCACCTTGTAAATGCTGGTGGAGACACTCATGGGATTTAAAGGTGTCTGAAGAAATGCCTACATGCCTCATTCCTTCAGAAGAATGATATCACCATATTAGCCAGTGGGCTTTCTTTTGTAGGGTAACAGCAATTCTCACTCTAGAGGTTTTCCCCACATCAAGAAACAGTCCTTTGAATTACACTGCCTCTGCTCTGCAGTCCCATAGAAATCATATTCTGCTGAAAGCACTTTGCCCATCAAACAAGTTACCTATCCATCCTGCTGCACTGTGACTTACTGACCTCTATGACCTGTGTGTTAAGAAACTGATATGACTTCTACATCATTTAAACACCTGAAATTTTTAACATGTAACATCTTCATTCTTGAAATTATGTTTCACAAAATTTTAATGTGATTTTGAATGTCAAAGTATTGAGTTAAATTATTCCTGGTTAATATTGTACCACTTCTCAACATATGTCTCTTCATTAGTTTGCCTGGTTATCTGTACACTGGAAAACCTAATTTTCTTAATCTTCTGTCTATTAATTTTTGCTTTCAATTTCTTCATGTCCTAACAATGCCTTCCATGTGAAAGGGGAGAAAGGTGGAGAAATGAAGGGCAGCCATAACTTTGCCTATGGCTGTTGTTGTTATATTTGTTAATAAAACTCCAGCACACATTCTGAATGAGAATTCTGATGAAGAATTATATTGTTTACCCATTTTGGGATTACATTCAGCTATCAATAAAAGAATCATTTAATGCAGATCATGTGATGTTTGCAAGACACATAAATACAAATCTGGAAATAGAAGAAGTCACCAGGTAATTATTAGGATTCTCTCCTCTTTCCCTTTTGAATTAAAAATATATGCAACCCTGATACAGCAGTTCAACTTAATAAATAAAGCCTTTTGAAATCAAGTATCAGTCTTTGTGGACACGGCAGTCTAACTGCAGAATCAGCCTGACAATTAGTAAGGGATTCTGCTGTAAAAGGAGACAGCAGCTTCTTCATGGAAAATGGGATATACAACAATTTGTTAAAACCCTATCACTGCAAATTAAAAACCTGATGTACCTCGAAGGCACAGATGTGTAAGATTTGTAATGGTAAGATTAATAAGGTAAAATTATTGATGGCATAGATGAAAATTAAATTAGAGGATATAATTTCTGCATCGCTTAGGAGCTCTCAGCTTGGAGCTTTTGTTTAGCAGATGTCTGCTTTGAACAGAAAACAAAACAAATAGAAACATTAAAGTCACTTAAAAACTACCTTAGAAAAAGAAGTAATTGAGGAAACTCTCACTATGGTTTGGTCCTTATAGTTCACGGATACTGAAGTTTCATAGACTCACAGAATCACAGAATGGTCTGGATTGTAAGGGACCTTAAAAGCTTTTAAGTTCCAACTTCCCCTCCATGGGTAGGGACACCTTTCTCTAGAGTGTGTTGGTCAAGGCACATCCAACCTGCTCTTGAAGATTTCCCGGGTATCGACAACATATCTGAACAGCATCTTATTTTTCAGTCAAAACAATGTGAATTTCTAATGTGGAAATATTATTTATTGTCATCTCTTGTCATTTCTTGTCAGCAAAATGAGATTATGAGCAAAACCTGTGAATGATGTCTTCTTGAAATTGTCTCTTTTTTGTCACAAGTAGCTTTATGTTAAACTTGTTGCTGTGTACCGCATCACCTTCACATCCAATTTCCCTGTTTTCCTCAATTTTAGTAGATAATATTGATTTTATAAATTTTTTTCTCAATATATAATGAAATAATTTTTTTATCCATGAAAATCTTTTCACAGCTCATTTATGGGAGGCTCACACAGTTTTTTACTTTCAGAAGAGGTTGAAATATTCATTTCTTATTGAACTGTTCATTTTTTTAACTGAATAATTCATATTATTACCTTTCCCCCAAAAGTACACATGTGGGGGCTTTAAAGTTCTATAAATACTTTTGATAGCTCATTTCCACCATAGATAGAATATATCAAATGAAATTACTATCCCTCATTTTATTGCCTCCACACAAAACTTTATGTCTCTGACTTGAATTTAACACTCAGATTTGTTGGGTTTTGGGGGTTTTGATTGCTTGGTTGGTTGAATTTTTTTTTTTAAATGGTCCTTTCTATGGTACAATCTGCATTTAAAATTCTGATACAAAATTTTGGTTCTGAAGTGTTTGAGAAAACTTCATAGTTCTAACTAATCTTCTTGCTGATAATTATTGTGATGTATTAACTGTATCAGGGATCATGAAAGAATGTTTGGGCTGTCCAAAGCACATGGGAAAACCAAGCTTTTCTGACATCAGTAGAGCTTCTATGGGTTTACTCAAACAGAAGATTGGTTAGAGAGGTGATTTTTGATTGACAACTTGCCTTGGACTAGACTTTATTATCTGCATCCCTTACTTTCTATACACCCACATCACTGTGTGCGGCTCATAGATTTTTCTTTTGTTTTGTTCATAGATTTTTCTTACATCCACTATCATAGTATTGGTAGTATTGAAGGTCTCTGAGATTGCAGAATCACTTGCACACAGTACAATCATCTACTTATGAAATTTAGCAGAGAATAAATATTAACTGGAAATATGATTTTAAAAGTATTTAATTTGTTTTCTTTCCTATGCAGGATTTATTTTCTCTGTTAATATGTTATCTCTTTAGGCTTGTACATAAAATACATTGTGAACAGAACAACTGTTTTTCTTGTATATAATCATTGGAAACAATTTTTGTTATTTCCTTCTATTAATTCTGCATAGTTTCATGAGTACCAATGAGAGCACATGTAAAAGGGAACAAAGTGTATGCCATGAACTGGTGAATTGCTCAGCATTAACTTGAAAGCTAACTTGATAACTGCACATTAGATCCAGGAGCAATTAAGAGGTAAAGCTTCAAGGTAGCATTTTCACAGTGACTTCTCAGAGCAAGATGCCATTAAGTAAAGCAATCCAGCTCTGGTTTTGAAAAGGAATTGCTTGTGAACCTGCCTATGAGAGCAGAAAACTATAATATTGACCCTTTGGTGCTCTGCCTGACTGCGCCAGCGGTTTACATTGCTTGTGTGTCTTTCACATAACCATTGCAAAATACAGACTAGGCAGAAAATCTAAACTGATCCCTGTATTACACATGGAACAGGTAACTATGTAGGTACAGGCATTTCCTACTCTTGAGCTACTTTCAGATGGTGATGGTTTTGTAAAATCCTAATCTCTTGTGAGGTCTTGACCATACAGGCTGCTTATCTTAGGGGGAATATTTTTGTAGTCATTTTTCTCTTTTACTACATACTCTTTCCCAGGAATTGTTTCTGATGCCTGTATGCTATATTGAAACCTAAATAGATACAAGTCAGCTTTGATGTTTATGGTTGAACAGCTCACTGTAGGTCATTGCTGATAGAAATTGCTTATATTTTCATAGTTGAATTTGCACTCTAAAGCCCTTGAAAATATTTTGACTTGTTGTTTTTTTATTATTTGAGAAATAATAAAATCTACAATTCTAATCAAGAATCTGCAAAAGGCTTTTTCTGCTTTTTGTACTGTCATGCTGGCAAGAAGTTTGGTGAGCATGGGAGGGGACACAGCTAGGGAGGCTGACCCCAACAGACCAAAGGGAGGTTCCAGACCATCCTGCTCAGCATATAAAGTGGGAGGAAGAAGGAGGAAGGGCAGAACATTTGAAGTGACAGTGTTTGTCTTCCAAAGTCACCTTTTACACATGATGGGGTCCTTCTTTCCTGGAGATGGCCGAACAACTGCCTGCCCATGGAAAACAGTGACGTAGTTCCTTGTTTTGATTTGTTTGTGTGCACAGCTTTGCTTTCCCTGTTAAACTGTTTTTATCTCAACCCTCAACTTTTCTAGCTTTTACCTTTCCAATTCTCTCTCTGATCTTCCTGGTGGGGGAGTGAGCAAGCAGCTGGGTGAGGCTTGGTTGCTGACTGGGGGTCAAACAGCAGCATTTGGTTTGGTTGTTTTGGGGCTTTGTCAATCTTAGGTGCTGTTTGTGAGCTTGAGTGGGATGCCATTGCTGCTTATAAAAGAATGTCTTATTTTTTTGGTTGTTTCTCATTTTGCATATGTTTTGTGAGCTGTTTGACTTCTGCAAACAGGACTCAGCCCCATTATTAAACTGAATATCCCTAAGGTATTTCCTATTCCAACTCTGACATACTGATAAATAATACCTTGAAAACAGATTGCTTACAAGGTTAGAACATGCACACTGGCTACAAGAATTTCCAGTGTAAGGCAGAATTTATGTCAGAAATCTTACCTCTAAGTATTCCATACTGTTCCAATATCTAAGAGATATGAAGTACCTGATGTTTTAGAAAAAAGCTGCAGAGGTATTTTTGGAATAACAGTACTATTACTACTCATTCTACCACTGCTACTACTACTACTACAAGAATTTTCTGTTCCTTGACCTCTAAATTGTGCATCTTCTCTGTTAATCTGAGCTTTTACTGAAGGAAAAGGACTGTGTAAGTAATTAAGCCTATTAATCAGAATGTAGAATATGGCATAAACAGAAGATATAATTCTGTCTGGACATATTTGCAATGCTAATGCACTATAAAGAGGCTGTAATATTTCTGTAAACCTCTTTTTATTTTTTACCTTGAGTCACCTTTGCAAATGGCAGAGTTCCTGTCAACCATACATACATTTTTTTTGTCATGGTCTTTTGAATAAATGAGTCATCACTGAAGAGAATGTTCGATTGCTTCCTTCTCTTTGTTTTCAGCCCTGAAAACTCCCCAGACTCACAAAACTAACCAGCTTAAAATAATGAATAATGAAGTCACATGCATTTGATCCAAATCCATAATTTCTTGGTTTTCTTCCTAGAAAATCAGAAAATAATTAGGAGACTACACAAATGGCTGGATGTTTAAATGAAATCCACATACATTCTCAGCAAACTCACAGTAACAGAATGATGTCTTACTGTCATGCACAAGGAAAAAAACTCACATGGAAGACTGCTTTGTAGGACCTCTAAAATAAGTTATTATTATTTTTTGGCTAATATTTGTGCAATCATTCGCTTCTGAATTGTCACAGCTTGAGCTAAAATATTCACTAGATAAGGAAAAAAGCCTAATTTATTCTGATAAGTGCAACTTAAAACAACTTCAATCCTGTGGTTTTGATGTGATTCAGAATAAAACATCTGCAATAAACAAATATATTAGGGATGGTAGAAACTCGTAGAGGTACACTTTTTTCAGCTATGAATTAATTTACTTTATATGAAGAAAAACATTCACTGGGTTTCCTGAAAATAGAGAAATATCCTCTTGTAGGCACTTAATTCAGGGTCTAGAAATATTAAGACCTTCTGGTGGGGTTGAGAGGCTTATCTGTGCAAAGAAATAGGCAAAAAACTCACTGGACTTGTGGCAAAGAGAGATATTTTTTGCAGGTGACAGCAGCTCAGAGCAGAATGAACAGAACAGTTAAAGGAGGGTGGATAACATGGTGTGCAGTGAAATGCAGTTGCAAAATATGTGTTCCAGGTGGGTGAGTAGGGGTGGACAGCAGTGTATTCACAGGGCTGCATGAAATTGTGTGTGTGTTAGTAGTTACAATAGCCTCTTTTCAGAATTATGGCTATGCCTGTAATGGCTGGCATTCACTGTGAGAAAGAGCAGAGTCTCACTGGAAACTGAAGGCTAATAATCTCTTAAAATCTGATGTTGAAAGTCAGTATTCAAATTTGATGGCCCTAATTTTCCCTTTATTTACACCATTTTTATGATTATCTAACTCCATTCACTTCAATAAAGCAGTTGTGCCTGATTTACAAGGACTGTGTGAGAAGTGCTGCCAAAGAGCCCTGTATAATCTGTTCATAAAAATTCCCACTATCAAACAACTTTTCTGACAACACAGTCTTTAGGTTAAATGCCTGACTGCCCAAAATTGCATCATTAAAGCCAAATTCTGTCCTTAGGTGTACTCCAAAGAAACATGACTTTGGTCTGTAATACAGAAAACAAAACACCAAAGAGGACCATGATTCATCTAGCCATATGCCTTTAAATTAATCACACATTTTAAACAGTGATTTAACTGAACTTACAAACCATACAAATGCAAATTTTGTTTTATTTTGCAAAACCATCCCAGTTTATAATCAATATTATCAGCTTTCTCCAAGTGATGCCCTTATCATGCTGGGCAACTTGTTAAATCATAAATATCCTAGAAAATTGAGATTCCATGAATTACATGAGTTTCCATTATGGAAAAAAAAAGTATGGAACAAGGATATTTATTAATAAAAATAATTTTGATAATGTGTGCTATCTCCATTCTAAAAGCTGGGTCTCTATACTCTTCTGTGGCAAATGTAATTATATGGCCACTTATGGAAGGACAGATTAATATATCTCTGAAATATAAAATATTTTGTGATACAAAACAGCAGACAGGCAGAACAACACATGCACGAGAGCAAAGGCCTTTAGCAGTGAACAACTCCCCTCAAAGCCAGCTCTCTCTTCAGCCAAACCATAGTGGTCCAGAAGCACTAGACAGAATTCTGACAGGTCATAAAATAAGCCTCACTCAGTTGCCATGACAAAAATGCTGCAGCTGGGGTTTACCACTGAAAATTGCATTTGCCTCCCAGTCTACCTCTCTGAATCCCACTGGTTTAGCTGTACTGGGAGCTGTACCATGACCCTGGGACACCACTTGACCAAAACTTATTGTTGGTAGATTGCAAATTGCACTGGCAGTCTGTGTTTGGCTTGCAGGATCAGGGAGTGAGAGAGGGACAGCAGCACTGACTTGAACACACCTGATGTAAAGCTGATGAGCAGCACTGAGAAGCAATCTGTTGCATGGCTCTTTTGGATGATGCACCAGTCTAGACAAGGCTGCCCTCTGCCAAGCCCTGCATTCTGGCTGTGGATTGGAAGGTGGAACATGGAAAGATTCCTTCCCTTCTGTGGGGATGCCTTTTCCAGAATCACCCTGAGTATTACCTCTGTTATTCTTCCTGGCTTAAAGATGCATATGTATATGCATATGCATATGTATTTACTGTGGTGGGTTTTTTTGGTTTTGATTTATCCCCCAAGTATTCACATGTATTAAGAAAACTTAGTAGCTAGCAGAAGACTATATTCTTGCACTGATGACCAACCTTTTACAATAAATGAGCATTTATTAACCTGAAAATGTAACACAGTCCTAGAGTGCTCAGATTTATTAGGATTCAACAGGAATGCAAAGTATTTGTGTGGTGCACTACCATAAAAATGTCCATTTCAGCTGCTGAACATACATAAAGAATTGACATATCTTGCTGTTGTGCAGTGTTGTCAGTACTCAAAATAAGTATACACATATAAACTCCTGGCCTGACATAGTAGAGTTTCTAGAACAACACCAGGTGAGAGTTTATCATAAACTGTGACTAGTTTTATATTGCATATTGCCTTCCAAGGCTTAATGACTTCTTCTTTGTACAGATGATGTAGAGATCTGATGCATGGCTAAGATTACACAGCCATAGCAGAAAGAGTAAGTAATATTAAGTAAAAATTTTGAGTGAGTATGACTACAAGAAGCTGATGATTCGCCAGATGCCTTTTATACATTCTTGGTGGGGGGTTTTTTGATTGATTTGGTGGTTTATTTGGAGGGGTTTATTTTTTAAAGTTTTTGTTAACTGTTGGATTGGTTTTCTTTTGGTTTTTGTTTCTTTTTTGACTTTTTTAAGATTAAATGCTGTTTCTTTGAGTGTAACAACAAACAAATTAGCAAAGAAAGTGTCTTATCTCATGACACTCAAACCTAAAGCTCTTATTATGATTTTAGCATTTTATTAGAGCCAGGTCCTCTGTGCTTCTATTGCTGAGCTTGATACTTCTTTGGAAATGTCTCTTTACAGATTCATAGTGTTAGACTGTATTTATTGCTATTTTGGTTCTGTCAGATTATGTTTCAGGACTTAGGGAACATTGGTTTCATGTATTTGCTCATTCAAACAGGATTTATCTTCCTAGAACATGTCCACTCTCCCCTTAAAAATCTCAAAATAGAAAACTTTAATATCCTGCAGCATCTGAAGTTGCAATAGATCTGCAAGATTAAACTTACAGAAAGTATTTGCAAGTACTGAAAAACATTCTGTAGGAGCTTGTCAAAAATACAATTTTTCAGAGTTCTAATGGCTCAGGACACTAATTTTTGAAATCCTGAAAAAGTGCTGAAATTCTCTAATAAAGTTTCATGGAAAACCTTGGTGCCAATTTTTCCCTGATCTTTTCCTTGACACGCCTTCTTCACCCTCAGTCTCTATGCTTGTTTCCTTTTCACAGAACCAAGAGCTTGGTACTGTATTCTCTGAGGCCAGAATGATGATACATTGTTGTTTCTTCTAATCCCAAATTATGTCTCTTAATCTTATAGGAAAGTTGAGCCTTGAAAGTGGATGCACTTTTACGAAATTCCTTCCCTTTTCTACTCATATTTTCTTTAAAGTCTTTGTCCTAGCTATTTAGGCTGTAAACTTCTCAGGGTAAAGATATTTTTTTCCTCCTATACAATATATAAATATGAAAATATGCTTTAGTTTCAGCTAAGACTTCAAATTGTTACCCTGAGACACTTCGGCCAATGACTTTGAAGATTTTAGCTCCTTAAATCAGAGAGAACAGAAAAAAAAAATTCAGCAACCAAGCTCTCAATACTCTAGCATACCTGAATTATCATGTTCCATACCTATAAAGGCACCTGTTGACTTTCTTACATTGGCTGAAATGCATTCTCTAGTTAATGATAAATAGGCAATATTAATGCATGAACTGGGCAAATGGAATTAAAAAAGAAAACTTTTATCATGAAAGGGTCATTCTGTACTCTCTTCTCTAAGGAAACACACACACAAACTTCTGTCAGAGTGAGAAAGTGATGTGTTGACAGGATAAAGAACGTTCATATGGGTTCTATATTTTTTTTCATGCTTTCTTTTGATTTTTTGTGTGTTCTGTGTAGAATGAATCTACAGGACAGAAGGGGGGAAAGAAGGGCCTAAGCAGTGATGAAGAGCTTATTTCACAGTGCTAAGGCTATGAACCATTTGAAGAATGAACGCCCTGGAGCTGGTCTAGGGGGTTGCAAGGAGGAGCATGAACTATTCTTTCTGGATTAGTGTGGAAAAATTATCCCCTTACGCAGAACTTCCTGCAGGGAGTAAGAAAGTAAAGATCTGGATGTTGGTTGACCAATCTGGATGGATGAAACTCAAATATTCAGCATCTGGAATGGCAGGATTCACCATTTTGTGAATGCAATTAGTTGCATAGACCTCTAGGTCTCTGATTTTTCTTTTTTTTGTTGTTGTTGTTTTTTTTTTTTTT
>VWZP01007619.1:572397-674565 GCA_013396995.1 Dicaeum eximium | reverse complement strand
TTTTTTTTTTTTTTAATGATAGGATTTTAATGTATGTGCCAGGACCAATGTAACAGCAATAGCCACAACTTTCTCACCTTCTTCTAGGGACCTCAAAAGGGGAGAGATCCCATTTGAAAAGGGGAGAGATCCCATTCTTGCTGAATCTAATTTCACAAAGAGGGAGGAAAGAGGGGTTGCATTTAACCAAAGCCTTGCTTTTTCATTACCTAGGAAGTAGGTAAGGGAGTTTCCTGTAGCTGGGATTGAGGGGGCAACAGTGCCAGAGAAATACAATTCTTGGAGGGATCAGGCTTTTTTCAGGAACAGAAATCAAAGACCTATCAGGCACCAGGTCCTGGTGACTGGTTAAAAAGAGAAAGCAAGGTGCTCATCTTTAAAAAGGCGTAATCCTTTTTGTCAAATGTTTACTTGTTTTGTCAAAAATGAGACATGTTTCTTAAACTACAGTTTCTATTCAAAATGAAAAGAGAGCTATGTCCTAAATAAAAAAAATGAGAGTTATATGTTGGCATTTCCTGCATAGCTTTCCAGACTTAAGTGTTGACAATAGCAGACTCTGATTTTTTAATTGGTTTTTTTTCCTCATTTTATAACAAATATTTTCTAATGCTGCTTCACTATCCTAGAAAGATTTTCTCCTTCTCATCCTCACCTCTTTTAAGTGCAACTGAAAAGCTATGTGATGTTCTCATCTGCAATTTTCAATTTCACTAATCAAGTCCTTGCATTTCATACATATTTCAAGAGATGTATTTTGGGAAGGCATTTGTTTCCCCTATTCTTTCCCACTTTTTGTCAAGCTGCTCAGAATGTTTTTCATCATCTCTCTTCACTTTTTTTTCCATATTAACAAATGAACTTTTGTTAAGCAGGAGGTTTGTACTGGAGAGAGAGTTGGAACGACCACAAAAGCTTCCCTGTTGTGCTGGCTTTGGGCTGGAGAAGAGTTAATTTTCTTCACAGTAGCTAGTTTGGGACTATATTTTTGATGGTTTGTCTTCCCAAATGTTCTGATTGAGGAATGGCACTCCCTAATTAATGTCCTCCCACCACTGAGACTGTCCGAAACCAAATGCCAATTGCTCATTCCCACCCCACCTCACCCCTTTCAGTCTCCCTTCCTGCTCCAGGGATGGAGTTGAGAATTGGAGGTACAAAAAGGTAAAAATTGTAGGTTGAGATAAGAACAATTTACTGGAAACAGCAACAAGATAAGAAAATTAACTGTAACAGCAACAATACTAAGAACAAAGGTGTAAAAAGAGAGGATACATACAGAAATGCTCACCAAATCCCAATGGGATGTGACACTTTTATCTATTAAATTCTTTTTGTCTCAACCCATAAGCTTTTTCACTTTTATCCCTTCAATTCTCTCCCCATCCCACTGGGTAGGGAGTGAGTGGGGTGTGTGGGGATTGATTGCCAGCTGGAGTTAAACCATGAGACCTGTCCTTCATAATCATCCTTCTGAATGACCTGACATCCTGCTCTTTGCGACAGAACTTCTACAAAACCCATATTTGGTTGTTAGTAGTAAAGGCGTTGGTTCTCTGTTATATTGATTGCTTCTCTCAAAAAGCCTCCCCGTGTGTGTCTATGCACTCCACCATCTTTGCTGAGGTGTATTTGCTTCAGGGATCTCAGCAAATAGTCATAAAGATGCAAGTGTTTTCATCTATAAATTAAGCTCTTAGATGATTTTAGGATCAGTCCTTTGCTGGCAGAAGGGTCCAGAAAGAGAAAAAAAAACCAAAAAAAAAACAAAAAACAAAAACCCAGGTGGATTGGCACATGTTTAAATAAATACAAGATAACAAGATACAATAAATAATAACTATTTATCTCTCTGTAGTGATATGGTTTAGCACTAGCTATGAATTCCTTTTCTCATTTTGCAGTTCCTTACTTATGGTGCTTTTTGTTTCTCTGCTGGGAAATACAATGTTTTTAATAAAAACACGGTATTGATTTTACTTAGAAATATACTATATTAATCCATGAATAAAATATTAAACATTGTTTGTTTCACCATGAAGGATGTCAAAACCCTTGTAAAACAAATGATTTTAAATAATATCAATATTTCTATGGCTAGTTGTTTAATTAGTACACTGCAGCTCTGTAACAGTTGGCCTCTCTTTGCTACCTTAGCAGCAAACAAATCTCTTCTGAGTTCCAAATAATCTTCTGCTGTATTTAGAGCAGTGCCTTAAGTTGCTATATACTTTATCACTGCATTACTTCACTTTTACACTAGTGTATATTCAGTGATGAAGGATTTTCCATCTCTAGGTGAAAATAGAGTAGGAAAATAAGATTTTTACTTGTGGTCATCTACTCAGGACAGGTGTCAGAGAACTGGGATTCTGAGAGTTATTGAGGTTAAAAGTGACCTCTGAAGATCAACTGGTCCATCCTTATTGCTCAAACAGGGTCTTCTAAGGCAGGTTGGTCAGGACTCTGCACAGTTGTATTTTCAGTATCTCTAAGGATGAAGACTCCACAACCTCTCTGGGAAATCTGACCAGTGTTTAATCACCCTTCAATTACTTTTCTTTTAATAGATTCAAGAAGAATTTCTTATATTTTAATTTGTGGCTGTTGCCTGTTTTCCTTTAAGTGGTCACTGCTTATAAGAGTCTGTCTACTTTCCCTTCATTCACTTTATCAGATATTCAAATTCTTTAATAAGTTCCTCCTGAATCTTTTTTCCTCCAGGCTGAGGAGTCCTAGCTCTCTCAGCCTTAGCTGCTGTCCCTATATCTGCAGAAACTAGACCTGGACAGAGTAATCCAGATAGGAACAGGAACACATCCATCCATTTGATTTATTTTCCATTTCTCCCAACATGCGTCATTTGCAAACCTGCTTAGGGTGCACTCTGTCCCATCATCAGGGTCATTAATGAAGATTTTAAACAGTATTGGCCTTGACATTGACCCCAGGGGTACAACACTAGAGACTGGCTCCAGCTGGACATCGTGTCATAGAGCAGGAGCACATCTGCTGCTGCTAAATGTGACATGGACAAGACCCTAATTTGAAGAATTTGCTTCATCTTTATGCATCTTAGATTCACAATACCTGAAAAAGGCTTTAGCTCTTAGGTTTCTGGTAAAAAGTGGTGTGTAAGACCTAGGCATTATTTTTAGTCAGGTATTTTACCCCTTATTATCAGTTATAAGTTGCAAATTACATTTCTCTATTAAAAGGTTGCAATACATATTTTTATGGCAGAAAGTGACAACTTCCTTGTTCCAAATATTTTTTCTTAACAGATCTTAGGAAAAACTTTGCACTCAGATTTAATTTCAGCAGCATCAGCTATTCGGCTTCAAAGAATCCATATTTTCAATTATTTTTATGTTATTAAAAGAAGAGTCTAGGTTCAAAGACAGAAATTATTTCAACTCTTAGAAGTAGTGTTGTATAGGCTAAAAGGTGATTTCTTTTTTCATTTAGGAAGAGTAGGCTTTTAATCAGTTTAGCAAGATTTTAGACCAAGTAGCATCAACCTAATAACTCCTAGCAGTACTGTAACTCTGTTTTAAGTGCACATATAAGGTTTCTACTGTGGCATGCCCTTTATTTTTTAAAAAATGCAGTGTAATAAAGAATAAGCATTTCCTGCACAGAACAAATTGAGACATGACAAAGAGTTAAGTATTCTATAAATGCTTCTGGCATCCTATAAATCATCAACTAAAGAAAATGCTGACAAATATCAACATCAGTGGAGTATTGATCTACGAAATGCACTTCAGCCTCTCACTAAACAGTTTTCTTTAAGCATACAAATTAAAAGGATGAGAATGGAAAATCAGATCTTTGGCACTACTGAGACCTTCAACAGATTTGGAGGAATTTTTGCAATTATTCTCTCCTGCTCTTTTACTCAGATTTACTCAGATTACTTCCTTTGAGATGATGGAGATCTCTGTAACATTGCATTTCATGTGCTTTCATACATGCCATATGAAAACAAGTGTTTAGTAGCATTTCACTCAGTGTGTGTTCAGTGTGTACTGAAGTTAGATTGGCAGTTAAGAAGTGTGCAAGACTGTAATACAAAGAAAATTTTATATTGCACTTGTATACTGAATTGCATCATCTGGATTCTAATATAGCTTTTTATCAGTTTGTGTAGCATGGTTGATTGCACCTGTATTCCCTATAAAAAAGAGGCCCCTGAGAATGGGTAACATTATGAGAATCTTTTAGCAGGTGACATTTAAATCAGAACATCCAGAGGCAGTGTCATAAGCAGATATCTCTTTTTCACCTAATAAGCCAGGGCTGAATGTTAAATGCAGACAATAATATTTTATTAACATTATCAGGGTATTCAAAGAGAGGTTATGAGGCAAACAGGTAACTATTTTTATACCCTTTAATTGTTCTTCTAAGAAATAATTGCTTCTAGGAGTCAGATTATTTCAATTTGTTTCCTCCTCTTTGAAAGATTCTCATTTTTAGGAAGATTCCTTTGTTAATGTAATGATTTAGGGGTGTTTAAGTTTTAAAATTCAGGTCTTGAAACTCTTCAAGACAAAAGAAACTCAAGCATGTAATCATCTAATTCTTGGACAGAGTAATATAATGATTAAAATATCAGAAAGTCCACTTCTTTCTATTGCTCTGTTTGTTTGGTTTGTTGTTGTTGTTGTTTTATTTATTTTTTTAATCTTGGTGGCATGCTTCTGGTTCTACACAAGTTAAGGCAACAAAAAAATGAGCTCAGTTTGATGTAAATTTTTTGCATCCTTTGATAAAAGATTCTATAAATGGAGAAAAAGGATTTGACATAAGAATAGGAAATAGCAATCCCCATTTTAACTACTACTAGTAACTACTACTACTATTTTTTTCATTCAGCAAACCAAACAATCTACATACACTAATGACTGGTGTTAACATTTGCATTTCATACTTGAAAATGTAGTCTTTAGAATTATTTTATCTTATGACTATACTTTCTGTAAATATATACACTTATGTATATGTGTCTGTCTAAGTCTATGCGTATGTGCATGCATTTTTTCTGAGAAATAAATGACCTGGGGTACAGAACAACAAAAGGTTATTATGTATTCTCAGTGTGAGAGGAAGGAATGACTCATGAGAAAGATTGCTGGCATTTGTTATATAAATAGGTTAGCCTTGTTTAAAGGTTGGCAAGTTCCCACCTCTGGTTCATTTTCACTTATGTTTTACAAGCCATATTATGTATTAATTATTGTATTTTGATCACGCTGCTTGTTAGATAATGCATGAGCATCTCCTCTCAGATCTCAGCCAAAATTTTAAATGCACACTGAAGCACGTCTACAGAGCAGTTCCTCAGAATATGCTTTTAAAATTCAACTACAGTGAACAATACCTTAAAAGTCTAAGACTGCAGATCATAACATTTTTACAAAATGAGTTTTTGTATACAGTGAAGCTGTGACCCAGATGACAGCTCTTCCCTTTCCTTGCCTTTTCTTTTTTCTTTTATAGAAAGAGGCTAAACATGAACTTATTATACAAATTACATTGGTTTATCTTGTGTCTCACTAGTTATTTGCCAATGATTTTTATACAAATTATACAATTAATTGTTTAATGAATTATAAAACTTGTAGCTTCCCATCAGCTGAAACAGCTGACTATAGACTTGTATTTAGGCAGAAATATTGAAGACAATAACATTGCATACCAACAGTCCTGTGTTCATGTTGACTCTATTTCACTTCACATCAGCTGTATTTCCCCAGAGTTTAATGGGAGGTCCAGCTGACACAGCCTATTTTCTTTAGAGCCCATCAATACTCCTATTAAAAGTCCTGGGAGAATTCTGAAAGAGTCACATGAGAACTGGTCACCCAGCTTAACTGACTATTGACATTGACTTGAGCTCTGCCATGAGATTTTCTAAACGAGACTAAAAGCTTATCTTATCTAAGTCTAGGTTGTTCCTCTTCAAATCACTGTACGAATATGCAGATATTTAGGATAATCCACAAATAACTTAGGATAATTTACAAATGAGGAAAATAAAACCTGGCATTGTCTACTAGGCAAGAATGACTGATAGAACAGTGCAATGTTTTGAACTTACTCAAGACTGTAACATGTTTGTGATTCAAATGTAAAAGGAAAATCATTGTCCTGAAAGCTCAAGGGGGTTTAAATAGGCCAATATTTGGAAGAAAAAAACAAGGTAAATCTGTAAGTTAAGAATGGAAAAACCCTGCAAATTACATGGCTGTGTAGGTCATTGTCAGATAAGATTTCTTTTTTTAGATATTGCAGATTTTCAAGGGAAAGAATAATTAGGAAAAAGGCTTGTGCAAAGATCCACATTATAGCATTGAGTGCTTTGGTTTTCATCTCTTATCATAATTAGGATATTAGCTTAGCATAATCAGGACTCTAGTTTGTACTTCCTGCATTCACACACAACAATCAGATGATTCCAGTCTAAAGAAAAACTCACCCAAAGCCTTACAATTTAGGTAGAGGATGAAGAAGTAGAACTGGAGTAAAGGAAAGATAACTGAGAGATTATCAAAGCTGGGAAATATAAAAATGCTGATGTGCATTTTCAGGAACAGTGCACATCATTTTCAGGAACAGTGTCGAGTGGCACCAAGACATAAGTGAGAGTAAAAGGCAGATCTGAAGAAAGATACTGTGGCAGTCCATTAATACAAAACTCCTTCCTCTGTAGTATTTACCTTCACAGACAAAAAGTACAAGAAAGTCTCTTACGTCAAGTAGGTCTCTGAGGAAGTAGGGGCTACTTTACCTTAACATTTCCTACAATGGTCTTACATTGAATGAAAGAAATATGAAGTCATTCAGAGGAAATTAAACCAAATTGAAACCAACCAAATGAAGAAACCCCCCAAAAACAAAGTCAAAAAACCCAATCCCAAAATGCAACAAACCCCCTTCAAAGTTACTTCATATCCTCTTAAAAAAACCTCTTAGCAATTGCACACATTTCTGTGGAGAGTAGGACTCCACCCTCACACCTGCAGCTAATCAATTTATGCCCTGAAGCATGATATTTGGTTTACCCTTATTATTTCTTTTGGCATGCATAGCTACAAATGTTAGTGTTCATATAATTAGCCCCCTTCTTTTTAACATTCCACCAGGGTATTTGACTTGATGGCCTCCTGTGAGGGTGAATTTCACAGTTGATTATATGCTGCATAAAGAAACATTTGCTTTTATCAGTTCCAAATGTATTGCTTTTTAATGGCAGAGAAGAAAACTGGAGAGTAAAAAGCCATTTTATTGGCGGAATCTGTTAGGTTGCCCCAGTGAAAACTAACTAGAATGTTGTTGGTGTTGCAAAAGGGAAGAAAGGAAATCCCAGGGAGTCCTAAAAATGATTTCTTCACTGTTTGCATGTGTGGATAAGAGTGGGTAAGGAATTAACATCAGGACAAATATTGAATGACAAAAACACCAGATCCAAAATACAGCAGAAATGAAAAATGAAACCACGTGTCAGAGTATATTGGATTGAATTAGGATGATGACCTACGCACTGTATCATGCTGGACACTTAATTAAAAACAGTTTCTGTTCACATCAGAGGAAAGAATGGGTGACAAAAATGTCAAATGGGATTAGTAAAACATTGATCACAATTACTTTAGCAGCAGGGCTGAAACAATATTAGATAGAATTGAAGAATTTACATTATAGTAGGAAAACCTAAACAAACCAGGAAAAGTAGAAGAAACCGAATTAAAATTAACTGAATTAATTTGCAAAAAGGAAGTCCTCTAAAGACATGGCCAAACCATACAATGATAATGGACTACTTTTAAAATTTCTATGTATGGCTTATAACTACTGTAATGATGAAAAACACAAAGAAATACCAAAAAAGGAAAATAAGTACGGGGAAAAAATTTGAGCAGAATAAGTCAAGCTTAAACTCTAAAGGAAGAGAAAAAAAAAATCTAATAACAGAAACATTTGAAACATTCACATATGAAAACGTTTGCCATATGTATGAAAGAGTACCTTACCAAAAGCTTATGAAACCTCCCAGCCCAAGGAAGTTTGGGCTACCTCATGCTAGATATATACAGAACAGATTTATCTCTGAGCTAGCTGCTTAGAATTTGTGTATTAATAAATGGGAGAAACATTTCTGGGCTCACTTGGCCTATCTTAGATAACTACCTTACAATATAGCAAACTAAGTTGCACATCTGCCTTTTTTCTTCCCTTACTTTGAACAGAGAAGACCAGTGGTAAGTAGACCTCTTATGCCTGGTGCAGATCATCACCACTGAAGTAATCTCTAGAGCTTCTATAAAAATCAACAGATCACTTTGATATATTTGAAAATATAAAGAAGGAAATGTTTGTCCTCTTTATGAAGAAAATGTTGAACAAACACTGTACCAGAGAGTGATTTTGTGAAGAATTGTTCACAGCCACAGAACAAGCCACCCACACATTTTCTTTCACTGTTTGTCACCTTCTGCAGTGCACTACTGTTGAAGGACAACAATTTATAGATTAATTGCAAACTGTTGTTAACATCGTTCTGAGTAGGCTGAGAGATGAATAAGATCCACTGGGCACCAAAATGCTTATTGAAAGTACAAAAGTGCTGCAATAGCGACCAATTAACTCCTCAGAATGACTTCTTTCTATGAGTAAAACTTTGTACTGTCATGGTTATTCTGCTAAAAGAACTTGGCTCATGTAGTTCTAACCAAAGCAAAGACAGAGTTTGGTCATGCGGGTATGCCCTAACTAATCTGCCACAACAGAAATTATTTGCTCCTCAAAGGTACTACAAGCTTCCAAACACTAATGGGCCAGGGAAAAAAAAAAAAAAAAACCAAAAAAGGCTGAAACAGGAATTACTAGAGGATACGGAGAGTCCACTTAAAATTACAAATTATAGAGAAAGCCTGAAAACATAAGTGAAGAGAGGGAAAGCCACAGAAATTTTTGATGTGTGGAAAACCTGCACAAAGGTCTAAAAGAGTTCCAAGAGTTGACAGTAGTTGCTTGCAAAGGAGAGACTTCCACATGACCTGATAAATGAAGATTCAACAGTCTTAGGTAGGCAATGGTCTATTATGTATTTTCTGTCATTAACTCCACAAAAAATACTAACAAAAGTTTCCATGCACCTGTACAAATGGTGCAATAATTCCCCCGACCCCTCAAAAAGTTATTGGAGGGATAGAAAAGATTAGATGATATATTCATGTATTGTATTTATAACCATGTATGTGAGAATGCAGCTTTTAACAAGGAGAAGGAGGAGTATGGAAAAAATTTATTTAATCTCTGTGAGGACTTTTTCCTTGTGTATTGGATAAAAAGTTTATCTCTGTAGATATCAGGTTAAATTTGCTGCCTATTTGAGTTAAAGAAGATGTTAAAATCTCTCAACTCTTATGAAAGACTTAAAACAAAAATCCCTGAAGTTGTTGATACACAAAATCAAGACAACATACAGCCTGGCTCCTGGGGAGAGCATTACCTCAGCTTCAGTGTGGAGGTGTGCAGTCATTTAATGACTACTATAATGTACAATGTGAGGAATAAGGTACTCCTTAACTGGGGTGGTACCCACAGCTGTGTACATGCCCCTCACATGCCTCTTTTCTTCTCAGCTTTAGGAAGAAATAAATCATCATCCCTGAAATACCTATGGCAGGCAATGGGCATTTACATAGCATAGTATGGTCTCACTTTGTGGTCTCCATAAAAGGTTCTGGAAGACCACATGGCACCTTTTATTAGACTTTCACAAGTACTTCAGAGAGAGAAATGGAGAAAATATGTATGTTTGTAGGAAAAAAAAAAGGAAAAAAGAAAGGCCATTGTTGAAACAAAAATGTGGTTTCTCAACATGAATATTAACATCTTTTTCAGCTTTCTTTATGACTTTGAAAAATGTGAGTTTCACAAAGCAGTCTGTAACATCTATTTATGAGAAAGTGATTTCATTTAAATTTCTTTAAGCAAAACACTAAAAGTAGAAGCAACATGAAGTCATGTGTGACTTTTTTTCTGTGAAATCTGATAAAGCACACTGTTACTTTAGTGGCCTTGGAACTTTATTTTTTGTCTTATTGATAAACAGATAAAGATTTGGGCAACTATCTGGTCTCAAGCAGATCCCTTGAACTGTGAGTATGTGTTGCATTCTTGCTTCTTATTAGCTGATGCTGAAAATCAGCATAAAACGAAAAGATAGTTCCCATCATTCTCATAATTAATTGCCTGTTTATTGTCTTCGAAATCTTTCTCCTTGTTTATCCTTGATTCTCAGTCTTGCTTCCTAAAGTTTTCTTCATCTTCCCCAGATTACCTCCCATTAATGTTTTTTATTGCTTATGTAGCTATAGTAGAGAGCATCTCTCCTCTTTGAAGGTCCCCTGCCTGGGTTTGTGCAGGAAGATTAATCCAGCAAAGAAAACTGGAAAAAAAATTTTGCCAACTTTGATCAATCTATTTAAACTAGGAATAACAATGGTTCAGTACCACTTTAAGGCAGATCTTCCTGAATATATCCCAAAGCCTGAGCTGTTTAAATGCATGGAGGATTGTTTTTTCAGCTACACAAGAACACTTGTACCCACAAAAACTAGCTAGCTCAGTAAAAAGCACTATTAAAATAAAATATGTATTTATTTAAACCCCCAATATTTCAGGCTTATTGCTCTATTTATGCAGTAGTAAATCATAGTAAATGGGCAAAATGCCAAGAGAAATTGAGTGATATTAGGTGTTAGAGGAATACCACACCTGATATAAACCAAAAGGGATACAGAAGACCAAAATTAAAGAAAATATACTAAGACTGTGCTGTATTATTCAGTATCCAAATGCATATATCAGAATCGTAGTTTTCAGTGTTTAATCAGATCTTCTTTTACTTACCTTTTTCTGCCCATCACTGCACATCTCCTTATGCTCTGTGTAATGTGGTGACTTCAACCTGTGTCAGAAAGTTTAATGCTCTGCTACACAGCAGTAACAACACATCCATCTTCATTAGAAATTGTTCCTCTACCTGTCCATTCATAAGGCCTTTCATCCACTTCTGTACAGAATGGTGACATAAAGAGCAAATCAAAAGTAAATAAGGGAAAAAATGTTTAAGTGATTTGATTGCAGAGATTTTGAAAACATCACATTAACCGATTTGAAGAAGTTTAGGCATTAAAATTTGGGGAATGAAAGAACTTTGCTTTTCTCCTCCACTTCCTTCTTTTTTTTTTCCCTAGTTTTCTTTTTTCTTTTCCCATTTTGTCTTCAAGAATGAATAATCGATAATGGGGAAAAAAAATGACTGAAGAAACATCTCCAAAACCAATATGTACTTTTCATTCATTATGTCATATTATTCTCAGAGAAGGAAAAAAAAAAAAAAGCCTTCACTATTACAAAAGATATCTTTTGGCAAGCAAAATTTAAAGTGAAGAGCTGGATAACCAGCTCTAATATACCTTTACCTTGCCAAATGATTGTGTATATAAGAATTTCAGTCTGGTCTTTTCATTTTTGCTGAGACTGTATAGTAATTATTATTCACTAAAATTATGGTGCCAGATGATTCTTTTTATGTAATTATAAATTTAAAAGTTTGTATTTGTGGAATTTTGTCCTTTTAATGATCCTTTACATCTATTACAACACTAGATGTGACCAGCCTGGTAGCAGACAGATTAGCTTGTCACAAAAAAATTATTTAGATGGTATTGATTCAAGACCTTGCAATGTCTTTCGGAGTGAAGGAATAATTGCATCCCATTCTTCCAGAAATCATTATATGTAATTCCAGGTGCTTTCTTTTCTGAAAGTGTGAACTAGCAAAGGCTTACTAACTATGCAAGTACTTTTCTCTTCCCTTTGTATAGAGGATAAATTTAAGCACCTGGAATCAGAATTAGAATAGACTCTGGAAAAAAGCACAGAGTGTCCCACATCAAATAGCATATGCTATCATATGCTATCTGGTGAAGTTAACTCCAAATTACTAAGGATATAATGTAAAAAGAGGAAATATAAAATCTCTTCCACAAGATTCACGTAGAGTTGTCTCATAGAAGACAGTGCAAAAACTTTTCAGATAATTAAAAAAAAAAATTGAATGTATTAAATTGTAAAAGGGAATTTAGATATTCCCTAGATATTCCCTATCTCCTAGATAACAGTTCCTGAAAACAACATGTTTCTGTCTCATTCTAAAGAAAATACTACATTTTTAGCCCAGAGGTTAAATAAGTGGGTGGTAGCATGACATAGAGATTATACAAGTCTAATAGAAGTCAACGGTGTGTATTGTTTATCTAATTAATTAAAATTTTGATTCACAAATCGACGTCATCTGAAGTGAGATAATAATGCAAAATACATTAGCATTAACAGCAGGAGCTCCTAACTTGCCAGCTCGGAAGGATTGATTGAGACAGCATCATTTAGGTGACTTTGGAAAACTACTTAGGTGATTTAAAAATGCATAATAAACTTTTTGGACTCTTACTGCAATTGTGCCCATGTGTACCAGTATATCTTAAGATATGGTTAGATATATGTTAGTGTCATGTGCAAACAGCCTCTCAGTTTTTAAAAATGTACAAATAAATTAGAAAACTCATTTTTATTGTATAGAAAATACATTAGAATTATATATTAAAAGTGAAAATAAACTTTATGTTTCCCCCTTATTAGAACACAAAACCACAGTCATCTTTATTGCAATACCTATAGGAAGAAGATATAAATATGCTACAAGTGAACTATGTAAAATTAAAATTGCGCTTTTCTCTGTGTAAACTGTGTTCCTTCCTGCAATAAATCATCAGCACAGCACCAATTTAATTTCCTTTCTGAGTACATCCTAATGGGAAAATTGAAGACTAAAATGAATGGTCTGAGGTTTCCCCTCCCCCTTCACATATCGGGTGAATGCACATTTGCAAAATAAAAGCCACAGACAGCTTAATTATATACTTAATAGACAGCAGGTAGGAAGAGCAAAGACAATAGGCCAAACTCTGCCCTCAGGTTGCCCAGTTCCTTAATAGGAATGCCTCCAAATCTGGAAAATGTTATGCCAAAGGTTAAGTATTGCTTTTGTGAGGTTTTAGGAGGTGAGGAAACAGTGGGTTTTTTTCAATAGGTTTGTTACAGGTTCCTGACATACCTGGCTTCAGCCAATTCAAAATAATAAACAAGATATCTTGCCAGACACGGATTTTGCAGTGCATAATACATATCAACTTACAGAAAGATTTAATAGCACATTCATTTCAAGCTAGATAATCTCTGCTTTAAATAATTAATGGATCAAGCCTTTTAAATAGACAGAATGAAATAATTTCATTAAATTGTAACTTTTGTATTTAATTTAATAGAATATTCTGACAAAACCAATTTAAAATAAATATATATCACTCACCTTTGCCAGCTGAATTACTTTCTTGGAGTTAATTTAGTTATATGTTCATGAATTCAGCATAATTTCCCTAATTTCTTTTTAAATTTAACTTTACAAATGATTTAACATTGCAAAGAAAGAGGTTGATGAACCAATACATGAGATCAGGTAGTTGGGTCCAGATGATTTACTACTAAGTGCTTATAAATTGCCAGAAGAAGTTAAGATGAACTACAGTGGCTCCCAAAGCAAAAATAACTTTTATGAAGGTGAACATTAGTCATAGGATTTGGAAAAGAAGCAAACAGAATTATGTGCCCCCACCTACTGCAAGTAATTTAACCAATTTTCAACACTTAGTACAACATTTCTGCAAGCATATTTTTAGAGGATTTTTCTCTTGAGACACCTGTCTAAGCTTTTGCTGTTGCAAAGCTGAGCTAGAATCATTAAGCCACCGTAACATTATACTTATAGGAAATCTGTCAGGAAAAGGGACATTTAACCTTTAAGGAAAACCTGCCTTTACGAGAGCACAGGCATTTCTTGCAGGAATATAATGAGGTACCATGACAGTGGTCCAAGAAAAGTGAGAAACTTTTCTCCTTCACACTCGATAGCAGCTGCTGCAAAAAAAACCAAAAGTCTTGTTCACCATTCTTGTGAGAATCCTTGTCCAATAAATATTGAGTATAGGTGAAGCACCCTGGCCTTATATCCTAGAGGACATAATTCACACCCAAGAGAAGAGATGATCTGACAAGAAATGGTGGAGTGAGTTCAACACCATTCTACACACAAGTATTTAAAGCCATGAAGAGCCATTGAAAACAGGAACAGTCCTTGTGAAAATACAATTAAGGTCATGTGGGGAAAGAAATTGACTGAAAAATTCTTTGAAATACAAATTGTTTCTGGTGCTCAGGGAAATGAGGATGCAGTTCAGGAAAACTTTAACCCTGCTTCTAGTTTCCTTCTATAAATGTACAAGTCTCCAATGAAATAGTAAAGAGGAGATAGCATATTACACAGCTTTTCTAACTTTGCTGTTTTACTAGGCTTCTTTTATAGCAAAATAATACCACTAGATATTTCACTACTCCTCCTACATAGTTATTTCTTTTTTTTTTTTCCTAAATGAGGTGTTATTAAATAGGAACTGTAAGCAGAGTCACATTTCTCTTCTGCATTAGCTGACAAGGACTATGACATAGATGTCATGAGAACAGTATGTATGGGCAAAATGGCTGGATTGCTTCTTTGCTTCTTACACTCTTTGAGGAAAACCCCATATTTCTGTCTGGGATTGGACCTTGTGATAAGTAAAAATTACTTGCTAAAATATTAGACTAGCTGTCATAGATGAGAAAGGATAAATGACAGCCTGTAGCTGATATGGATACTGGATTCTATTTAAGAATTAACAAGTTCAGTGCTTCTAACCTGCTTGATTATGCTACACACTCCTTGTTGTCTTTTATATTGTTTTGTCAGATGCAGTAGTGTAGCAAGCTGACTTTTGGCCATCAGGGACAATTTGTTTCTTCTGCTTAAGACAGGCAATTTTGTACTAACTTGAGCTTAATTAAGTTTTCAAGTTCTTACACTCATCCCTTATGTCTAGGAATATCCAGAAATCCATCTAGAAATAAAGTGTTACAGAAACTCAGAGGGTGTAAGTTTAGGCATTTTACCATAACTAATTTATACCTTACAGTTCCTCCATGTGCAATTTTCACCCATTTAGTCTTCAGCTGGATAATTACATGTGTCCTGTATGGAAATGTAGCCAGGTACCTCACCATAAGAAGTCAGGATCATTAAGAAAGCAAGATGATGCAGTGGCTGCAGACTGAAAATAACTGATCTCAGCTTTGCAATTAATATGGATGGGGATGGGTTATGCTCAAGTATCATGTCAGCTTTTCATGACTTAACAAGATTAAACATTTAACAGGTACCATGTGGCTGTGGACCACACCCTACATAATCACTCCATAAAATAAACCAAGGATCTGTTGAATTGTGTTATTTATTTTATACTGATGTTGTTTGCAAGTTAAAGCAATCCCACCATGTTTATGCAAAGCACTGGAAATCCCTATATGTGGAGATGCAGAGTCAATGATTATGTATGTATCATATCATATATGGTTATATATGATTTATGTCTCCCATTGTTTGCAGAGTCTCTGCAAACAATGGGAGACATAAAACTTTGCAAATTGGCAGGTTTGGGGTTTTTGCTATGATCAGAGTAAGGTAATGCAATATGCAAATACTATTGTGTACTGAAGTTACTCTATCTCTAGTCCTGCAGAATTTAGTACAACTGTGTCTAACTCTCAATTTCAGGCTCTAGACCTCAGCTAACTAGGTTTTCCCATCAAATATTCAGTCTGGTTAATGAGACTGTTTAACATAAGCATGTCACAGTATCACACTCTTAAATGCATTTTCCTTAACATTTAATCATCTGGGCAATATAACTTCCTTACAGAGTATGCACACACATATTTGCTTTTTCCTGCCTACATTCTAAGAAAAAAAAAAAAAGAAAAAATCTTTGCATAAAAAATTTCAGATATCCTTCTTTCATCTTCAGGAAAGAAGTACATGACTGTTGGTATGATAATGACTTCCCTAAATGTGGTTGCATAAGTAACAAAATACCAAATGGGGAAAAAAAGTGTACTTTTTGTACTAATTGTTGCTCACCAATTCTCTTTATGTTCATTGCTATATCCTCATTGCATCCACCACCTGCTGCCAAGAGAGTTTTCTTTTAGTCTACCAGGCTGTATAAAGTTACACGAGCGTCTGCTTGTTTTATCACTTCCATGCACACTATTGAAGGGAATGAGAGTATTTATTGTCTTCATGAATAGTTTGGTGAACCAGCTTGCATTTCTGCAACTTAGATTACTTAATAGTAAAGAAAAACAAGGCAATTGCATCCAGCTCCTTCTATGTACTTAGAATATGTGTGTACTATGCTTTAGAATCTTCATAATATGCTAGAATCAATGGTGTACCATAAAAACATTAAAGTGGTCCACCTTCTTTTAGGAAAAAATGCCTGATGCATTTATTGAAGGAGACCTCTAAATCATTTAACAGAAGAAAAGGAAATACCATAAAAGAGCATTAAGATTCTTTCAGAAAACAAGAACACAGCTATTCTGAACAGGTGGAATGTGCCATGTATCTGATAGTTCATGGATATAATATAGAAATAACAGCATCATAATCAAGAGAGAGTTTCAAAGAAATCTTCTATTGCGATATGTAAGGTGCTGATAGTGTTATTTTCTGTTGTTTACACAGAAGATTCACAGTTACTCTTAGTCACAGAAAGCTAAAAGTTATGAAAAAAATGAAAAAAAATCTCCTCATGACCACTTCAGTAACACAGGCGTGAACTCAGAAAAGCACTAAACACAAAACAGCTGTATGCTATATCCTGTCTCATATAATGCTGATGAAATCAATTCTATATGTAATTCCAGTTTTCTTTTTATCTTCTTTTAATTTTTCCTTATTCTTGAGGTGAGCATTCCAAAGCTACATGTGTGTCTTACATATACTCTATAATTACAAAATAGTTTTCTCTATTTAATCATAATTTAGGCAAACCTTGGCATTAAATTCAGGACAAAATATTGTCTTGAGAAAAATTGTGAAAAGAATTGGTTTCTCACCAGAGAAACAAACTCAGAAAACCAGTTTTTTAACCACACAAAGTACATGTTGCTGTCATTTTCTCTTATTGAAGCAAGAGGAAATTTCTTTTTTTTTTCCTACTCTGAGTATATTTTAGAAAAGCGAAACACTGCAAATTGTGTAGTCTGTATCTGTGATTGTCATATAGTTGAAATGCATCTTCTCTGAAGTTTCTCTTGTAAATGTTCTGTAATGACACCTGAACTAAGTTTAAAATGGTAGCAGTACAGACATTCAGGACATTATCCATAGAAAAAAAAAAATGCTAAATCTCTTCTACCTTAATCACAACTGCTTTGGGATTCTTTAGGCAGAGGGTTCACTGCTCAGATATCTCATTATTTTAGCTGCTTTCATTTTCTTGCATACAAAGATACCACCTCTGTGCTTGGAAATCCCTGAGCTATGAACTCTTGCAGGCAGGGACAACAGAATGGAGGAATGTTGCTATAAACTTGTCCTATCCTTCTTTTCCCTAGACCTGTGCCATCAGTCCCTGCTGGAGATAGTGGCCTAAATAGATTTTTAGTCCAATTTACCACAGACATTTCTAATTTTTTTCAATTCCAGCATGCTTAGGACACACCCTCATCCCACCCCTTCCCCCAGCACTCCACATCATCACTTCTTGTTTTAATCTATATAAGAAACAAATTGGAAAAGTTTTCTCTGGAGCCTGAGTGGGTGGAAACTCACCCAGTGACATTCAGTAAAATCCCTGTTTTCTTGGCAGAAAAAAATGTCCCAAATGAAAAGATGAGGGGTTTGTAGACTTAGGTCTTAATACAAATGGATCTGATTTATTCAGCAATCACTGCTTGGGTTTCTGTGATTTTTACCAGATGACAGACAACTAAACATTAAATCTATAATTTTGCTGGTTACAGTTTGTCTCAGATTTGGCAGTTTATGCAAGTCTCTATATCAAGGATACTGTGAGCAGTTACCATTTTTTCCTTGCTTGCATTGTTTTGATAGCCTGACATTTGTTCTCTTCAAATACATGAGCTATGAGCCTGTCTAGCCATTTGTGCTACTTCAGCTTATACCAGTTAAAATCAAGTTTGATACCTCTAATGCACTTGAAAAGTACATTCCTCTTTACTATCCTCCTGTGTATTATCTTTTCATAATATCAAAGAAGTCCTATTTTCCGAATATCTGTGAGGGTTTTTTTGTGTGTCCCTTGCATTATTTCTGGCTCAGTTTTGCTGTTCTTCTCCAGCCATCCATAATTTCACAGCTCAAGGTCAGCCCCAAAGGAAAACATGTATTCCTGACCTCACAACAGACAAATTCATACCTGCAAAGTTGTGCAAATAAGAGGGGAAAAAATGCTATAAATATTCAGCCTGCCAGTCAAACTTTTATGTATTTCCATAATCCTATTTGACAATTGCATACAATGCATTTGGGTAGGAAACACTTCTGATCTCAGAATGAGACATGTAATTCCTTTATGTTTACTGCCTCAGTAGAAGTATTGTAGTTGTAAGTAGTTGGCAATTTCCTATAAATCAAAACCTCTGTTTTCTCCTCGTTTTGTAGAAACACAAGAATTTTGACAAGAAATACCACTTGTAAAGAGTTTTCAATAATAGGCTAAAATTTCTCTTTGCATCTGTAAAAAGAAATTTTCTATGAGATGCATGGAACTGCTCCATTCAATTTTTCTCCTTTTTTCTGTTGTTTTGTTTTCTTGGTAGATTTTTGTTTATTTTAAGGACTAGGTCACTGAAAAGGTAAACATATCCTTATCTCATCTAATGTGAAATAGAATTGCCAGCATTCTCCTATGTTTCATGGGATATGAAAAATTAATTCTTAGGAAGCTATCAAATTCCAATTGCAGAATTGCTTGCAGTTGTGCCAAGGGGCTGTAAAAAATGTCACAAGAAACCTCAAAGGCTACGGAGAAACTTTTTCTCAAAAATATTCATACAAAGGAATTTAGAGTAGAATTAGTTAAATGTAGATTTTTACTAATTTAGAATGTTTTAGCACAAGACAAAATGTACTTTATATATTATTGCAGGTTCTCGTTTTTTGTTGTTAGTAGGCAATGAAGAGAAACCACAAAAGTGCATTCCTAATAAACATATTTTATTGTCTTGCACCACACTCCAGTGTGAAAAACACCCTGCTGCTTATTTGCCTGCTCTATCGCATACATATTTGTCTTGATTATTTATTTTATTTGTTGATTAAAAGGCATCATTAAAAGAGACCATGTGATCAGGAAGTAAACAGCAAATTATCTAACTTATTCAATTATACCTGTGAAGACTATTTTTAGCCATTTAAAATCTCAGTATTTGTATCATTGATGTATTTTTAAAATAAAATAATTGAAGTACTTTGAACACAATGGCACAGAGTGTGAGAAGGATCAGCTTGAATTCCAAAGTATTTCTTCCAAACACAAGTACCAGATTGGAGTAAAAATCCAGTATTGATAATTTAAAAATACAGTTTTAAAAGACAGGCATTTCTACAAAAAGCATATATGTTTTAGCAGTAAATTTAGACTCCAATTCATAAAGATATTTAAGCAATCAAATACTGCAAAATGATTTTAATCTGTTCATCAGGAACTGCTCAATTGGATAAAGCTATTCATGTGTTTAACTATCTCGTTGAATTGGAGCATACACTGCAAATTTGAAATGTCAATAATTTGGGTTAGTAACAGTTTAGAATTTGTAGAAGAATTTTGGGTTGTTACCACAAAGTAAGTTATTTAGATCTTGCCATGACAAATAAAAAAATAATGGATTTCAAAAGGGATTTGCAACATATTCTCACACTATCAGAAAACATATATCCTGTCTCCAGGTTTCCTTTAGGGTCATGAAGCCATTTTTGGAAATATCACAAGAAATATAGAATGTAACACATCCATCAAGTAATTTGAGCACTATTAATTGGCTTTTGCTCTGTGTACATGGATACTAAATAAAGGCAAAAAGAAAGATATTTAAAATACTAATATTTGTATATTATCAGGAAAATGAGCTTCTGGGAATAGCACCTATAAAGAAGTGTTTCAGTAAAGTGACAGAAAACAATAACACCCACTTAGGTAACCTTTATGAGGAGAAAGATGAAGAGAAGTATATAGTTATCAAATGTCCTGAAAAATAGGACAATATTTTCATTTACATTGCCTCTAATGGTGATGGATGACTCATAGAAAGTGATAGAAAGTAAGAAAGGCAGGAAATATGCGTGTAAAAATTTTTATTTGGTTAAAGTCCTGGGCTGAAAATATGAGCGAAATACCTGAAATGCCTGAGAGAAATGTTAAGCAGCCAGATCAAGGTGATTTGTGAAACTTCCAAGAAATCATGTGATTTGTGACAGTAAATTTAAAACCGACATGATTGTTTTAAAAATAATTGCAATAGTAGATTTAAAACTTATGTGAGAGAGTTAGAAATTATGAGGAGGCTGGTCACAATAAAATGATCTGTATGACTATAGCATGCTCAGAAGACTGTTTCTATTGCCTTAATTTTGCTTCTTCAAATATTTTGTATCAGGGGAAAGCCTATCTATATTTGAAGGATTTATAACTTGCAATGTCCTCAGAGCACTGTCCACGTATAAATAAAGACATACAATCAGCTACCTTATTTTTAAATGCTTTATTTTTTATTCAGCTACAGAGCAAAGTAAGATTTTTCCTTGCACACAGTGGTTGTTACTTTGAATGGAAATTCCACCCTAGTTAAAAAGTCAGGCCTTCACTTCTAACAGGAAAATCATTAAAAATCTGCAATAATATTTTAACTGAAATATCTCTGTTGAAAGGACTGTGATACAAAATTATTCACAAACCAGCTACTGAATACTTTTAATGGGTTCAGCCTCTGTGGGGATTTTTGCAGTACACAATAATCTTTCTTCTTTCCCACACCATGGCTAAAAACCTGAGATAAATTTAAAAAAATTTAGACTGAGGGTTGTGGTTTTATCTGAGTCAGCAGCTGAGCCCCACAAGCCTCTCACTCACAGTGGGGTGGGAAGAGACCAGAAGAGGAAAAGTGTGTTGAGATAAAGACAGTTTCATGGGAAAAGCAATAGTTGCACATGAAAGTAAAGAACAGCAAGGAATTCCTTCACAACTTCCCAAGCACAGGCAGGTGTTCAGCTATCCCCAGGAAGGAATCTCCATCATGTGTAACAATGACTTGGGAATACAAACATCATTACTCCAAATACATCCCCCCCCACCTCCTTTCTTCTTCCCCTTCTTTATATGCTGAGCATGATATCAAATAGTATGGAATGTCCCTTTGGTCATTTGGGGTCAGCTGTCCCAGCTGCGTCCCCTCCCCATTCCCTGTGCATTCCCAGCTTCCTCACTGGTGGGGTGGGATGAGAAACAGAAAAGGACTCAGCTATGTGCAAGTACTGCTCAGCAATGAAGAAAAAAATGCCTGAATTATGAACTCTGGTTCCAGCACAAATCCAAAACACAGCACCATGGTATTGTGAAGAAAATTAACTCTACCCCAGCTGAAACCAGCACACTAATTTAAATTCTAATAACTTCATCCTCTAGTGTTTTCTGATTCTATTACCATAGCAACAATTAGTTTGTCTTTATAAGGCAGAAAAAGTATTTCATTCAAGCAGTAGTGTGCATGTAAGTGCTTGTCAGAAATCACACTTGTGCAAAGGACCACACACATTATACCCCCAGCAGTTATTGTTCATTATTAGCTGAACAGGAATCCTGCAATTGATATTTTGCCTTTCCATTTTTCTGTAGTGATTTCAAAATGACCCCATCATGCACTGACCCACCTCTGCTGCTGGCCACCCTCAGCAGCCCCAGGGCACCATACAGCAGTGCCAGGACTAGAAGTAAATCAAGTGTTAGCTCTTTTCTCCAGTGTGACTACCATGTGTGGTGGAGAGGTGAGTGTGTTTTACTTCCATGATGTGTGTAGTGTGCAACTACTCCCTGCTGCTCCACTACATCTGTAACATCATCAGAGGAGCCACAGGAGTGCAATGCACAGCAAAGTGCACAACACTGCAATTATTGCTGCAATATATATAATATAATTATTATATGTATTATATATAATAATATATATATATATATAATATATTGCTGCAATAGAGCTCACAGTCGTGGCAGCAATTCGCTTCCTGTCTTAAAGGCGGTATTATTTGTGTCAACAGCAATGGAAAAAACCAAATCTGCATGAAGCAAAACATGAAACCATCACTGCATAGTGGTCAGAAATATTCTGCTCCCTTAGACTCACTGTGTCTGTATTTTAAGATCACTGTATTTTAAGCCACATAATGTAAGATTCTTTCTACTGGAAAAAGATGTTGCACAACATAACTCAAGATGCTACTGCCTGCTTCAGGTCTTCAGAGTTCCTTGCTCAATCTCTTGCAGAGTGTGAGTGAATAGAGAAGGGCACAACCAAGCCCTCAAATCAGCAAAAATTTCCTGTGTAAAGGTTTCCTCTCTCCAGCACTTTAGAGAACAAGCATCCTTGTCATACTGGTATCCTTCCCATTACTTAAAGCTCTTGGAGACTGTAAGAGATAGAGATTAATGCCCACTACTTTTTTTTACTTCAGATGATGATCTGCTATGCAATTACACTTCGAAAAAAAAGTCTTGAAGACCTTCCTGTTTTGCAGCAGGTCAGTTCTATGGCTTTGTTCCATGACCAAACCACTTTCTTTGCATGGCAAACTGTGTTATTACCAAAAACACGGCTCAATTTCTCTTCCATCTTGCGCTAGAGCCATCAAAACTGTCATGTTCTAATGGGAAAGAAAAATTTATGTATTCAAAAACGACATTTCCTGTTCAGCAAAGTCAGAAGTATTTTCACTGGAATGCTTTATCTAGCTCTGTTTTCCAGTGCTATATTTTTGTTTATAAAATATTAATTTAAAGTGTATGATAGTATTTTCTTTATATTAGGAGGTTTGAGTTTTAATTCTCTAGGCTTGTCAAGGGGGCTGATTTAGTTTTCCATTTCCTACAGTTCTGTGTGAGTGAGTCTTATTAAATGGAATAGCTGTTCTGCATGCAAATCAGAGAAAACAGTTTTTGTGGACTGTTCTAGCTTATTTTAAGTTGAATACACAACCATGATTGCTAAACACTATGCAAGGTGTTGAGGAATACATCTGGTGCTGGTAGCTCTGTTTGCATGATGAAATTGAGCTGCAGGCTGAGCTCTGGGTGGGAGCTCCAGACAAGCGGCTGTGAAATGCTAACACTTTGTTTAACAAAGGGCACGGAGACAGGTGGTGGCAGCCAGGTGGATGGACACTGGGAGACTCAGCAGGAATGGAGTACTCTGCAGGAAGAGCAAGAATTTTCTGTGAGCACACTGTGAGGGTATAAAAGCCCAACCGTTGCTTTGTTGGTACAAAACAGCTGGGGATATTTCTGTGTAAATGTGCCATGAATAAATTGCTTTATGGAACTGGATATCTGAGACTCTGTTATGGGAAAGCTGGGGTGGATCCAGTAAGGAAAACTGGTCTGTCTGTGTGAGTGAGGTGTGTTGGGAGTCAAGCAGGGCACCTGTCAATCACTGGAGCCACCCAGTGTGAAGGGGCTGTGGTCCCACCAGTGAAAGCCTTGGAGAGTTACTCCTTGCCCAGGAGTTTCAGCAAGGGTCAAACTGGGAAGTTTCCTTAACAAAGCAGTGCAAGTGTCCATTTTGCATGTCTTTTGTTGCATATTTTTATGAAGTGTCATCTTGTATTTTCTATCATTTTGCTCAAATTATCACTCTCATTGTCGTTGCATAGGAGCAATATAAATAATTCCCATCTGGAATCTGTGAGCTAAGCCCCTAAGATCTTCAAATTACCCTCATCTTAGCATCTCAGAAAATCTTGTCAAACCCTTCAACATTGTCTGGGAATACTATTGTCCAGAACATTTTTTTTTTCCTTCTGCATTGTATTGTCATGAATATGTGAATGTGGAATAGGGGATTGTGGGAAGAGAGAAGAAGAAGCAAGGTGAGCAGAGTTCTTCAGCACAATAAACTATTTCTATCCCAAACCTAGACAGTTTGGGAAGATCTTCATACCTATCAGAAAGCAGGTACATCAGTCATCTAACTTGATCAGAGGTAAGGTTTGCTTTTGGCTCACTGTGCCATCCTGTTCCTTGTGGGCCCACTCCTGAGGTGAAAACCTACAGCCACATGTTTTCAGCTTCTGTGAGCTCAAAGTACTCCTCTTTGAAGAAATTCTGAAAACTATTATTTTCACAAAGGTTTGATGCATGCACAGTTTTACTTCATTTATTAGAACTGCTCTGACTTAGAAGTCATATCAAATAACATTAAAAAACATCCAGCAAATGAGTAGAAGAAATTTGAACTGTCTCCAGATTATTTTCCCTTGTGATATCTTATTGCTTTTCCCACAATTACAAGTGATCAAGTTGCCTCTACTCTGCAAGTGAAGAATGTGTTTTACTTTACTATTGCTTAAATCATTTTGGGAGGCCTTTATTATTGTAATACAAAATGACTGATCTGTGTGACAATTCCTGAAACCTTGAGATTTGGTGGCACTTGCTATGTTGTAATATTCAGAACACTATTTCATGATCCTGCACTCAACAAACCATCAATCATTGTGAGTAATACATAATTATGTATTGCTTAAGAGAAGAGATTTTTTTATCCTCAAGGTAACATAAAATACAAGTAATTACTAGGGGTATGACATTTGAATAGAGATGCTGTCTCAGATAAAAAAAATCTACTGTAAAATAAGTAAAAATTATAAAAACAAAGCAGAAGCAAAACTAAGTAGCACTCAAATATAACCAAAGAATATGCTTAATACCACTACAACCAGAATGTCATGAGGTGAACAAAGCTAAGCAGAGTGTGTTTATCACTTTTCCCATAGGAACAAGAATAAGGTAGAAAATTTGACACTGCATGGCTTTTATAATGTAGATGATACAACTTGTTCTGTTGCTCTAGTGGTGGAAATGAGACATGAATTATTCCGGCAAAACGTCTGTGTGAAGCCGGGATGTGGATTTTGCACAGCTCTGTGTTTCCTGCCCTGACACTGGCCCTGAGGCATTTTGTTATGCTTAAGAGCTGAAAGATTCAAGAGACAGCAGTACACAATATACCCACCTCTGCTGCAGCAATGTTACTGCCAACCAAAATATATTATAAGTCACGAAAGTTCAAAGGAGTCCTAAAGTTGTTAAAAGCAAGAAGTTTAAGGATGTTGCCTTCAGAGCTGGACCTGGCTATAAAAAATAATTTTGTTTACCTCACCTTCAGTCTAAACAAAGGGTTGAAAAGCAATGGAAGAGCATCCAGGTCTGGTTTTGCAATATCAATAATGATGTCACCCAGAATACGACTTTTCGCAAGGCATTTCTGACTGGTCTGTTCTAGACAGTGCTGACTGAGTCTGAGAGTTGCAAAGGGACCTCAGGGACTTGATAATGTACAGAGAACTGCAATTCAGACACCTTCATTCAGTAAGTGGGATGTCACTCTCAGCATCAGATTATCATAGAATCATAGAAAGGCTTGGGTTGGAAGGGACCTTAAAGATCATCTAGTTCCATCCCCCTTCCACTAGATCAGCTTGCTCAGACCCCCATCCAACCTGGCCAGGAACACTTGCAGTGACGTGGCATAAACAGATTCTCTATGAGACCTCTTCCTGTGCCTCACAACCCCCAATATAACTTTTTCCTGATATCTAATTTAAACTTACTATCTTTAAGTTTAAAGCCCTTCCCCCTTGTCCTGTCACTTAATGCCCTCATACAAATTTTTTTTTCAGCTTTCTTGTAGTCTCCTTTAGGTACTGGAAAGTCAAAATCATATAGGTGGAAGGAGAGGTGGGCTGAAGCAATCTCTGATATACTCCAAGATGTTTTTACAACTGTATTGGGTTGCTTCAGTGGAGTAAAAATCCATTCATACATTAAAACATTGACTCCATAACATGTAACTTACACTACAAGTTAAAATTTAGTATTCAGAAAAAACTCACACTTCCAAACTCTGTCTTCCAGGAAAAAAAAACTCTAAGATTTACAAAACCTTCTCACTTAGCAGTTAAGCTCTGTTCTTCTTTTCTGTAAACCAGCACCTACAAAAAGAAATGGTAACTTGGATGAATGAGCTAACTCAAGACTGGATGACAAAGAGTGCACCCTTTTTGGAGGCAAAATTATTCTATTCAACTGTTGAGCTGTTCCAAAGAAGTCATCTTTATGTTCAATTCAACGTCATTAAGGGCAAGAAACAAGGCATCTTACAAGGTGTGGACCATTTCCTTTCTTTGTAATCTTTCACTTTCCTCTCTTATCCAGGAAAAGAATGCCTCTTGGAACCTGTTGATATAAATACAGGGCTAAAAGTGTTTCTTGAACTTGGCTGTGGATAAATTTCACCTTTGCATCTAATGTATTGCCCACAAAGATGTAAAATATTTTCTTTTTTTTTTTTTCTGGAAACCAGACACTTCTTTTCTTATAATTAATTTTAACTTTTTTCATTTTTTAGCGATGTGTTTTGTTTGGTTATTGGGGGTGTTTTTTTCTCATTGGAACAGACCATTAGGTAAAGTCGGAATGGTCCTTTACCAGTAGGTAAAGTGAACGAAGAAACTAAATAAAAGTATACCATACCAACTGATACCCAACCCCACAAGATCTGTAAATACTAATATGATGGCATTTTATTGGTAAATTTTACAAGTGCTAGGTTTACTTCTTTCTTTACTCTTATCTTTTTCTTCCTTTTCCTGTCACAGACTTCCTGCCACTACTTCATAAATTTGGTGTCTGAGGAGTACGGTCTTATGAGAAACTAGAACTGTTGAAATCAGGATTGTGAACTGTGTTTCAAAGCTATGAAAAACACGGAAGAACTATTCTTTCTGACTTTTACAAAAAACTCCCACCATGACTTTATTCGGTACCCACCTTTTACTCAGTCCTAGCTCACGCGGCTGTCACCCCCACCAGCAGTGGCAGGAACAAGGCAGCAGTCATGCCAGCATTCCTTTAGCTGCAGAGGATGCAGTAAGGAGCTCCTCAAGTCTGACATTACCAAGTTGCAGCTGGTGATTTGTGGGTTTAAATGTCATTCCAAAAGTGAGCCCCTGAGAGCCCTGGTCATTGTCTGCTGGTGGAACATTCCTGCTGTTCCCATCTCAGTTCACAAAAGGGCTGTGTGCCAGTTGCATGAAGATTTCAGCCTGTGGGGCAACCTTATCAAATTTTAGTAGGGTGAGGGAAGCAGTGAAAGTAGCAAAGGCAGCACTCCAACAACCTACACGTTTATATCTACCTAAATCAGCAATTTCTGTGCACACATATGATGTTTTCTGATGTTAATAAGCACTTAAATACACCACAAAGCAGACAATAAACATTAACACAGTTCATTTCATAGTTGCTGTGCAATATAGCACAAAACTAGAATTAATTCTGCTATAGTTCCATTTTGTCTTTAAATACTGGTTAACAGGTTGCAGTAAAAAACACAAATCAAGTGCTTTGATGTTTGCTGACAAAACAAATACAGTTAGATGAAAAGTTCTGGCTTATCTCTCCTGAAATTAAAGACAGAGTAAAACAAAATCTGAAAAAATATCAACAATCAGTTGAAAGTATCACCCAGATGTCAAAGGCAAAGCACTTGCAATTTATCTAGAATAAATGGAGACCCTGGCTTGTTTCCACAGGAAAAAGAAGCAGCAAATATTTCAGAAATTTAGTCAGAGCTATTACTTTACCTCTAAGAATTTTATTATGGTTATATTAAAAATTCCTTGGCCCTTCCCTTATTAACCAATCAAAGGTAAATCCAAAGCAAATTTTTTTTTATTGTTTGAGGTCAACTAAGTTTCAATTACTTGCTTAATTTATAAATCAATAGAGTTCTCTGCTTTCGGGACAGGAAGAGGGTCATAACTATTTCATAATTGTAAAAATCTAGTTCAGAACATGAGCATTAAATAACAGTCATAGATGAGAAAAAAGAAAGGAAGTGGGGCATCAGGAGACACTTGTTGCAGCACACATAAGGCAAATATACAAAAAGAAACTCTTTAAAGAAGACAACAAGAAAACAACAACCAATTCAAGAATCTTCTTTTAAGAATGGATAAGAAAACATTAATGCAGGAATTACAAAACATGAAGCTGAATTTAAAGAGAGGGAATTATGTATTTTGACAAAAATCATTGACTGAGAGATCTAAAGTCATATGTGTAGACATACTGAAGTTAATTAAATGTGTTAATTGTTTTTAACAACATTTTTATTCCACCTACCCTTGTCATACATACCCCAAAAAAATCAACTTTACACAAGTATTTTATTTTGTTTAGTACAAAATGAGACAGAATTCAAGAGACATTTCTAAAGTTCTGTACAATATAGAAACCATCTTATGTTAAATTTTTTGGCATCATCAGAAATCTATTTTATGGATTTCTATGTTAGCATATATATTCCCGTAAGAGTCAGTAAATACCAAATACTCAGCACATCTTTGTAGGTGGTCAGCAAGATTGACAATTAAACCCCTTATTCCCATATCTCAAGAGTATAGTGCAAGTCCAGGTCACATTGGAAGGCCTTAGGTTTCGTGGTTGAATCCCTAGTTTATAGGATTTGTGCTGCTGCATACAACTGTTGGTATTGAGTAGTTTTTCTCATGAAGGATTTCTATTATGGGTGTCATCTTTAGAAAAGCATCTTGAAATTATGGGATATTTTCTCGTCATACAGAGTTGCACTCTGTATGAACAGAAAATATACTGAGCTGTGAAGGAGATGAGTGCAGTGATTTACTTGTGATCCACCTGCTCAGCACCTGGGATCAAACCCAAGCTATGTCTGCCATCATTTCAGTCTGACAGGGAAGTCAGCTGGGCATACCAATCCACCTTCTCTGCTTTCCATCAGATTGATTGTAGGAGGTAGTTCAGGGCTGAGTTCAGGTAGGAATGCTTTCTGGAGTGGACATATTTGTGAATGAACCTATACTCACATTTATGAGGAGATAAAAGGTTTCTACCAGAATTATATCCCTTTTTCTTGAGAGAGAAGTCTCAAGTCTCTGGTCAAAAATTGTCTTTTCTTGGGGTCTCAATTAGTGCAATATTTGAGGCTAAGCAAGGCTGCTGAGCTGCTCTTGTAGCTATTGGCATTGGTATTTTACGTGCTGTGTCTGTCTGTGCAGTGGTGTGAATGGGCTATACATGTCTGACTAAAGCGAGTGTGGCCATCACTCCCCGAGCTTTCCCCTGGAGAAGTGGATGCTTCTTCCTTCTCCCTTTGCCAGCCACCATGTTGCCCTTGTTTTCAGAGTATTTCACCCATTCTCATGCAGAAAGCAGTGTGGACAGAGACCACAGGGATGCAGGGATTCTTCTGTAGTAGTGTGCCTCTGCAAGGGCAGAAGCTCATCCAGAGGTTGTATTCAATACCTGAGAAAGTATAAACAGATTTATTTCCCTCAGTGGCCTGGAACACCTATAGTTGCATTTACATGGTGGAGGAGAATTCAAAACTGTACCTGCTCATTGGTGATAATTTGTGGCTCTGGAATGATTTGACATGGAAAGTAAGACAGCCCACCGGCAGAAAGGGTTAAATGTTTGGAAGCAGGGATGCCAGGGACAGAACACTTCATACAAGGAAGTGAAGTCCCCTTGGTGATGAGATCAGAAAGACCCACAACACAGTCTTGTGGCCGTCCTGGAATGCGAGCACTCCCAGGCTCAGGGGACACCTTCAGGCAGCAGAGGGGCTGGGGCATAGACTAGAGGTTGGGTTAAGATGCCCCATATAACCTCCCTCAGAATTCATTCTGGTGCAATTTTATTTAAGGAATTGGCTCTTAACATATCTTAGCAGGCTTCTTGAAGGATTTTTCATAGTCATAGGATTCTTTCCAATGCATCATTAATTTATTTTATTTTGCTTATATTTAAACAAAACCAGTTGCTTAATTCTCCTCAAGAGTTACAATTAAAATTCCTCAACAACAATCTTCTCCCATTATGTTCCTCAGTATAAAGTTCCCATCAGGACCACTCTGCCAGGTATCCAGTATTGCACCTTCCACCTGCCTGCCCTGCTGGCACCTCAAGAGTTCCCACATTCCTTGTGCTCTTCTACTGAGGCAAGTGGGCAGCCAGACCCTGCTTTTGCTTCCTCCCTTGGCTGCAACTGGAGGCTGCCCAGTCTTTGCTATCTTTTACCATAAGTCACATTCTCGTTTATTAACCCTTAATGAAAGGGAGGAAAGACAAATGTGATTGTAACACCCTGAAAACTATTTCTAGCTCATTAGTGATGACAAACTAATCAAAACAAATCAAAACTGAATGAAAATCCCAAAGTATCCAGATTGCCACAAAGTCTGTAGAAAGAAATTAATACTTTTAGAAAGCATATAGAAATGATTGTCCATGATTTCCTGGTCCTTTTTTCTCTATTATAAGAGCAAATTACTTTAGTTCAATCAGAAGATGGGCACAACTTTACTGTCAAGAACTCTGTTCTGTCACGGTAATATTTTATACTGCAGATAGTCTGAATTGGTCTTTAGTAGCTGGACATTTTTCTTTTGGGATTTAATGGAATAAGCTGAAGCATATATTTTATTACTTCTTGTAAAATATAAGAAACAAAGCAGAAAATGTTGTGTTTCCCAAGCACTAAAATCCAGTAAAATATAAATATAACACAAAACTATACCAAACATTTCCTTCACTCACAAGGCAAAATTTTTAATGACTAAAAATATCACATTTCAATCACATTGCAAAAGGGCTTTCAGAGGCTGTATCTTGTCTGAATGTATGACTTGAGAGAAAAGGAAACACTACTTTGGAAAAAAACCCCTGACCTGTATCTGCAAAGTTCATTCAATAAAAAGACATTCAGTCTCCAAAACAGCTGAAATAAGAAAAGCATCAAAAATAACAAGCAAATGATTCATATCCAGGGAAATGAGAGCTTGGTGGTTTGGTGTTTTTTTTTATTTTTTCCTTTTTTTGATAAAGGTACAAGTGGGAATTGCAGCCAGCACTTTACACTTCTGTTTCAACTCGGCTACAGACGTCTTGTGTTATTGAGAAAATCTCTTAGGAATGCAGTTCATCAACATGTATTTCTTTGGTCAGCTACAGAAATGTTTGCAGAACTAGTTTCTTCTAGCAATATGGTGCAACTGAAAAACAGAATTTCTTTTATTTGGTCTGAAGCAAAGGGAGGGGTTGGTTTGAGATGCAAAGAAAATATTGAAAGCTTTTCATTTTGTGAAGGTGAATTTTTTTCTTTTTATCTTAATCTTTGCTTGCAGAAAAAAAAAAAAAACATAAAAATTTGACAGGCATTTCAACAAAGCTAAAATAAAGAAAAACCTTTGAGACACTGATGCTGAGCTTTAGAAATATGATAAAAAAAGCACTTCACCCCATCACCCTCGAGGATGAAACAGGTTAGTCCAGTGTGCCATGAATCACAGAAAGTGCAATCTTCCCTTTAGGGAATATATAATTTAAAACCAGAGACTATAAATTGAAGCTTTATTATGTGGTTTTTATTGTTTCTCTCAATCTGAGGAGCCCCAGCTGAAGACCAAGATCTCAATTTCCCTTGGGACTGTGTAAACAGAACAAAGCTGTGGCGGGCATAAGTCAACCCAGTTCAGCTGTGCAGATTGTTGAAAACACGACCATGTCCCAGTCTATTCATAACATGCCTATCTCCTGTGGAATAGATATGTTTGGGCCAAGGCATCTCTGAAATGCACAGAGCACAACCAATTCCCTTCTGCAGCCCAGGGCACCTCCTGCCCCCAGTGCAGTTGGGGCAGCACTGGGATGGTGTGGGGGCACTTCAATCACCACAAAAAGCAGCAATTCCTGCCAGCATGCTTGGGGCCCATTGCTGCACTGAATATGTAGTGGGAGGCATGGTGGAAATGGGTACCAGAGCACTTGAATCATGGAACTGGGTATTGGTGTTTGTGTGTTAGCACTATGGCCAGGCAGGGCCAGTGCATGCCGACCCCCACAACCAGTGGGCACTGTGTTTTTCTTAGGCATACAGAAGATGTGTAGGAAGAATTTTATGGAAAGATTTGATCTTTTTTTTGAAGGATTTTTACCAAATCTTTATGAATAACAGAGGTTGTCACAGATCCTGAGTAGCAGGAAGAGAAATCTGGCGCTTGACTCTATTTAAAACTGGGACCATGCACACACACTTTGTAGAATCATAGAACAGAATCATAGAGTGATAAAGGTTGGAAAAAACCTCAAAAATCATCAATCCAGCATTCATTCAAATTGGTAGGAAACAGGGGATTAACAAGGTTAATCTTTGATTTATCATTTGCTCCATGACTTTGCTCTGATCATGTCTGAAGTTTGACCAGCAACTTAGGTAAAAATGCACCCCACACTGGAGAGTGGCAGCACAAGATTAAATGCTACTCCAGCTTTACTGAAGTCCAGAGAGTAGCTTTAAATGTGAGGGGTTTTTTACATCATTGTGGTGTCCATTTGAGCTGGACATTCTGGAGTCCTGGTGGAGTGACAGCCACCATTCCCAACTCAGAGCTGAAACCACACATACCACTTTTGGATGCCATCAGCAATCACCATACTTAATCCTGAGGGGAATGAGATCCTGAATGCTAATGTATAGGCTAACATGGCTAGCCTCTACAAACAGGAATACTAATTTATTAGCATTATTTATTGGGCAGCAAGAGTAAACAACATTCAGACCTGTTTTTTATGTGAGTTCGCTGCATATTGCGTTTTGCTTGAGCAGAAATGAATGCTAAACTAAGCTGGGTTTACTGAGTGCTGGAAGATACCATGGGTAGCTTCTATTTTGGCCAACTCATGGGCTGTTGGCTGACAATACTGATAGTAGCTTTTTAGGGGAGGTTGCCTGAAGGCATTTCAAACTTATAACTCCATGAAAGGACAGTAGAAAAGAATTAAAAAACAAAAATGCTTTAACACTTTTAGATGACACAAGTTTTTTCCCAATGAAGAGTTTTTTTTCTCCTTTCTTCAAAAATTGAATTGTTTTTTGTATTATTATTATTATTATTATTATTATTATTATTATTATTATTATTATTAGTTATATTTGGAGTATTGTTGATACTATTGTGGAGTATTATTAATACTCCAATACTTGGAGTAGTATTATTGTTCTTATTACTCGGAGACTCCCCGCCTATGTCCTGTTAATCTTCAACTCATCTTTTATTGATTTTAGTCATCTTTCTTGCTTAACAACCTAGTCATCTTTCTTGCTTAACAACCTTTAACCTTCCACAATCTTGGAAGGTTAAAACAGTGGTGTGTGTGTTTATCCAGAGCTGTTTTGCAACTACCCTCCATTTGCTTCTTCTCCATCCACATGCCTTAAGAAATCCCACTCTTTTGTTCTTTTCAGGAACAGTATTAAGTGGCTGGCTGTTTCTCATTTCCAGCTCTTCACTGAGATGCCTGGCTCTGTCGTGTCATGTAATGCTTTTGTGTTATGCAAAATAAATGCAGTAATTAGTAAATAGGGCAACAAGTAATCCAAAGCACATTAGTGATTAAAGACAGGCCTATTTTCAGCAGCCCAAGAGGTGATACTTGATGCTATAATAAAATGTAGATGTTTTAATATTACAGACTTTCTTCTTTCCTAGTCTACATTTTTGCTTATTTAATAAATTTTGTATTCCAAGTAATTCCGTCCTAAAATCACATTTGAGTATACTTTTTGTAGGATGACTTAGTATGTCTTCTAGCCAAGTTCACCAGTGTAAATACTCCCAGAAGAGATTCCTCTTGCCACTGAAATCTACTCTTGCTTCTATTGAACTGATTTTGCTCCCACAAAAGAAAAATATGTCTCTTAATAATGAGAAAAAAGTTTGACTCACTTTCTATATAAGAATCAATGTTTTGTTTTACAAGTTAATTTACTGAATCAAAGAGAAAACATTAATATTAATTAATACAGTTATTAATATTTCTGCCTTTATACTGCATAGCTCTACACACAGAGTTTCTCAGGTAGTCTGTGACAAAAAGCTAATGGCAGGTGGCTCTGTTTTTCACTTTTCCAAGACACTTTATGGTTTGATCTAGAAGACATATTCTTCCTTATATTTTCTTTATATTTTCCTTGAAAATTATAGTTCATATTCTTGGCTTTTGCTGCTTCATAAGCCCAAGGATTTTTTCATTCTTTCTGTGCAGACATAAAATGACAGTTCCTTTAGCAAGGAAAATTATAAATTGGATTTTGTTTTGGTTTGTTTTGACAACAAGACATAATGTATCCTGTTGTTTCAAGTTTAATCTTCCTTTTGCCCATGGGTGATTAAGCTCTTTTCAGAACTAAGTTTGTTAAATACATATTTAGCTAATTTAGAAATGAATGGTGGAAATTAATTATATTAGCATATCATATATTATTTACCAGACACATCTATTATCCTATAAATATGTATTTACAAAACACAAATTATTTCCTCAATAACAATAATTCTTTGGATAAACTGTAGATAGCATTCATTTTCTCATCTGAGGATCTCAAATTGTCTTTGGCATGAAGAGGCATATTGAAGTCTGTTGAAGTAATTTGAAGCACACTTACTATTAAGAATACATAGCTTATTTTTCAATTGACTCTGATGTTAAAACACCTTATTTTTTTTTCCTTTAAAAATAGTGTGACAAGATCATGGCAAATCCTGCAGTTTGTTCCAATATTCTCTGAAAGGAAGGGAGACATCACATGTGGCTCCTCTTGTGTCAAGTTTATTTGGCCGTGGTGACTGCTCTTAGCACAGTGAGGTAATATTCCTCTGAGTTTTCTCTCTGTTTAGTTATCGAGATTCAGCTATTTGAGTCACAGAAAAAGTTAGCTGGTCAAAATTTGTTAAAAGAGACTGTGACTATACTGACTTGAGAAAAATAACCAGGTATGGTTATATCACAGTATAGATCCTGTGATACTGTTGTTGCTTTCATTCAATCCTACCCTTTTGCTTTTTCCTCACACATATTTTGTCATTGATGAGATATCTGTAAGACTTCAAGATGTTATATTTTGTTGGTTTAGGTGGTACAAATCAACAGTCACATCAGTGTAGTAAATATCCCAATTACCAGGCGTTCATTAGGCAACAAAAAAGAAAATAACGTATTTTAACAAATTGTCTTTTTAGTCATACTGCTGGATAAATGCTTTGTATACATTTGAACAGCAGCAAACAAATAAAATTTTAAAAACTTCCTATTTCCATATATGTTTCAGTAAACATGTTCATTATATATATCCTCCAGACTCTATTTTTCCTGGCATCTGAATGTTGCATAACATGCCTTTTTTTTCTGTGAATTAATGAGGTGAGAGAACTGCATTAAAAAAGGTTACAATAACTTCCATGACACTAATTAATCTAAATTATAATTCTGATTTTTTTTCTCTAGGTCTTTGGGTGAAAATCTCAGCAGCAACAAAGAAATAGATTTCTTTGGGTATTGCAGAAAGCATTTATATATCACCTGAATGTCTCATGGAAGGAGTACTCAATAAGCTATGACACACAAGCCTGCTAGAAATCCCAGTCTTGGTTTGAGATTAAAAACACAGGCAATAGAAAACTCAGCAGATTGTTGAATAAATATCCAATTTTATATGAAAAACATCTGATTTTAACCTTTATTCGAATTATGCACTTGGCCAAAAAATTCCAGGTAAACTGCAAGATAGGATGATACTCTTAGAAAATAAGGTTCCATTTTCCTGACACCAGTTATTCACTGGTGCCAGATACCTGACTCTGCAGTTATTCTGGATGACCTCATTCTTCCAAGCTTTTCTTACAGCACTTTCAGCGTTACAGGGCCAGATACACAGGGATAGTTGTAAGGCAAGAGGAAATTTTAAAAGTTTCACATATATACTTTCAATTAAAAAAAAAAAAGGTGTTCTAGATAAATGTAGTGTTCCTGTGTGCTTCTGCACAGAGAAATAAGCTGGCAGCTGCCTGATCAGGTGTGATCTACCTCTGACCTGCACCTGAACTTTATAAAGAGGGTTTTCATTTCAGCCCAAATTTGTATATATCCAATCCAGAGTGCAGGAACATTAAGTTCAGATTCATCTGCAAAGGAATGAGTAAGAAAACTAGAGAGAATATGTTTGCACAGAAGGAAAGAAGATTATGGCAATGACTTTGAGTTTGCTGTAGATATATCTGACAGATTATTGAATAGTAAATTTTTAAAATAATCTTTCTGGTTAAGGTTGCCAAAGCAACACTCTGAAGGGATGCATTGGGAGATGAATTGGCTCCATAACATCATTAAGAAAAACATATAGAGCTTCTGTGCAAATCTCACCTGATATTTTATTTCAAAGTTATTATTAAAATTAACATTTTAAAAACCAAGCTCAAAAAAAAACAACAAAAAGAAAATAGCTTTTCCTTACAGTAGTGAGCTTATTGGTTGATTTATATATTCTATTGTTAATTATATCTGTCTCCCAGGAACAGGCCCATTGAGATGGATATCTTCTTCAAGACATCCTGGGGCTAACAATACACAAGGCACACATTTATCTATCAGAGCATTCATAAGTATATTTTCTTAAGAAAATGAAAAGACACATTTCCTGGAGCATTATGAACCTCCACGGGCTAAAGAACTCCTGGTAGAAGAATAACCAAAGCTAAATTACCCATCAAATATCATGATCACTCTTTGTGCAGTAACTTTAATGCCAAAACAATATTATTTCTGGTTTATATGTATTGTTAGACATTTCAACACTGTCTGAAATAGATGGAGCCAGCAAATCACAGAGATGTAATGAGTAAAAGACATTAACCTGGCATACCCTGGCTTTAATGAATCCCACCACAGCCTTTAGAAAAGTTAATGATATTGAGTTATTTTGCCACTATTAGTTACAGAGCTAATGAACACTTGTACACTGCTGAAGTTTGAGTCAGAAAAAAAGCAGAGCCTGCTGCGTTTGAGCATATTCTGCATGTCTATTTCTTTGTGGTCTTCATTAATGTAGGTTTTGAGACTCCATCCAAACTCTCAAGTAAGGAGGAAATCCAAAACCAACACTTGGTCCTTCCATATTCTCAAAGTGTTCTCAGCCCTTTCCTAGCCATGGCTCAATACCATGGATGTAGAGGATAGCTGTTGGAGAAAGTTCTACCACCTTCATCAGAGGAAATTTCAATTTTGTCTGTTATTCTCCACTGATTATTCCTAGCAACTATAAACTAAACAAATTTCTCTTCATGGACTGCAGAATGTGACCATATAGGTAAAGGATTCTTAGTGTTACATGCTTTACTCTATTGCATTTCTGCATTTTATCAATTTCAGTTACATTTCCTGGATATAAACTAGATAATGTTTTCCTACTTGATATCATCCAATATTAATTATGATGCTATCAAAATTTTAATTTATAAAAAGAATTGAGACATTCTACACGAAGTGTGTTCTGACTCCCTCATTTTGTGTGTTATACAATAGTGCAGGACATAGGCCATGACCATATCCTTATTTCATTGAAATATCTTGGTCTTATTGACTTCATTGCATATGAATGCTATGCCTGTGTTCTTCAACTGCTCCAATGGGATGAATGTTTAATGTAATGAGACCATTCTTTTTCTAAGACTCAGAGCAACAAATATGACAGAAAAAGGTAAAATTGATCAATAATTTATGTTTAATTCCTTTAAAAATATCCAGATAAAAAGTCAATCACTTTTACACTTTTTGTCATCTACTTAATTTCCTCTTATTCATTTTCCTGAGGGTATTCCCAAAGGACCACGTATATAGACACTGCTGATATTTTTCATTTTTGATCATGGAAAATCTGTAGGTTTTCTTTGCCCCTTTTACAACAAATTTTCAACAAATAAATTTGTAATAAACACCATTACATAGAAAAATAAGGTTTTTTTATCTTTTCACAAATTCACATTTGTACAGTATTTTTGCTAAAATATTAAACAAAAATATAATTTCCCACTAACTAATAGTAGGGGCTGTATTACAAAAAAAAAAAAAAAGAAACAAAAACTAGTTTGCTTTGTGAAATAAAGTTTGGGAAATATAGGAATCTAAGCTAAATCTTCATATCTTTATATAAAGCACACATTTTTCAGATCCATAAAACTGAGAGCAGAGGAACCAACAAGGATGGAAGACTTTCTGAGAGCAGAAATACGAACAGAAATAACATTTATATTTTTACCCTATATTGTAAGGGTAAATGTAAGGAGACCCTACAGTTATAAACACTGATTTCATTGTGTATTTATGGTAACAGATTTGTTGGGTTTGCACTTCTCCCACCATCGTAATAGTCATTTCTTTTAAATCTAGGTCAAACATAACAATAGTCTGAATTTTTCTATTAATGTGCCAATGCATTTGTATAGCAGCATCATAGCAATCCAGCTTGTTGTAGAATCATACAAAAAGACTTTCATGCAATTCAATAACTGCAGGGTGGTGACCCAGGATGATTGCACTAGTCCTATCAAGGCGTCCCCATATTGGCCTCTTGGAATCCCTAAAAATGCCTGATGTTTAGGCTTATGTATGACATGAGGTTTCTACTATTTTACAGTAAGGAATGAAAAACTCTGTCACTCCTTCATCTGCTCAAACATCTCTCATTCAATAATTACTTATTACTATCCTGATATCAAGCTAGAACATGTTTTGTGTAAAATTTTCATTCCAAAATACTCAAACAATTAATGAGCTAGAGGAAGTCCTGTTTCCCAAATACATTATTCTGCTAACTTCAAAGCTAGGAGATCCATCTTGACCCAAAGACCACTGAAATCAATGTCACAAATCTTGCTGAGTACAGGAAATATTGTGCAAAGCTTTCCTAGACAGTGTTCCTTAAATGCTTCTGGCTCATTTACCATCCGTGGAGAAAAATGTGAAGATGGATGAGGCACCAAGGTGATGTGCCAGCCCTGTTATAAATGTAGCTGTAAAATCTTGAGAGTGGTTGTTAGATGATCCATTTTCAGCCTTAAAAGCCTGTTAAGACAAAGAAAAGCAAAAGAGGTTCCCCAACTTTTAGACCAAAGAGTAGGGGAAAAAATGAAACTAATTCTTTGAAAAATCTATGAATTACGGCAATCTGAGTTTTTTTATTTATATATTAACGCATTAGCATTACATGCTGGGTACAATTCCAATAATTATACAGAGACACCTGAAGACAGTGGTTTTTAACACTTAAATCAGCAAGAAAGAGTTATTCTAAGTACACTTAAATCAGAGCATCTGTAAAAAGTTAAAGAAATGTCACACATAATGCTTCTCCTTTCAGAGAAAACACTTTTCAAAATATTTAAGCTGAAAATGAATGATGATATTAAATGCATGTTAAAGAATGAGAATATAAACAGCTAACAGATTGAGTGGAAAGAAATAGTGCACAAAGTTCACATAAATAAAACCAAGAAATTAATTAAAGAAATGTTTATATTTAAACTCCTGAATCTATGCAACTAAGGAAAATCAAGCCAGTCATTGTTGAATTTCTTTTAGTGTTAAATAGTGTGCAATTAGGAAAAAACAAATAGATGAAGAAATTGCATTTTAATGACTTTCTGCGTTAATAAATTATATACATGACAGTTTGAGTAACTATGGAAAATAGGAACATTTTAGTAACATGGGAAAATGAAAGGCAATGATAGGAATGAAACTGTGATGCCCTCATTATCAGCAGTGATTTTGCATATTGCCATGAGTGTGTGGGAAAGCTATACATTCATTTTCTTAAGTAGACCATTTAAAAAAATGTGACAGTGATTTTGTTTTAAAGTCAAGTGCAACAAAAAAAGACTGAAAATTCTTTCTGAATTTTTTTCCCTAATAAGTGAAGCCTTATATGTTTTCAGCAGAGGAACACATGATTCCAGGGGCTCATAGAAGAGAGGTTTTCATAGTGCCTTATCTTTCATAGTGCCAGGCACCACAGTTCAGCACTTACATTAGCATGATAGGCTTCCTATACTCCCTGTGTAATTAATGAAGACAGATGGGCTCCTCCAAAGGGTAATTCAGAGCAAGAACCTCACCAAGGTGACCTGAATTGCTCTCCACGGGAGCATCTCTCTCTGACTACAGAGGAAGTTCAGGCCATTTCCCAGTCAGCTCCTCTGGATCATTAAGATGCCTCAAGTGAAAATCCTTGAATACCTCCCCATGCCCACCCTAGATGACCAGACACTGGGCTGGAGGACTCAGAGCAGCATCATGCACCTGCTGGCAAATACTGAAACAGGAACTAGAGGGAGAGGCTGGAAGGGGATTGGAGCTAAACTTCCTACAGATTACCAAGGGAATTCCCAAACTAAATTATGTTTTCTTTATCTAGGAAGAAACATCTTTATCTAGGAAGAAACAAACCAGAGAGATTAATTGAGGGCTGCCTCCTTTTTTAAGAGGACAAGGGCAGAGGGACTGTGTTGAAAGACACATTATATAGAGGGATTCCTGGAATTCCTGCAGATGAATGGTGTCTGGGGGCTCATTGTGTTGTTAGCTTGCTGCAAACCATCTGTGAAAGAGGGGTTCCTATAGGAAATTTTCCCTTGATGGCTTAAATTAAATCTATGTCCCAGACAAAGGTCTGAGAGACAGTAGAATGTATTTGGGTGCCCATTTAAAGCCCATGTTTCTCTTGTAACCAAGAGCGAGGACATATAATTTGCTAAACAAACTTAGGTGCGTTCTCTGAAACTGTTAACAGTTCCTGTAGCTATCTTTGCACTGTGTTCAACTTAGAGTATCTTTAAATGCAAGTGAAGATATCCTAAAAGGACCTGGGGATTTTCTTCCCTGGGAAATATTTAGAACTTACTTGCCAAGTGCTGCAATCAGCAGCATTTTCTTTGCTTGTATATTGCTATGAAACACAGGCATAAACCAGCTCTGGCAGGGATGATGGAACATTCTCTAGAGAAGGCATGAAATAGAAAAATCTGCTCAAATCTCACCCACCATTCCCTTTCAGTTCAGTTGCAGAAGCTCCCTGGAGCACTGTAGGCCACTTCTATACTGCTAGTTCAGCAGCAGTGCCAAGCTCAAATCCAGCTTTGCCAGCTAAGCAGCTTGAGACAGTTACATCTGCATTGCCTTAGCCCATCTCTGGCTCTCATTAGTTATGCCCCCTCTGTGCTTCACTTGGAGTAACTTGACCTCTCCAGCTATCCTACAGTCCATGTCTTCTATCAGACTGACAGACTCTCCTAGCAGACACATGGTCCAGACTTGTCCCAGGAGCCTTGTCTGCTGCAGCCTATAGCATGCACACAAAATCTGCTGCTTAGGAAGCCTGATGTTTGCATAAATGGGGAGCAGGTCCTCAAGAGTCATTTTAGGCACCTGATTGTTTCTCTGCTTTGGATGACACACCAGGAGTTGGAAGTCTCTTCGCTCTTTCTCTATTTTGCCATCAACAACCACTGTAGTGTCCCTGAGAGAATGACATCCTGCTTAAACAGTGACAGGGCTTTCAGGAAATTTCCCCATGTGAACAGATTGTAGCTGGAGCCTTCTCTTAGAAGGGACCAGCCTCTGCAGCCTGATTTACCGTTCATCACTGGCAAGGCACCAGCTTTGAAAGAAAAAAGCCACTGTCAGTGTCAGAGTAACAGAAGGAGGCAATCAGTAATGTGCTCTTCCTACACAGGGAATGTCAAATGCATTGTCATTTGTTCAGTGTGGCCTCAGGGTGGCTGCATCCCTGAGAAATCTTCTTCAAGAAGAGTGCGCTGAAGTAATTCAAAGTGAACCTGACCATTTGGCAGCTTTGTGGGCCTTCACTAGAAATCTCTTCTCACTAACAGACTCAGTGAAATCTTCTGATCTCCATTCTTGATCCATGGAAAAAGTCTGGCTTGAAGGCTCAGAAGGACACAGGTATTTGAGTACCTTCTTCAGAGGAGTATTTCAGCATGAATTTCCTATCCAACCCTCCTGCACCAGCCTGGGGCACAAAGTAGGTGCTGTCTTCAAGACCTGACTCTCAGGCTTTAGCACTCAGTTATGTTTTTCTCACTAATGACATCTTTTGAGGATCAAGGTCTTCCTTTATGCCTCAACAAATAAAGACTGCTGGAACACATCAAGGTCTTCCTTGATGTCTTCCTGGAACACATCTAGGTTGAGCTCTTAAGGTCTGATTCCTGGGTCTCTAACTCTGGAAGACCTGTGTCTTCCCCATCTTGATCCTGACCAGCTCTGGGAAATTGTTTCTTTCTTACCCTCAAGATTTTTAGCACCTGCGGTTTCTTTAGTGCCCAACAAAGCTCCTATAAAGCTCGAGTGGTCCCTGGTAAACAAAAGATTTCTAAAGGTGGCAGAAGCTGAATTAACTGAGCAGAGGAGCAGGAGATGCAAGGACAGGAGGATGTATTTAGGAGGACTGCAGGGAGGGATTTGTTTGGAGGAGAAACAGCCTGGCAAGGTACCAGTCACATCTGTACTACTGCTGTGGAGGAGATGACTCAGAAATCTAAAGAACCTTCCAAGGGGAGCAGCTTCTTCCTGCTAGAGTAAAAGAGTTAACACAACATATGACTTCATATTTAAGCTGATGTCATTACATATGTATGCCAATAAGTTTCTTTCCTGGCTGCCACCTCAAGAGGCCTACTTGTAACTTCAGTTTTGAAATGTCAGAGTAAAACACTCCTTCATTGTGAATGTCTATTGACTAAGGTGATCATTCTTTAGGATGACACATCTTTAGATTACCTATTAAAATATAAAACCTATTAAAATATATCTGTTAAAATATAAGCCCTTCATACAGAGAACTGCCTACCTTTTATTTCTTCTTCTCTACTGTTTTTCTCTGCATTTTATCCAATGCAAATGAGACAGAATAATTATATACAATTGTGGTAGTCTAGCCTTTGCAAAGAGCCAAATACACACCCAGCTGCTCACTCACTCCTCCTTCTCAGGGCGGAGGGCAGAGGGAGAAAAAAGGATAAGAAAGCTCACAAGCCAAGATAAAAATAGGAATATCACTTACCAATTACCTTCATGGGCAAAACAGACTCAATATGTGGAAAATTCATTTAATTTTTTGCCAATTTCAATTAGGTTTATTGTGGAGCTAGATGTTGCTGTGCCTGTCACAGGGCAGCCCATAACCTCCTCCCACAGAGGTGATCCTGCAGTCCCCCTTGTACCAAAACCTTTCCATGTAACCACATAAAAGCCATACAATATTACTAAAATAATAATTAGCACAGCAACTTGCATATTGAGTTGAATGCAATCAGTTTTGATATACCTGTCTAGATTTTAATTGGGATCATCTGCTGATCTAAGAATATCTTCCTCTGGTCCCTGTGCTATCTTTTGGTTTGCATCACAGATTGGTCTCAAAGCACACAAACTGGATTCCTTTTGGATGAAGGAATTTGGGGAAACTGGAATGTGATCTTTAGCAGCAAAACAAATACACTCCATCTGCAAGAGGGAATTTAGTCTATGCAAACAGTTCAGAGCTGGTCTGAGGTAAAAATGTCCTGAAATACATATAGTGTAGGAATCAGATCCCCAGCATCAACTTTATTTCCCTTCACCTCTGTTCTTACTAGCTTACAGTATTTGAAAACATAAGTATAGCCAATTTTGTATCCTAAATGGAATTATTTTATTTAAATTCAGTTCTAACTTTCTTTTGTTTTTATTAGCTTTTCAATTATCACAGTATTTTCAGGCAGTTAATTCTCTCTCTCATCTATATAAACTGAACAGCCTTTATGAATTTACTCAAGAGTCACACTGGAGGAAATTTAAACAGGTCACTTCCCCTTTGTTTATTGTACATGTCATTGTCTCACCTGTGTCTGACAGATATATGCATTGGGGGTTAGGAAATGGAGGTACTGGGAAATCTGTAATACAGCTTAAATGACATTTCCTAGTCAATACTGTAGGAAAGAGACAGACACTGATAAGGGAGGAAATTTCCTTCTGCTCGAGAAATGCACCAAAAATCCCTACAGACATTTCCCTAAAACTCTAGCACAGTGTAACATTTAAGGAGTGATGTATCAGTGTTCTCGTTATGCTCCACATGTCTGTACAAGAGGAATCCACAGTCCATGGAAGAGATTAAATTAGTTTCCTGAGTAGATGAGTGTTTATAACACAATAGCACCTGGAGGTCTCAATTAATTATCTCTATTGTGTTATGCACTGTATGAATTCACTGAGAACACAGTTCTTATCCTAAATACCTTAAAAGAAGATTCTGTAGAATCTTTTATCATGTCTTAATTTCTCTTGCACAAGCTGGATGGACAGAGGTAAGACAAAACTGAAAAACTAAATTTTGAAAATCTGACCATGTGCCTCCTCTAATAAAAAGAAAAGAAAAGAAAAGAAAAGAAAAGAAAAGAAAAGAAAAGAAAAGAAAAGAAAAGAAAAGAAAAGAAAAGAAAAGAAAAGAGAAAAGAAAATAGAAAAAATAAAAGAGAAAAATTATTACTTTTGCCAGCAGATTTTAAATTCTGTTTCCTAGTACTAATACTGTAGTCATCAACCCAGAGCAGGGCATTTCACAATGAGAAAAATGTTTTGAATACTTTGTAGACAGAGATTTCCTGAGAAGGCTTTTCAAAGGCTTTTTCATTTGAAACACTCTTAGATTTCACAATAAAAAGAAGTTTATGTTGCAGAAGTATGTTAATGAATTTCAAAGATACATCCTCACTGGAAGAAACTGTTTAGCAATGTCAAAAAAAGATGGGAACTAGATGTGAGATACAGAAAATATCTTAATTTTTTTTGTATAGTGACAGGTTTTTTTCAAGGGATATCCAGAAACCCCTGAAAGAACTTCTGCTGCTGTCAGAGAAGCAAGTAAACCAACTGAAACCAAAACAAGTTGCCTACAGGAAAAAAATGTGAAGTAGATGAATGCGTAATGAAATATATGGCAAGAACTACCCGACTATCTAAAGATGAAGAAAGATTCACAGCTGCAGATTCTGACAAATCTAGTCAAAACAAATTCAAATTGTCAGTGTCTGTAATGGACTCATTGTTAGCCTTGAATAAAATTTTTTATTTTACCAGCTTCTGTTTTACATTTAAAGTTATTTATAAAACCTGGTGTATTCTGACACTTCCCCCACACAAAATCAGTAACCTGGCTTTTCACATTTTAAGGCACCTTAGCTTTAGGTAAAAGCAAAAGAAGGGGAAAACAGTCATCTGTGTCTACTGCATTGTATAGAACACAATTTTCAGAGAAACTTCTTAAAGATTTCACCATGCCCATGAGAAATTTGACTCCGAGGTTAAATCAGCAAGAAAGAGTTATTCGTGCTTAATGTCTTACTAAAACAGGCAGGATTTCCTGGCCTATGGTTTTGAGCAACACAGTGCTTAGTGACTTCCATTAGTCTCCACCCCTGCAGTATCCCATTTAGACTTAATATGAAGGCAAAAATTGGAAAAAAAAAAATACTGTTCCTCTCTTTGCAGACACCTTCTTTTTAAATGTATAAGTAAAGCTTTTTTTTGGTTTTGTTTTTGGTTGGTTGGTTGGTTGGTTTGGGGTTTTTTGTTGTTTGTTTGTTTGTTTGTTTTAACAAAGGGCTACAGACACACCTATATCTGGTCCCTTTTCTTTCATAGCAAACCTTCTCTTAAGCCAAAACAGAATACAGGGAGAGCTCTATTGCAATCTCAAAGACAGGTCCTATAATTTCCCAGTTGTATGGATGATTTATACCTAGATCTGTACATTCAAAGCAGCTGGTGAGATCTGGTAATCTTAAGTGCAAAACCAGAGGCCCAGACAAGTAAGTTTTTGATGCACACACGCACACACACATACACAAATGCTGAAAATCAGTAGAGAGGGTTGGATGTCATGTAGAAAATTTGCAGGAGATATGAATATTAGAATCTGAGAAGAGTCATTAGCACACTCCACACATTAATTACTCCACCAGGTAACTCAATGCAATACAGTTGATTTCAGATTTATGTCAGCTGCAGAGTCAGCCCTGCAGGTTGGCTTACCAACTCAGGGCAAATGATAACCTTCTCAGAAATGTAATAATGCTTTTAGGCAGATATGCTAATCATCAGGAGAACATGGACCTTCTCTCCTTTAGTTAAGAAAATGCAAAGCCTGGGAGCTTTCTGAAGCAAGGACATGGCAGGTGGGCAGCAGAGCCTGTGGGAGGGAAAGCAGTGAGATGACGCTGGTAGCTTCGTGGCATTCGCATTTTATGTTAGTTTGCAGTAACAAACCAGCCGTCAGTCAGTGTGTAAAGGTTTGAACAAACTGCTCAGAATTGTATCTTTATGCTATCCATTGCATTTGTCAGCAGTATGTCCAAGATCTTTGCTGGTTTGGGAGTAAGTGGAAATATAGTGATGGACAAATGGGACTAGGACAGCCTGTATATGGCATATAAGAGCTTTATTCTGATGTGCTTTTTCATCTTCTGTCTTTGGAATATTACTGGGAACAAGCAAGACTGTGATGCATACCATGGTATCATAGCAGCTCAGGAACAGAGTTTACTGCAGGTTGAAGGTTTATGATTGCGGAAAGGCAGGAGAACAAATGTGCATCCCTCACACAATTGACAGAGGAGAAATGCAGGCCTTAGCCAAAACTTGAAGGCAGGACCAAATAGGTCAGTCAGTATAGCACAATCTGAGCACAGCATTTGCTGATGTTTTCTGGATTCATCAGAGGTGGAAGATGCCTTTTGACTATCAAATACCACTAGGGCAGGAAGAAAGGATTCAGATGTGAAAAAAAAAAAAGGCAAAATGTCCTATTACTTATCACCACTTTTTTTGTTTTGCACCTTTTCTTCTGCGTCTTGGTATTCCTTTATATTTTTCCTTTAGGTACCATAACAAATAGACCATGCACTTCAAAATGCTTAAATAATCTTTATGTTTTATTTTGTCATCTATGGTAAAGAGGAAGCAAATTGGCAAAAATCACTGCTTCGGCTTAAAAAAAAAAATTCAGAAATACAAAACAAATGAAGCTGGGAGAATTTACTTTGAGCTCACAGTAGTGCCTGGTGCAGCACTGGGTACTCTCATGTGGTTCTAAGTGATATCCCCTTACTAAAAAATGCCTCCACACCCCCTCTAAATCACCTGTGCATTCTCAAAGATGGATGAGAGTGCATCCTATGGTATTGTTATATGGAATTTAGAGCTCTTACTGGTGAAATGTATGAACCATGATGTTTGCAGCTATGACAGAGAATAGAAGCTGTATGACTAAAAAGGAAAATGAACTAAAGGCTACTAAAAACTTATTAAAAATAAGTTGCAACATATTCTATTCCATCTTGTTTCGTAAATGTGACCAGGAAGCAGAATGCATAAGGGACTGGTCATTCAAGTCCGGACTTGCCTGAGTAACTACAAGTAGAGGAATTATCAGAACACACATTTGAAAGTACTGTGCAGATGACCAGGGAGACTAGCATGCATCTGATGAGTTCATTGCAACTAGTTAACCGGTTCGTAATCTTTGACATAAGCACTTGTCACTTTTCCTGAATGGTAAGGGTCAACAAGTATAAAAATTAATATCTCCTGAAACTTGTGTCATCATCAGTGGCAGATAAAGAGCATGTCAAATATTGATTATCAGAATGAAAGTTTCCTATGCACCTTTCATATAGATGCAGCTAACAACTCAATGAAGCAGACACAAAATGCCAGGTTTTACCAAATGTTTAGTGAAAGTTAGAAAATTTTCTAAGGAAACCATTATCATAATTATTGTAACTAATAAAAATATTGTTAGCTACATTACAATATTTTAGAGTACCCCATGAATTGCTGGCATACTGGTGGAAATAGTTATATACCAGATGATACTCCTGCTACCTGATGTGGCACTTGGAGTTAACAACATGTCACCAGATCACATGGGATGAAAACATACAGGTGTGGTTTTGACAGCTTTGGTTGCAAAACTCAAAAAGGCTGTACACACACTTTTTCTCCACTCAAAGATGTTGGTGGAGCTCAGAGGATTTGTTAGAAGCTTAGAAAACAGTTTTGTTTTGCTTTCTGTAGTTGTGAAGACAGCAATCTCAATCCAATTCTGCTGGTAAAATTATTATAAAAATCCAACAACAACAAACTAAAAGACTTGGCTCTGCAAAGAAAATCATCCACTTTGTTAAAACTGAATTTCCAAATGTTCTGAGTTTATTGCTTCTCTATTTCTTTTACAGAGGGATGAATGAAACACACAAGTACTGATGATTGGCTGGACTTGTTTGCAACAGCTGCAGGAGGAGTTGCCAAATCTGGTTTCATATAAGATAGCCTAAGTGCCTGATAAGCATTAAAATTCATTTCCAGTCTTTAGCATGCATAAAAGTATGCTCTTGCTGTAAAAAAAATATGACAAAATCCTTAAATGCTGTATGCTTTTCTTGGTCACCATGTTTCATGCTGTAGCAAGAGCTTAATCAGCAAATGTCACCTCCTTTGTGGCTCCCTTGACCTTACTGTCAGATTTTTTTCATGAACAATTGCTAACATTTTTTTTCTCATAATATGGTCTTAGAGTCCTTCAAAAGCTCAGTGGCAAATGCATCTAAATGTGCACAGTAGTGGAATAATACCGTATTTTGAAAACAATCTTCCATAGAAATCCCTCTCAGAATAAAAACTGAAAAAAAAAAAGAAAAAGAAAACCCACCTCAAGCTAAATGCTAAGAGGAAAATTGTATCACAGCTGTTATTTCCATGTTTTATTTGCTTTTTTCCCTTTAGCCAGCTACTCTTTCCTCAGCTTGGAAACATCTGCTATTGAAAGATGGCCATTTCTGTGTTTGAAACCAAGGGCCAGACAGCAGCACATGACACTTTGGCAGGAAGCCCATGAGCTGCAGTCTAATAAGACATACAAGCTAGACCCATTGTTCTTTGTTCTTGCACTACAAAAAGGAAGGAATCACAGGCTGTGCAACACTTGGTGTGACACAGCCTTCTCCCACCTATGTGCCAAAAAACTCTGCTTTTCTTTCCCCGCAAGCTTCAGAGTAGACAGTATACTGGGGTCATTCAGAGCAAGCAAACTTGTCAGGTGGGAAAGCTGTCTGAGAACCCTTCATGCTCTATTCTCATTCTTTTACTGATTTTTTCATTGTCGTAGCTGAACATTTCTCAGTACTGTATGAAGAGATGTGTTGAACTTTTTCTTTCACTCCTATCCAGTGTATAGAGAGCAGGCTGGATTTTCCTTTGAACATGATGTGTACATATACCTACATTTACCCATGTGTATGATATTGGAGAAGATAAAATCAAGGAAATGTGCTCTGTACTTAAAGTAGAAGTTAAGCTTTGCAAGAAATAAGGCATTTGCAGCCCCCCTCAAAGGAAGAATCCTTACTGTAAAAAATTTCTTTCTTCTACGGGAAAGAAATCTGTTGTGGTGGTTGAGCTGGTTAACTATTAGGGTGCCTTAGTTCTTCAGTTAGGCAATCCAAATATAAGGTTTGAGTGTTTTGGATGAGAGAAGGGCTGGGCATAACCTGGTGCTCTGTAGGTTGCTGTCATGGGAGGCAAAAGTCAAAACCTTTGTGTCTGAGCTTCTGAGAAAGAGGTACATGTTTCCTGTGCTCTGGGCTTCCTGCCTGGGTACACTGAAGCCATTCTGTTTTCCACTTCTACCTGCTCAAATGCCATTTGTTCAGAGAGAATTCTGGTTTGCATGTTTAGCACCAGCTCCGTGGATACTTCCATAAGTGTTGTACTGCTGTTGCTAGGGAGATAATCCATTTCTGCTGATTAGCCACCCTCTGCTGTCATAAGTGACTTTAGAGCTAAATAGTTCACCTGGACACAGGACTGGGGTCACAAGGACTGGGACACCCTGGCAGAGCAAGTGGAAATCAAGAAAAATAACACTGCCCATAAAACAATTTTTTAAATTTCTTTAGAAAGATGGTTAATTATTTGGGAAAATCAGTGTAGAAATTGAAAAAAATGGAATTTTTTAAAGAGTGTCTGAGTCATTTAACAACTTTCTAAACTAAATTTAACCTTTACTGGCATTTAAAAGCACTAAGGCAGTGAATTTTTTTTTTTTTTGATGGGCAGAATCCTTTCTATGCAACAAATAATTATTCAGACTGATTTTCTATTAAGACACTCTTGCAAAATGAATTCCTAGTTATATTGTAAAATCTATTCAGTTTTGAATGAGTCACTCAGTGCCTACACTTAAGGGAATCTTGCAGTTTAAATAATATTTAAGACTTGAAATGAAACCATATTTTATGTTTGAATAGTGAACTATAATTACTTCAGTTCATAACTGTCATNAGAGAAGAGAAGAGAAGAGAAGAGAAGAGAAGAGAAGAGAAGAGAAGAGAAGAGAAGAGAAGAGAAGAGAAGAGAAGAGAAGAGAAGAGAAGAGAAGAGAAGAGAAGAGAAGAGAAGAGAAGAGAAGAGAAGAGAAGAGAAGAGAAGAGAAGAGAAGAGAAGAGAAGAGAAGAGAAGAGAAGAGAAGAGAAGAGAAGAGAAGAGAAGAGAAGAGAAGAGAAGAGAAGAGAAGAGAAGAGAAGAGAAGAGAAGAGAAGAGAAGAGAAGAGAAGAGAAGAGAAGAGAAGAGAAGAGAAGAGAAGAGAAGAGAAGAGAAGAGAAGAGAAGAGAAGAGAAGAGAAGAGAAGAGAAGAGAAGAGAAGAGAAGAGAAGAGAAGAGAAGAGAAGAGAAGAGAAGAGAAGAGAAGAGAAGAGAGGGGAAGAGAAGAGAAGAGAAGAAGAGAAAAGAGAAGAGAAGAGAAGAGAAGAGAAGAGAAGAGAAGAGAAGAAAAGAGAAGAGAAGAGAAGAGAAGAGAAGAGAAGAGAAGAGAAGAGAAGAGAAGAAAAAAGAAAAAAGAAAAACCTTTTTCCATCTGCACAGAAAATACTATTCACTCTTTATTTCTAAATCTACAGAGTGACTCCCAGAACTAAACAGGAAATCCAGAATTCACGAATGACAAGATAGGAGAGGTTGGAACCACTTTCTGCTTCCCACAGACAACATAACATCATTTATGGCTTTATGAACTCATTTAACGAGTTGAGCTATAGGGTAAATGCCACTCTCAGTGTGAGACAGCATATCTCTATCTCTGTCTCGTTTAGACAGACAAAATGAGGTGACCTGAAACAAGCAATTTTTCTCCAGACCAGACAACTTAATTTCAATAACCTGACAGAAATGTATTTATACAGTGCAGTGATTTACAAGAGTCCAAATGTGCATCATGAATAGAAGGTAAGTAGATATAGGATAAATGTTAAGGCATAGTTATTATTTTGGTCAATTGTGAAGTATTTTCCTGTTACCTTTTTTTTTGTAATTCTAGGAATGAACGAGCTCAAGTCCATTTTACAAACTAAAAAAATGAAGGTTTATTAATTTTATTATTTGTAATCTCATCATAACTTTCTGCACTCCTTTCTGTCCTAAGACAAAGGGCAGCAGAATATAACATTCACTGTAGAAATATGGTTATATTAAGTAAAATTTTTGCTCTGCTAGGTGGAGGACAGGATCCTTCACAGCACTGGGAATGTTGCCAAAAGATTGTGATACTGATGTATTTTATCCATAGTTTTGGTTCTCAGGAAAAGTTCACAGCTATCAGCATTTACCCATCCAGTAAGGTTTAACATATGTGGCATTGCTTTAAAGATATTTCACAGTCCCTGGAAAGCAATATTCATATCACTTTCCTCTCTCTATTGATCTGAGGTTAAACTCCATTAACAGCAATAGGAATAGCTACAGAAATATCTGCTATTCTGCTTTATTTAGGTGCCCTTGCACTGACATTTTATCTTAGTCAGCCAAATGGGATAAGGAAAAATTTCATATGGAAGACACTTGTGACAATTGCTCCACAATGAGATTAAAGCAAAACAGATGACATTTTTTTTCCCCCAGCAAAGCATGATGCCATGTTTTGTGATAATCCATTTTGCCACAGAATACAGTCACTAAAAGGTTCCCTTTTCACAAGCAACAGTATGATTAGAAAGACTTAATTTTTTAATCTCCTTTCACTGTTTCCATATAGACTGACAGAAAGAAGCATATTTGATGATTTTTTAACAAAATAATAATTAAGCAAGAGGAGAATTGCATCTGGGATTTTTTTTTTTTAATGCCTAGTCTGAGAAATCCAGTTATATAAAGTCAGCATTTAAAGCTTAGGAAAGCTTGTATGTGAGACATCAAGAATATATTTCCTGAGAGACACATAAGGGTAATGATTATCTTATTTCTATAGAGTGAGGAAAAACTTGTGAAAAGACAATACCTCACTAAGCATGACAAAGCTTAGGAGGTCTGTGTAATAGTGCTACACTGTGACCAAGAACAGGTTAGGTCCCATTAAATACAAATAATAGAGCTTTATTGCCTGCCAGTAATTCTAGTCCTGTTAAAAAGATGCTGGAATTGGCTCTTAGCTGTTTGATTTCATCTGCCATTTCAAAGTACCTGTTTATAACAGGCTGGAAGAATGATTTACCTTATTTCTCTGTGTTTTGCCAGAATAGGACAAATATAAAGGAATTAGTTGAAGGAAGAGAAAGAAATGTCTGCTATGTTAGTCCTAAAGGATTTTTTTTTCTGATTAAAAAGAAACAAAGAATGAGAAATACTGGCAGGGGGAGATGTGTTCAAGTAATGTGTTTAATTTCTGTTTCCCCAGCTTGAATGACTGTGCATTTTAAATGCTGTTAGGAGGTCCATCAGTGTGACACTGGTGTTTGGTGTAATGAGTAAAATGTCCCAGTGATCTCTCCATGAGTGACCTCTGTTATCACCTTAGGCAAGGTCCCACCTCCCATCATTTACCTGCCCAATTAATAAACCATACAGGCCAGGGACCATCTCTCATTCCTTGTGCCTACATTGAGGGGGCCCTGTCCCTGTGGCAGGAAATATATATTACTGGAATACAAATGTCAGTGATTCAATTAAACAAAAGCTGAGAAGCAAAGGGAAAAACTTACCTGACATGGCTGTGAACAGATTATTGAAAGGTTTATGTGCAAGAAAGGCATTTTACATCAGGTAATCCAGTTTGAAAATTTGGTTCAAATTTAGCACATAATACCAGCCGATTATTGAAATGAAGAAATTATACTGGATTTTTTAAGTAGAGGGAACATTTAATTTTCTGGGAAACATCTCAGGAAAATTTGCATGTCACTCACAGGTCAAGGAAGAATTAATCCTTTTCAATAGCTTTTGAATTCACAATGGACATGGAAGGTCCCAATTCAAATATATACATTTCCAGTCTAAATTTACAGCAACCAAAACCCTTGTCTTGCATGAAGTAACTGGAAGTACCTCCCTTAAGGGAACCAGGAACAATGCTTGTCAGTCTCTATATGTGCTCTTATTTAAAAAGGACAAAAATAAAATGAGTAGTAATTTTTATGGAAAAAATGTATTGCTTATCAATGTATCATTCAAAATTTGTTGATTTTCAAAAAGGCAAGCTATAAATTTTTATTTGTTTATATTTGTTACTGTTTTTCAACAGGGAAACTAGGAAATCCAAAGAACATATTTTTCGGCTATATTTTCAAACACAAGCAAGGAAAAATGAAAAAGATAGAGAGCATATTTGAATTTTTGATACATTTTAATTACAAATAAAATTCTTATAGTTGGGTGATTTCTGCAATTTTAATGGAAATCATACTTGTTTATGCATTTTTACATACATTGTAAAATAGTGATGGCCACAACTTTTATTGACTTCACTTTCTGTTTTAAAATTACCTGTATTAGAAGTTTTCCTCTGATCATCCCTGGGAACTTAATTTTGGTTCATTTAGGTGCCCTTGGAAAGGTGCTGAATTATTTTTGATGAAACCATACCTGGAGCATGTTCACTTCTGCTAGTAATCTATCCATGGAACCAGACTAGAGCAATTCCCAAACTGAGTGCCAAAGCATGCATGGTATGGACATTGTGCTCCCAGTGTGGCTCTTTTCTGGTCCTAGAAGGTAACAGGATTTGTCACTGTAAACACAGACATCATGACAAATTAAAAAAACCTAAACAGTGAGATTTTAATACTGTTGACACAGTTCTAAATATCCGTAGGAAGGCTGCTGCAGAAAACTATGAAACATGAAGATCTACCATATGTAGCACCAATCCCAAGTGCAATAGTGCTACAATTAAAATGGCATACTTGCAGTATTAACTTCAGGAAAATATTTGCAATCACAGAACTAAAAAAAAAAAAAACAAACAAAGTAAAATTGAAATAATTAATCCCTGCATAGATTTTAAGACTTTCTGTGACATTTTCATAAACACAAATTGAAGACTGTAGTGACTTAGAGTGTCTACCACAGTTCTTTTCTATCTGATAAACCTATAAGTAGTTTATGAAAGATTTGCTGCTCCTAATTCATAGTCCTTAATGAAGTTGTAATTTTGGGTTTGCATTCACAACAAAAAAGATGAATAAGGAATTAGAAGTTTGTTCTACTACACATCAGTAGCAGTGTGTGGCTGGCTAATCTAATTCAAGGACTTTAACCTAGTGTGCTCTGTCTGCTCGACTATGGGAGGAAACCTGTTAAGGTACTACAAAATAGTAGCTTCAAACACATTGCTAAAATAGTAGAGGCTGTAGGATAAGTGCCAAACTGAAACTGAACATTTGCTCTTAATCCCAAGAAAGTAACCTGCTGAGCATCTTTGAGACTCCCCTTTCCACATCTCAGTGGATGAAAATAATCTCTAAAATGCCAATAGTCCAGCTCTCCTCTGTCTTCAGTTTTATTAATCCTTTATATCTCTACAAAGTGAACAGGACATGTAAACTTCTCATGACTCATTTGTGCTGCTCTAGCAGTGCAGAAATGCCATAAAGATTCCCCTTTTTCCGGTACAGTGTAGAAGTTTTGATGTTCCCCAATCCATTCATTTGAAAGTTTGCTGTTCTTATAAAAATTTTAACTTTGTAAAACCTTTAAAAATTATGGACTTGCCCTTATAGTTTAAGGAGTGTCTGAGTTATTTAATCAATTATGTTGTTTGGGACTTTGGGTCTCTCTTCTGTTCTCAGCCATGCATATGAAAGTAGCAGGGAGCAAGAGACTGTAAAACAATACATATTTTACCTATTAGACAAAGTCCCTGTTTGAAGGGGCACAAGTAGCTGACATAATGACTATCAGTGTATGACATCATGCTAGACTACATTATCAAGACACATAGTTTCTAACATCAATAATCCTGCAACATCACAGCAAAAGCTGCGTGAAATCACTTAGCAGTTGTCTGTAATTAGCTAAAAGGTACAGGTGAATACACAGAAGAATAACTACTTGTTCTTTTTTAACATCTGGTAATTAAGTGGAGAAAAGAGGTGGTTTCTTGTGGGAAAATATTTTACCCATTAATCTTAACCACAATAACATACTCACAGCATTTGGATCAAATTGCAGAAAGGATAAAAAGAACTGGCAGCATTGTATTTCACACACCGATATCTAATCTGCATTTATTTTTCTGCATCATGTTCTTCACAGCATCATGATGGATTTCATAAATGGAGAGAATAGGGTTACAAAAGAGTATGCATTGCAAGGACATGCAGTAAAAACATACTCAGACTGTAAGAGAGGGAAAATGAACTGGCACTCATAATCATATTAGGACCCACATATAAAATTTCGCTCTTCCACTTTTTATGTTTGTTTCAGCTGTGCCCCAGTTTTATTTGGAATTCAAACTCTTATTCCTAAAGAGTTCTCATATGATTTCATTCTTTATCTAAAAAGAAATTATAGGAAACTAAATGTAGTATATATGTATGTAGACTGGCTTTTACTGCTATAACAGGCAGTTAGGTGGTAAAAGACTAAAATTTCTTCAAAAAAGAGTTGCACCAGCATGACGCTGACATAATATAGAGAAAATCAGTCCTATTCTGGATTCATTTTAATGCACAATATGAAAAAGAGAGACAAGAATAAAGTTAAGTTTATGGCTTGCTGGTATAACCAGCATCTCCTACTGCAGATAACTTCATTTGAACAAATTCAAATTATTTATTCAGATACAGCACCTACATCTTTTTGGCAAACTCTTTTACATTAATTTCATTTGAATGTAGACATCTGCTGAGAAATCATAAAGTATCAATTAAGCTTTCTCTATGTGTCATTTAACTCAAGTGTTTTCATCATGGGCATGACCATTGCCTAATTCAGGATCAATTTGTATGCAAACCAAACCAATTTTTAAGTATTCGGAATCAATCACTCGAATATTGAAAGCTCTCTATGTTTGAAATATTGAAGTTACCCATTCAGTGAGCTACATTCATGCTGTGCACAGGATAAGGCAGGAGTCTTGTGAAAAAATGCTGTATGATTATATAATTAATTCCAATACAGATGTACAAAAAGAGCGCTGGTAATCTTCATTGCAGCTTTTCCTTACCCTGAGCATCTGGCTTTACAATCTTACCTTTCATGTAGCAAAGCAGTACTGCTGATTTAATACAATTGCCTAGAGTTTTTCCTCTTTATTTTTTTTTTAATGAGCAAAAGAATAGCTAAAATGTATACTAAAATATGTGGATGCATATTGTCTTCCATATTGATTAACAGGATTTATGCTGCAACAAATTAGAAAACTTAATTTTTCTATTTTAGTGCCCCTAGTAGATTTTTTTTTTCTGTCCAGTGCAAAGGAACATCTCCTGTGACCATTTTGATGTTCCAAGTGACATGTGCAGGCCTCTGTGACTCGAACAAAATTACTTGCAAGTCATCCCTTGGCTATACCTCCCTATGGAAGAGGCAGTGGAGAGAGAGAGAGCAGCCCTATGTGACACAAGTGTGTGGTCCCCCAGCTCTTGCTCACATGGAAATATGACCTCTATAAATAGGACAGGCAGATGTGCTCCCACCCTCTGACCTAGCCTAGAAGCCATATTGTAGTAGATACAGGGTTATCCTATGGGCTATATATCCTATATATCCTATATATCCTTTGGCTTTCGAGCTTCTGCATTAAACCTGGCTTCACACAGAACCAGGCAGCATACAGCTGTCTGCACTTGTCTGCACCCATAGGCACACATGGATTCCTACATTTTCCTCTCTGCTATGTGAATTATACCTTGCTGATGCTTTTCATAGCACTTTGTGACAGTAAAAAAAAACAGAGCTGAGCATTCACTCTAATGTTCAGAGAAGGAAAATGCTGTACTAATTATAAGCTTCTCTATTATTCTCTACAATTGCCTTTTGATTTTGTCTCTTTTTCCTTCACAGCTGAATTCCTGTCATGTTTTCCTTCTGCACCTGTGTGTCCCTACATCATGCCTTCCCAGGCCTGACTCCCCATTGCTTGCCCTTCACCCCTCTCTTCTCTTTATTCCTAATAAATGTCCAAGTATGCTCTTCAGAAGCTTATGACTTTGATCTTTGGAGCAAAGTTTCACTGGAACCTTTCTCTCCCAAGAAGATTTCAATCTAATAAACCAGGCCCTGAGTGCCAAGAGGGAGCTATGCACTGAAAGAATATCTGGCTGGATGGCTTGCAGGGATCACTCATCCTGTCCTTGCAACCTCCTTCTCATTCAAGTGGTCACATCCCAGGCAGCATTTTCAGAGGTATCATCAGCACTTTTGCTAGAAAGGGAGCAAACACATACAGTTGCAATACACAGGCAATGCTGCAAAGATCTGAAGTTGTTTCTTTCAGTTTTCCTTTCTTTTGGCAGCACTTATTCTTCACTGTTTTCTCCTGGGCAGGATGAGCTGGTGGGAAGTTGCAGGAGCATTCTTCAAAATAGACAGGACAATACTGAGAGAAAATCTTCCTGGTCAGTCTGGCTGCTAATCTTTTCCTAACCTCCTGCCCTGACTGTGGGTAGGCAGGGGAAGAAGGAGATGAGTAATCTTTATGCTTAATACCCGAAGCATTAAACTGCATGTTTTAAATTAAACAATTACTCAGCAATGTGTCCAACTATGTTCATACTGGTGAGGACTTGCTTAAGTTCCATTAATCTTAAGCTTGTGTTGAGCTGAAAGAACAGATATTTTATTTAAATGGCATTTGAACCGGAATATTTTTCTGGTTGATATAGTATAACATCACATTTTGAAACAGATTGCTATTCTACCAAGTGATTTTAGCAGATTTTGCAAAGCTAGGCTATGAGTGCTTCCTGTCAAGCTGCACAAAAACAAAGACTGGACCTTTTCCCATTGAGAATCACTCCTCCAAAAAACAGCCTTTGGATGAGAAAAAAAAAAAAAATTCTGTGACTCACATGTCTTTTGAGTTTCATCAAAATAAACCAGAAATTATCACAGAGTATTGGAGCATTTCCCACCTCATATCTACATGCTCACTGAAACAGACTGCTCTCAGATTATGGTAATTGCATTCAGGAATGAAGAGGTGCTCCAGCTTCCCTTGCATTTTCACACAAGCTGCTTGCTGGGATGATGGGTGGGTCCATCTCTGCTGCTCTTTTCTTAGCTGTGGTGAGCTGCAGAGCAGCTTGCCCCTAGGCTGACATTTTGGGAAATGCAGCTTTCTGGGTGACCACTCCTATGTTTCTGGAGCAGGTCAGCAACATGCTGGGTTTGAGACTGAAGTACATTGTCAAATTTTATACTCTCTCCCCCTGTCAAGAGAATAAAAGCACTTACTTAATGGATCATTCAGAGTTCAGAGACCATGCAAGGTGCCTCTTCCACATTTTCATCTACAGAGTAAGCCTAGCCTTCTGTAATAAAAGTTGTGAAACATGCAAAATTGATGAACAAGTTTGTTTTTTTTTTTCTTCTCTCAAGAAAGTACATCTATTTTTAAACAAAATGTATATCTGCTGTTCCTAAAAGAATGAGTCTGGAGTTCTACTGATTTGCTGCTTTGTCTTCTAAAATAATTATATGATAGGCCAAAAGCATCTTTTAAAATTTGAGAAATTTTGCTTTCTTCATTTTTTTCAAAACATTTGATACTCAGTCCCACTGAAACAAAATATACCTGATTCGTTAAGATGTTTGTTTCCAATAAAAGGCCTTAAAAGCTCCCTTTTTTTAATAGTCTTGCTTAAACTTTTAAAATTAAATTACTTTTTAAATAAAAAATAAGTTTTCTCTTTAAAAGTTTTCAAATAATATTGAAGTTGCTTGAAACAGAATTGAAGTTTTATTTCAAGCTGAAATTCTGATTAAATCACTAATATTTTCTTCTCCCAGCTGAGCTCTTCTCAAGAGTTTAGCTTGTAGAAAACTCAGATTTAATATGTTCAGCATTAGTTTATCTCCACTTCCACTGAACTGGTAGGAATTCTACAATGAACATTAGTGGGAAAAGATCCCATTTGAAAGAAAATATTTAATCTGAGTTTAATCTGAAAGTTTTATTTTAGCTCTATTCCAGTAGATATCCAACAAATTTAAAAAAAAAAAAATAGGTGAGTGAGATTATTTTTTTCCCCAGACCACAAGAATAATCTTTGGTTGTCATGCCTAAATTTTGGTAATTTTCATTTTGCTGTGTGAGGGAATTGACTCTAATGGCATGGTTAAGTGTGTATAGGAAGACGTTTCTCTAAAACATATATCACCTCAGTTCTTTGGGATAAAAGGCAACAGCTCATAAGAAATATAATCCAGAAAATTGCTGTTGTTATGAATAAGCATTAAAATCCATTAAAATTTTATTTTCCATATTTATATTTTCCTCTAGAATCTTTTAAGTGCATTGGAAAGTATATAAATTTCCTGTTTTATCAAAAAATTCTGTACAGAAATCCTGTAACCTCAGTAAATGTGTTTTATCTTGCATGACTAAAGCTTTGGACAGTGCAGGAAGGCTTTGTCCTAGTGATGTCAAAATGCTCACACTAATCCCACGGAAACTCTGCAGCTTGGGGCCTGTGCCTGCAGTCATACAATGGATACAGAGGATACCATGGGCTGGGAGGTGATGGTAACAAGAAAAGGCCATGGAGCATCACAGGAGGTTGTATTAGAGCCAGCCAGAGACACAGCCAGCCTATCCCCTATGCAAGGGAAAGTAGGACAAGAAAACCCAGAATGGCAGAGGTCATTACGTCCCTCTAGCAGGTAGCTAGACACTAAAATTAACACTGACACAAAATTAAATTTGTCATGTTACCACAAGGTTCATTTTATTATTTAAAAAAAAAAAAAAAGGAAAAATATAAAACTGCTGATACCAATCAATTATTTTTTTCCTGATTTTTTTTTCATTCTAACCAATACTTCTTCAGTGATTTGCTAGATGGTTTTTATCAAGCTTTTTTGTCCTGAGAAAGCATAGAAGACAAATGGTGAAATATCTAAGTAACTAAATATTCATTGCTTAGTAATACTAAACTAAGATTCTCTGGATGAACTCTGCATCTTCTAATTTGTCTCTGTTGAATTATATTTAATTTTTTTAGTCATTTGTCTTTCTTACCAATCATTTATTGTATAGAAAGTACAGCAATGTACTTTCTTAATTTCTTAACTGGGCCACAGAATTTAGACACTGGACATTTAGAAGTCCAAAATTAGGTGGTGTGTCTAGTACATTAGTCTCATTCTGGATAAAAAAAGGAACAAGTGTTACTTAATGGTAACTCTTTGTCTTTCTGCATCTTACACTCAAAAGCAAACAGGCAGGCATCAAAGCCAAAATTATACTATGAATACAGCAAGACTGGTAAAAATAGAAGCTATATAAAAGCAGCCAAGGGTTTTACTAAGAGATCCAATGAAGGAGAAGTAAAAAAGAATGTAGCATAATAGGATTAAGAGGGAAAAGCTGATTTCCAACAGAAAGGTAAGAAGCGAAATTCAGAATTAAAGGCTGCAATCATGGTTTACATGCATTCAGTGTAATTTAGCAATACTATTTCTGAAGTTTCTGGAGTGGGATAAGTGTAAGTAAAGACCTAGTCATTGAAATAGCCAAACAACTGAAAGAAGTTTGGAGTTTTTGCAATTATGCAAAGCTATATGAAACCATGACCAAAAATATATATATAAAAAAAATAGCATTACTGAGAGTTGAAGATATTTTATTAATTGTCCTTATTAATTTCATGTGTCTGAGGAATGCAGCATGTAAACTTGTGATTATAATGTAAAGGGGATCATACCCATTACCACTGTTCTTACCCTCTCTGCTTTATTACCCCTTGAAGGAAATTTTAGTCTGATTATCTGATATTTGGAACTGATTTTAGTGGCCACAAAATCAAAACAACTCTTGTAATCAATGACATAACTTCAAGTGTAGCCATATTTTTCCCTCTCACTATATCCTGAAAATAGGTGTACATATGACTGCAATTTGCTAATTAGCTGTAGGAGTTCCTTATTCTTGGGAGCAGAACAGAGGCACTTGGGATGTGCACATTAATTTGAATAACATCCAGAGTGTCTCCTGCATGAACTCAAGCATAGCCCTAGAGTGCAGCAGGGATAGACTCCCTTAGGTGTCTCTCCACAAGGTGCCTGTTGTGGGAACTCCATCACCAGCAGCACCTCCGGGTGTTGTGGGCCCTTTGCTGTTATCAGCAGCACAGCACCTGCCAGTCTCTGAGGGAGCACTTCTAGAAAATGTGCAATCAGCAGTAACTTTGCCTACAGGTGGCAAGGCAAGTTGTTGCATGAAGCATGAGATTGTTCCATATTCCAGCCTATGCTGCTCTGAGAAAAGATGGCTTTTGTACATAACCAGCTGTAAGCACTGGTGAAAGGGCTTTATCCCCCTCCTGGGCATTTGCTAACTGAGCTCCCCTCTCTACTCTCAGTAAATAGTCAGTCTACTTCAAGAGAAGTAATTTACAGTTATCTCTTCTGACTGTGGATGATGAGCTTGAGGGCAACAAAGCCCTAGGTTCCCTGTGAGAGCCATGGAAAGACAAGGGACACTGCCAAGGGAATTCAAGCCACTGCATTTACAGCCTAATTTCCAGCAGTGCTTAACTCTCTATAGATTAAATAAGACTAGGAGCAGCTACATGCTGACTCTGGTGCTTCTGCTGGGTGGGATATATGGATGCCTAACATTTACACATTCTTAGAAAAAATCTGAGAATCAATTGGAAAATTAGAGTCCACTTCCATTTTGCAGTTAACATTTAGTGTTAACCCTCTTATGGTCCCATTGTATTTCACAACATGTGAAGGTCCTTGGAATCTTAGAGGAAGGAAATGCTGTGCTCCTTGTAGAGCTGTTTGCATTAACACAACATCCTGTGAAGAGGTTTTGGTTTCTCCATAAGTTTTTTCCCTTTGTAAAATAATCCCAAGCAGTTATCCTGTATTATGACAACCCAAAGCAGTAATTTTAGAAGTTTTCTTGTCACAGTTTTGACTTGACAGTACTTTTACAGAAAGGGTTAGTGGTTTACAAGGCATTCTATTATGCAGTTTCTTCTTCTTCTTCTTCTTCTTCTTCTTCTTTTTCTTTTTTTTTTCTTTTTCTTTTTTTATTTTTCTTGTTTTCCTTTTTTTCTTTTCCTTTTATTTTCTAGAATAAAAGGCAGGCTGATTGAGTGCAATATATGGTATTACAGCATGGCATCTTGACTTTTCAATCATCCTTTAATACTGTAATTTGCTTGACTTGAGTTATACATAAAATCTATAAAAATGTAAATCTTGAGGTTTTTCTCGGATATTTGATGCTGAGATTACTGCAGTGATAACCTTGTAATTTAAACGCACCCAGGTGAAGGAAAAGGTGAAGAGAGAAAAATCTTCAACTGTTGTGATGCCCTCTTAGTATGTATGCACAGACATTAAATCAAAATCCCCACATTTATTTTAGTCTATCATGTATCTATTCTCCTATGTAATCAAATCTTTCAAATCTAATTAAACAAATATGTCACCCTTTCTAGGGACATTACTTCTTATTCCTTGAAGAAGCTTTTGAAATAGACCTAGAATCTGTGTATGCAAACTTACAAGAATTGACAAAATGGCCTAATTTTAGCAGGCTTACCTTTCTGCAGTTTCCTTGGTTGTTCAGCTCTCCTTCTGAGCTGTTTGTTTGGCAGTATTGTACCTCTTCAAAACTCTGGAGGCAAATATGTAAAACGGAATTTTTATGTAATTTTCTGATTCCAAATCTTCCTAATTGTTCAATCTATAGGGATACAAAGTTTCTTTCTTGCCCCCTCTTTTTTTTTTTTTTTTAAGCCTTTTTCTATCTATTTTTTGGTTTTGTAAATCCCCTAAAGTGTAGCATGGAGGCCCTTTGGAAATTAGTTTATGCATATAAAGTCATTTCCCAGTAGGCAGTTGGATGCAAAATCTGGAAATGCACAGCTGATTTATATTCCATATACCTCCCAGTCCCTCCTGTGACGCCCAGAGTATCTTAGCTAAGCATGCCATTCAGTCCAGATACACTAAATTTCACCATTGCTTTCAGTGGGAACAGAATCAGCCTCACAATCTGAACAAAAAGCAAATACCCTGCACTGTAACCAAGATATGGTTATCTAAATCTTAAGCTTGAATAACCACCAATTAATAAATTTATCTTTAATATCAGTGTAACTCCATTGTTATAAAAAAATTCAGACATAGAAAGTGAAAAAGCTTTCAGCAAGCATGCCTGCTGCCTTGTGTGCTGATGCATCTGAGCTCTGCCAGTGACATTACTGAATGGACATGAACAAACTGACACCTGTTTGCTGTAATGCTACACTGGTTTAGCTTGCATCCTGTTCAACACAATTATTCTGTTAATCTTATTAGTTATGCTATCTCCTATACATGGCTTCTAACTAATTGGTCTTAAAAATCCTTACAGGGAGGTCAGTGGCACAGTTTACAAAAGGGGATATGGGAAAGGAAGAGGACTGAGGATAGACAGGAAGGGTAGTAAAGAATATAATTCCTACAAACCCCTTACAGATGGAGTAGACTGTGACCCTTCTGACGTTACAGTGCAGAACACCAGGAGAAAAAGAGAACCCACGTTCTACTATCCCAAGAGCAGGGCTCTGTCCTGGTTCTGGCCAGGATATAGTTAATTTTTGTCAAGAGGGGGTCTAGCAGGGACCTGGAGGTTTTTCTATACCATCTCACTTCATTTTCTGGTGACAAGGGAAGGGGCTCTGTCCAGGTGGTGTAGGCTGGGGCAGGGAGCATTCAGGTATTGTCAGGGGCTTTCCCTGTGAATCATTTGCCTCTTTCTTGTAACCTCTGTCATTAGTATTGTTCTGTTACTGTTGTTTTATCTAGTTGCTATTTCCAGTAAATTTTTCTTATCTCAATCCACGATCTTTACTTTTTATGACTTGAATTCTCCCCAGCCCTCCACAGGGGAGGGGGAGGGAGGTGTGAGTGAGTGGTGCATGGTTTGGAGTGATTTCAGGGGGTCACTAAATCAGAGACTACCATTCCCAAACCACAACAACCTCTCAACAAAAGACTTCTTACCCTAAAATTTTAAATTATTTGTATTCCTTAGCACATAACATTACCATGTGCTGGCATTGACAAATCTGTATGCAACAAGGTGGAGAAAGAGTTTTAAATAGTAGATGCTGAACAATGACTATTTTTCATTTTGCTATATTTAAGCAAAATGCTTTTCCATGTGAAAATGTGAGTATCTGTGTCACACAACATATTTTTAGCAATGTCCTGTCAGTTTTCAATCAAGCATGCACTCACTCCATTCTCCATAGCTGTACTCTTTGATGTTTTTTGAATTTTTTTAACTTTTAAAATAAATTATACTGTATTGTCAATAATGATACAGATGAGGAATACTTTGGTAAAATTATGAAAGAATAGATACTCAGGGGTCATATGCAAGACTTAGCTTTCATCTAGTTTGTCAATGACAAGCCACAAAACTCTTTTTAAAATTAAGAAGCGTTGACTTGTCTGCAAACTTTCAAGTAGTGTACTGAAAATTTACTCCCTGTTGACAAAATACTCAGTAGAAACTATTTCTGCTTAGATTTAATGGAAAGTTTTATAATGCTCTTGAACATCTAATATTCTGTGGAGAGGAGTACTTTCAGAGCACAAAGAAAATTTTGCTTTCATTGTTTACAGTTTTAAAGAAGCTCAGTGTCACAAAAGAAATTAAGCTCAGTGGGACAGAGGAGTTCTCAACAATAAAAGTTAAAAATACCCACCATTAAAAGTATTTCAGCAACTGCCTAATGCCTTCAAAGATTTCTCTGCAAGTAGCTGAGATAGGCACCCTGCTACACACCTTTGTTGTTTACAGTCTGCCTTTCTTCTGCCCCACAGATAACATGCAGTCATTCTCAGAGCTGGAGCTGTGTTCAGACTCCACTTGCATCCTTGAAAGGCATTTAAATTATGGTTTAACCAGCTGCCTAGTCTTTAAGCAAATACATCTGCAGTTAGCTACTTCAAGGGTAAAGGGGTATAAAAGAGCAATCCTTTGCTCTCATCATGTGAGAGGATGGACTTAGGCCTGAACTTTTGCTGTTGTAGGTGGAAAACCCAATTCATCACAACATGCATCTCTGCAGAGGATATGAAGGTCAGCCAGAAGTGTCTGGAGGTAATACTTGCCTTAAAAGAGGAACTGGATGGCCAGCTCATACTGACTGACCATTGGAGCATCTTTGAATGAGAATGCTTTTTGTTATATGAAATATTTAAAGGTGTTACATTTTTTATCGCCTCTTCCATATCTTCAGCGGTCTCCTTCTGATATAGGTACTATTACTTCTGAGATTTCATAGACAGGAAATCCAGGTATGTAGGTCAAATGTGGTTTAGTCAAGTTCAAACTTAAAAAACCCCACAAACTTAGAAATGGTCTGCAAAGGGCAAGTGGAGGCCTGAGTGTCTAGATTTAAGAAGAGCAGGAGGTTGTCATGAGTGACATTGATAGAGGGGATCTCTTTTGGCAGTTCACAAGAGGACTCTTGTGATAGATCTTTGCCGCTGCTTAACTCTTTGAAAAAAATCTTTACTATTTTTTAAGAGAAGGGAAACTTCATTGCACTGTGCTGAATATACTTCCATTTGAGATAATGGCTTCTCAACTACAAAGTCATAGGTAAACAACCACAATTTTTGAATTATAAAGAATGACAGGAAATCTGAAAAGGCATCTCACTTCCCTTACTCCTCCCAAAGTAGCATTTCATTAATTAGGAAATGTGTTACTGCCTATTTCTTACACCATGCAGTTCACAGACAGTTGTTAGATGGAACATAACAAAGATTTAACTAATTGACATTAGCTTTCATTACTCTCTAATGTCTCAAATAAGGTAATATGAGAGTGAAATAAATTTAGACTAATGTAATATCCAATTAGGATACAATCCAAGGTAGATATTTCACTATTTGAATATTCTTTCTTTCATTGAACCCTCCTGATGAGGTCTGCTTGCATTTCTCAGCAGTACATTAGAGACACAGTCATCTTTCACAAGAAGAACAGATGAATTTCACAAGGCAAAATGAAGTGCCATGTTTATTTAATTGGACCAGTATGATCAACAGTCCCATGAGACTGTGCTCAGATGCACAGCTCAGATGCGAACCTCTCTTTTTTCATATTTAAGATTCCTCTTCCACAATTATTCCTGTGGAACTACAGTTACAGCAAGATGAACATAACCCAACTGACCTCGCTCTTACACTGAGTGTCACTTAAGTATGCTAGGCAGAAAACCTCTCTTTAGATTTGAAGATTTTCAGTTTTCAGGTCTACAAAGACAATGAATACAAATATAGTTCAGATCTACCAGGCTGTCTCAGCTACATTTGTTGGAATATCAGAGACCTCAGAGAGAGACATTTAAAAACTAATTTTTATAATCTGAGCACTTGGTGTGAGGTGTATGCAACCTAAAAGAAAATTAAATGACACCATCTGCACATCAGCAAAGATACAGAAAATTTTTGCCAGTACATTTTAAAGGAACACATGGCTAAACATATTAAAGCCACTAAATATTTGTTTATGTATTGCACACATTAGAAATATGTGTTAAATTCTAAAGCATAGAATTTATTTTACAAAAACCATTCAAGATCCTTTTAGTTCTATATATTTTGGCACTATATCCAGAGCCATGATTCAAGACTTCTTGAAATTTTAAAATCAGAACCCTTGAGATTCTACTGTACAATTTAGTCTCCTGTTGTAAGAAAGAATATTAATAAAAAACCTCTAGCTTTGAAGCAAAGAAATTGTTTCCAAAATTCAATATTTTTAATCCAATGGGACAAGTGTAAATGTGGTCTCACTCTGGTCAATGGACCCGAAGGGAGTTATTCTGAGAGTGGTACAATCTATTTGCCTGTCTTATGCTGTTCCCTACAATTAATCTATTTTGCAAATGCCATTCTCAGAATTTTGTTTTGATTTTCTGTCAGTAATACTTTTGATACAGTCAGTAATTAATACTTGGATTTTCCACCAGAATAAAAACTTATTTGAAACTGCAGTACAGCAAAAGGTAGTGGCCCTTAAATTCTTAGTCCATGGAAAGATTGGCAATGGAGACCACACCTGAGCTCTGACATCACGCAGTTCATTGACTCAGAACCTGTCTCCTTTCTATAAGGACAGGATGCAGAAGGGTAAATTCAGGCATAACAAAGGCTCAAATGTGTATACTATAAAAAATGGAGGTAAACTAAGGAAAGGTTTTAGAAAAAGTGTGGGGCAACATTGTCACTTAGTATGTCACTTTTGTGACATAGACTTTATTTTATTTTAATCCAAGGTTAAATCTTACCTGCAAATTTAATTAAGGAATGAAGAGATTCTCTCTTTGAAATGAGGGGAAAAAAAAAAAAAAAGTACCACAGCAGATATGTCTGTCATAAAGACAATAGTACTTGCATTCCTTAATGATTTTTTTTTGGAAAATTGAGTTTATCAGCTAAGGTGCACCTTGACATTTTAGAAAAATATAAGACAATTGATTTGATCTTCATTCAAAATGTCAGTGGATTTTCTAAACATCTACTCTATTATTTTAGCATTATGCTACTCCTCTCATACTCTCATTATTTATCTCCTCCAATTCTCTCTTCCTGTTAATTTTTGAAAGTCTACTTTTCTTTGTGTGTGATTTCCCACTCTTCACAACATGATCCCGTCTTTTTTTCTTCAGTTCTCCAGTTATTTTCCGGCTGTGATCTTTGCTTCTTTCTCTTAAACTTGTTGGTTTAATCATTCTATTCAGGCATACAAGGGTCAGTGCAGACCCACTGCTGCACTGAGGGCGTGGGGTATGGCTTGGGGAGTGTTCTACTTAAAACTGGTGTGTTCACCTTCCTGCAGCTCAGCATTGAGAACTTAACCTAATCTAACACTGATGATTGAGAAAAGGCAAGGAAAGGAAACTGTCCTCAGACTTCTCGTATTTACAAATTTAAATGTAACAGAAAACTGTTTTAGTGATGACATTGTCATAAGTGTTATTAAGTTTCAGCCTTAATGGGACCATTATACTTAAAAAGACACAGAAATTAATTAATAGGACTATTAATGGCACTGTTATTTGCACTGTGATATTTTAAGGCCAGTAACTTTTCTAGTCATTATCTTATTTCTATATGATAAGAGTGTCTGAAAGGAAGTTTAATTACTGAAGAGCACTTTGCTGCTCACTAATTCTTCCTTAATTTTTAAAACGTTTGTAGTTACATTTTCTTTATAATATGATTAAAAATAATTACAATCTTACTGGTGCTGCTGCATTCTTTCAGCTCAAAAATGATTAATTATTACTTATACAGTCATACTTCAGAGTAAATCCTACAGATTTACCTGTGAGTGATTACTTCTATAGGGATAATTCCTGAGCTATCCAATAGTATTAGTTATGTAGGATACTCTTAGGTGATGTCCTGTGAGTAACTAGAAAAAGTAGTATAAAATTACACCTTCAGAAGAACTTCTGAAAGATGCATGTTTGTCCAGTTTTTATTAGTTGGACTAAGAAAAGATGTTACCCTTAGCTTCCAGGCTGGTTGTGCTAACATGATTTGTTTAATATTTATTATATTGTGTAGGTCTTTTACAGAAAACTCTATGGAGCAAGATTTCTATGCGAAACTTAGGCTCAACTTCACAATGCCTCTCTTCTTTCTGGGGAAAGAAGATGCCCTCAGGAGCAGCATTTGTGTTCTGTGTAAAGTGCTGGATGATCTTGAACTGTAGGATGCACTAGGACTCTACTGCTGGAAAGGGAAATACAAAGTGACTGGAAAATTCAGAGGAGATTGTATTTCACCCATCAAATATAGTTTAATCTGAGCAAAACATCACTGTACCCAACCACACACCTGAAATAAGCATGCATTTTCCATTGCCATATAGTTCCCACCAGGACAGCTTCCAACCATGATGACTGCACCAAATTCTAGACACATCAATGGAATCATGAACTTGTCTGTGGAGCTGTGGTTTTAGGCTATAAAAGGTGACAATGCATTGCTAGTATTCTCCTAGTTTTTCAAGTGCAATTAATAAAATGATGGTTTTCCTACCTTTCCAGGCCTTCTGAATAAACAAATGTCCTAAAAATACAGCGTGTGGCACCATCCAGATTTCCTGTTAAAGTCGCTTTGCTTCCCAATACAATTGGTTCACAACACAAAAAGGAAGACTGAGACTACGGTGTAAATCTTTTGAGAACAGGACAAGGTCCAGAAACAGTAGTTAAACTGGACCTACTACAGTAGGCAAACTGTAGTCCAGTAAGATGTAATTTTTCTACCATTTCCTATAGACCACAAATTTTTTGTCAGTCTGACAAGAGCAAGCTCTCTAGACCCGTCTAGGCTTCTTTTGTTCACATGTGATAGCAGTTTGTCTGGCAATCAGATAACTACTGTTCAAATTTATTTTCATTTAGCTTTAATTTGTGCTGATAACAAGTGTTTACTCTGTGTACATTGAATGACTAGAAAATATAGTGTGGAAGAGCACAGACACAGAGTGATACTAAAAGGTCCAGTACTGGAAACACAAATCTCAATTGCCAAAGGACATTTCAGGAATGCAACTTGGAAGTGTTCAGGTAAAAACATGTTTTTAGAGATAAAAAAGAGAATAAATAAACAGAATAATTGAAAAACAGTAAAAAGAAATGGCATGTAGACAGACCAAGTCAACAGAATGCATAAAATCAACCAAAGCAGACCCAAAACTGAGGAGGAACGATGTGAATCTTTGCAAAGAGGCAAAAGAAGCTCAACCCTAATGTCGTTTTCCCTCAAATGGAGACCTCAGAATGCTCACTTAATCCCCCAGATTCTCATTGCTTTATAAAAAACACTCAGTCTTGGGATGCAGAGGAACTTTGGAAAGGGCAGTTTATCACAAAAGAAACAGGGATAAATTTTTTTGCTTTAAAATATTACTTTAGTATTAAAGTTTCTGTATATCAATTTGGAACATAAATGGATATTATTATACCCAGAGTAATAAGTTTGCAATATTAGGTTTGTCTCACTGCTGAGGAGCACTGCTGAAGGATGTTCCAGTGGAACTTTTGGATGTTGTCATTACAGCTAAGGGAATTCCTTCTGGTTTTCACATCATCCATCATCCATGTTAAGAGAACAGGGAAAACCACTGGGATAGTCACTTAACCTCATTCTGTGTGCTGCTACTTCTGATGGCCAATGGCATTCAAATACATTTGAATGTTTAAGAGGTGAAAAATGCTGATGAAATGAATTTGAATGAAATTGAAAATGGAAGACGCATGTGCTCAGCACCTTGGGGAAAAAAATCTCCACAAAAACAAATAAATCCCACATATTATATTTCTTTGGCCTGACAGATAAAATAGTTACTATCTAAAATGTAAACTGAAGATATTTGACTCTCAAAAGGTTAGACTTGTAGCTTGCATGCTTGCAGCACATTCACTATAAGAAAACGCTGATTTAAAACTTTATTGTCAGAAAGAAATAGCAATTTAAGAATAATAAAACACAGCTAAATCTTGTATTGAAAGGCTGTCATAGTCATGGTACTCTCAGTGGCAGTATACAGTGGAAGATAACAGCTTTTGAAAACCTTATAACCCTTCTGCCTCAAATGCATAACTAAAGTCAAGAGCAGGAGAAAACAGATGCCATAAAGCACAACCATTGTGCATCAGCACTGGAAAACTGCCAAGCATGAGAGGATAACTTCACACCACACAGACTATGGTGTATGGGCACTGTGCTCCGTGCAGGCAATGCTTCTGTGACTGGAAGAGGATATCTTATATGGACACTGTACTCTTTTGCCACCTGCCTCTAGTCTGTTGCTATTCTCATCTCTAGTTTAGATGAGTCTGTACTGGAAAAAGGACATGCTGGATAAAGTGATTCTATTTCACCAAATATTTGGCAATATCTGAAAATGCCTTCTGGAGATTAAAGTTAGTGCATAGATTAAGAAGTAAATTTAAGAAACAAAAGTGCTTCTTATCCATCTGGAGTTAAAATATTTACAAGATGCATCACTGAGCTTCTTCTTCTTTTTTTTTTTTTTTTTTTTAATAGACAGAGGCTTTAGATGGAATAATAGTCAATATTTATTTATAGATAAAGAAATAGGTTCAGGATTAAAAAGATGTTCAGTATCCTTGATATGAAGACAGGTATCTAGTGGTGTTTTTAAAGGCCTACATGCTTTGGTCTTTTCTGTAAAATCTTCCTACTTCAGATGTCAGAAAAGCAAACACTATTTTAAAAAGTGAATTTAGGCAAGTGTGCAATCCTACGGACATGATTCTAATGCAAGATCAAATGGGGATTGTTGCTATATAGTTGGTAGCTCACATTATTTCTTGGTAATCCTATTTCATAGTTCAAAACATTAAAACGTTCATTATGATGATAAGATGAAAATTATGGCAGGCAGAAGAATGAAGGTATTGCAGAATGGTCAGCAATAAGTAGAACGGCAATTGGCAAGCACTTGAAGAGGAAGAAATCATTTGTAAAGTGTATCTTAATATCTCTATTTTGACAGTTCCACACATATTAATATAATTTACTCCTATAATGGTATTTGGTTGTGAAATAGGTATGCAGGAGTAAACAGATTCATAGAAAAAGAAATATTGACTGAGTAATATTTAGTCATACTGCTTGGAATAATTGCTAAACCTGAACGTTACTAACAGCAGAGATGCAGAGAATCTGATTCCAATTTGTAGAAAAGAGATTGTTCTGAATAAAAAACCTGAAAAATACATCACTTTAAAGGTCCTATGTGCTGGGCAAGAACTGATATTGGGGTCTATATGAAAACTAAGGCAAGATCTAAAGTAAAACAATAAGTGAAAACAGTTAAGTGGCCCTTCTGTATTCAAACCATGGGTATATTCTGAATCATCAAAGAAAATGCCTTTATAATTCATGTTAATGGCTAATCCTCTGCAGTGCCTCTTTCTTCCCCACATTTTTCCTTATGTTATCATATCAGCAGTAGGTGGTTCTCAGACCCTTGGAAACAGCATCTCTTGTTCAAACTCTGAAACATTTAGAATATCAAGCACTGATGTACTCTTGAATCAATCAATATAAATTAAAATTTACAAAAATTTACTCTTATAGAGGTCTCAAAAATTTATGCTGTCATGGTAGGGATGCCTGGCAATACTAAGCATAGCATATCCTTTCAATATTTTTTCCCTGCAGGCAAAGGAGAATACAGCTTTCAAAAGTTACTTTAAAGTCAAAATTCCACTCTGTGTTAAAAGGAGATCATTCTTTATCTTGCAATGAGCTCAGTAGGCCCATTTGATGTAGACCAAATGGTCAAAATGAAATCTTTAATCTCTTTGACTTTCATGCAGACCTTCTCGGCTTAGCTTTTAGCAGTTTCATTATTTTCATTTTTTAAGCAAATGAGCACAAATACTATGCAATATGCATTTTGTTTTGAGGTTATATTCTGTTATTCTCAGCATTTATCAGGTACCTGCCATGGTTTGCCAAATAGTGTCTTAATTTAACAATGTGCATTATGCTTTTCAAATAGTTTCACTTAGTGTGTGAATATAGTTCACTGTTTTGGTGACCAAAATGAAAAACAAATATATTATGAAACGTTAAGTGAATTATAACTCTGTATTTAACACCTGTTACTTCCCCATGTGGGGCTCTAACATCAGACAGTTGCTATTTCTGTCGTGAGACAGATCTTTTTGTCCCTCCATCTTTTCAAATACAGATAAGACTACGTCATATGCCTGAAAAATGTTATCCACCCAATTAGTGACAAAATATCATACACAGAATTGTCATAAGACCATGAGAATGGCACACTTCTGAAAAAAAGTTTCTTTGTTCTGTCTACCACTGTTTAAACGCTGTGTATTTCCTAATGCTGAGGCATTTCTGTCAATGCTCATTTGGCATATACCACATTGTTCACATTTCATGTTGGAGTTTGACCCTTTCCAAATCTGACTGGGCTTTGCTGAAACTGTTGAATAATGATTAGTCTCAAGAGCATTATCCAATATAGATGTGATTAAAATTCTCTAATCCCACATAGCAGCTAGCAAAGCTTTCTTGGAGTCTGAGCATTTCTCATCATTCACCCATTCAGTTTTTTACTGCTGTAACTCATTTGTTATTCCTGTGACTGCTTTTGCACTCAGTATTATGAGCTTGGCCATTTTGCACACAGAAAAATTCTCCTTTTATGCCAAAAGGTTAGGCAAGAATTACATAACTTAGTTTTCACTTCACAACTTTCAATCTGTTAAAGACATATTTCCCTTCCCTTCCCGGAAACTTCCCTTCCTGGAAAACCTCCCTTCCTGGAAACTTTCCTCCCCCTCCCCCTCCCACTCCCCCTCCCTGATAGTGTATGATATACAATGTCATATTAAAAAAAAATATTTATCTTATTATCTTATTATCAACACCATAGCCCAAATTAATGGGCTCAACCACTTTTATATTTTCTTCTTTAGGAGCTCTGCATAGGAATACAAAATTTCCATTCCAAGTCAGGCGATGAGCTATCAGATTGGTCCCAATGTTTTTCTCACTTTCTCCTTGATGGTCTTCTAACAAACCTTCACAGCATGTTTTCCCTTCATCCCTTATCCAAAGCAAATGGCAACTCATACTTCTATTATGACTTCACTGACGACTCCACATCCAGGTATCATCCAGGGCTCTATTCAGTTTAGCAAAACACATATGGAAGACTGACTCCTTCAATACACCACAGCAGTATGCAACAGCATGGGAATAAAGGATCAGTTTTTATTGACATATGGTATCAAAAGAAGGTATTAAACTAACAAATATTGTGTGTAGACCCTGCCTTAAATATTTCCGTTATTTTGAGGGTGTGAAGGGGAAATCCAAACACAAAATATTTCCCCAGTATCTTGATAAATAAAACACTCATTCACCAGATATGTGGGGTCTGTGTGTGTAAGATGGATGACCTTAAAAGTTTTGCTCCTTTCCTGACAATCCTTAGCAAAACCACAAGTGATTCCCCAACTGGATAAGCTTCATCAAATGAATTTTTCTAAAAGGGTTGAGCTTTGGGGAAGAAGAAATGTTTCTTTTCTATAATTTTTGAACAGAAAAGCAGAAAAGCACCTCTGCTGTGTAATTGCCTGTGTGTCCATCAGAGATTTCAGGTGGACATCTACTCTACTGCATTCCCTAAGAATTAATTAATGTTAGAATATTTCTGATTATAAAGTGTACAAACCATGCACAGTTCTGAATTTAGTTAGCTATTTTTTAGTGACCTGTGATAAAGAGAGTTAAATATGTTGAAGAGCTCTATAAGACAGACTGGAATAACATAAAGAAAGAAAAGAATTTTGAGAAGCAGTATCCTCAGAAAAACAGATTGGGTTTCAAGAAGGCAAACAAGGTCTTATGCTATGGACTGAAAGCAAGGGGATGGACTATGTTAAGACAGACCAGATACTTGGGCAAAAGATAATGTTGTCAAAATGACCAATGGGAAACTGTACATGAAAGTATTTATGATGAATATTAGGGGGTTTCAGCCCTCAGAAAAACATGTTAGAGCAGCTTTCCACTAGGAATAGTGTGGGTGAAAAAACGAGCTAGTTTCAAACTTGATCATTTTGGGAAATGGATTATATGCCCAGGCTGCCAGCAGTAGCAGCAGGTGGAACTGAGGAAGCAAATGTTTCCTTTCAATTTATGCTCCTCAGAGTAAATCTGGCTCAAACAACTGGCATTTTTACTTAGCAAAGTGAATGAAAGGAAACCTAGTTTCTGAGAGGGACTTGGAATTAAAACAGTTTTGCTATGTCAGACCAGATAAAGACACGGAAGGATTTTAACAATATCACCTAGGAAAGAAATGTAACAAACATTTAAGCAGGTTTCACCTAGCTCAACATAGAAGTCTTAAATTTATGTTCTTGAATCTGTTTTGGGTAACTTTTTGACCGAGGGAGAGAAAGTTCTGAAAAGTGATTTATTGGATATATCTTAAAAGTTTATCTTAGCACAAATTCCAATTGTAACCACCTTTTTTATGACAATGACCAGCTTGTCATTGTCACAATTTTATTTAGAAGCTATCTTTTTATCTTTTTACAAACATATCATTTTGGTAAATTTTATTGATCTCACAAAAGTTTCTTTATGAGGGAAAAAATAGGTCAAATTTCTCTTACAAAACATAAATTAATATGCAATAAAATTACCCATAAATCTCAGATTTACCAGTATAACAATGAAAGTCATGATAAAAAAAAAAAAAAAAAAAACAAAAAAAACCAAAAAAACAACCTTATGATTTTTTTTAAGTAAGAAAGAAACCTTTTATTCTCATGCTGATTTGACATTGGTAAAATAATTTTCTTAAAAATAAATACAAATGAGAAAAGTTTAAAGTACAGAAAGGTGTGAAATGGTTGTTCTGCTACCCTTGTGTATGGTGGTACATCTATTATATCAGATTAAGAATACATTAATTTATAAATGGGCAGAGCACTTCACTGAATCATCGTGTCAGATTATAAACGTGTGAACTGGTGATGAAGTAATTTAAGTACATGACTTTTCTCTTTGCTTCAGTGACAGATTCCAGTTAACAGCACCAAATATACAGCCAGTGCCTAATGCATTGATAAAAAATGCCTTTAAAATTCAAAATATCAATTTACCTTCATGTAAGTGAGCTCTGTACTTAGTGAAAGTACAACATAACACAGAAAATAAGAAATCATCCTGGTATTTTTTCTTCTTTTTAAAGACTTTCTGCATCAAGCAGATGTGAATTTCAACAGAAGAAAATAAAGGCAGACAAAGGAAGGAAGTAAGGAAGGAAAGGAGGAAGCAAGGAAGGAAGGAAGGCAAAGACAGAAGACTAGATTGGACTCTCAGAGAAAAATATTATTAGCTGACTGCGAGAAAACCAAATTCCTGACAGTGAATACTGCAATATTCCAGCCTTAACACATCTTTTTCCAGACAGCCTGTTTATACTAGCAAAACTAACCTGCTTAATTAGCCAGATGACCAAAGTAAGCTGGTGGCTATTGACCAGGCATGTGGCCAATTAAAGTCTTAAGTTGCTTAGTTTTCACTGGCAATTCGCAAAGTTATTCACACAGGTAGCTCAGTTGAATTCTTTAGGATTGTCCATGTGGACCAGAGTTGTAGAAGAATTTTCTTATCAGAAGGAGATTTTTGTTACCCAGAGAGTTTTCATGGTCTGCTCTACCGTCTGCAGCAGGCACCATGTGCTGGGAGAAGAAGGGGAAAACAAGATGCATCATTCTTGAAGAATTCTATAAGCAGAATAGTCAACTTCAACTATTTGGGCTCATCTCATGTTTGGCTTTCACATGTGGATGCCTATCCTGAGAGTATAAGAGGGCTTTTTGAATCACAGCACCTTGGAATCCCTGTGTACAACTGGCTGAGAATCTCCAATCCATAAGTAGCCTGTTACAACAATATTCTTAGAATTTGCTGCTGATCAAAACTATGTTGCTTTTGAGGACACACGGGGCATCCTTTTGCTTTGGCGTTTGCAATATTATTTGTTGATATTAACTTGTTACCTATCTGTTCTTTATACTGTCTTCTTTTCACACCAGTAAGATATTCAGATTTATTAATGATATTATTTGTATGTTGTGTTTATGGAACTATTCAAATTTTAGAGAAGAGTCTGTATCCAGCCCTTATCAAAGAAACGCAGACTTTGCATTTTCCTTATCAGAGGGATTAGTTCCTTAACTCAAGGATTTCTACTGGAAGGCTTTAAACATTTTCCACAAGTTTGGGCGTTCCCATTTCTCTGACATGAACAGGAAATCTGAAACCCAGGCTCCTCAAGTATTAAACTGGATGTTTTCCTTGATGAGTTGCATGTTTTTCACAAAGCCTCAAAACTTAATTAATATTTTGAGTGCTAGTATTTTAGGAACATGGATTAATTAGTTTTTTTCTTGTATTGATTCCTAGGAAGAGTTAAACATGCAGGCTCCAGTAATAGTAACAGCAGGTGCATTTCTTAATCCTTAGATCTTCAGTGGGAGAATAAGGCACTAAGAGAGCAAAAGGCACTGTGCAGCATTAGAGGAAGCTAAGTGATTCTAAATGAAAATTCAAGCAGCACAGGACAGTCTTTCTGATAACATTTGCTTGCCTAGAACCTTCTCAATCATGGATTTTAATAGTTACCATTGAAATAATAAAAGCAGTAAGTAGTAGGTATTAAATAATGGCCTGTTCTTAACCTTGAGATAAACATTTTAAATACCACAAATCACTAAAAATAATGCCATTCCTAATTCAGACAGGAAAAAAGCATATACTTTTCAGTGTTATATCAACTAAGGCTGCCGGGAAGAGCTCTTATCACTGTACTGTAAAGAAAAAAAAAGCTGGAGACCTGTCTAATCTCACAGCTTCCCATATTTCCAAATTAGACTTGCTGATTATAGTTCAGCTCTCTTATAGTCAGTTCAGTTATATTTTGTATAAGCAAATGGCTGAAGGAAAAACAGTTGTAGCAGAGATACAGTACCAAGTGTCTGAGATAACAGAACAGCACATTGATACATTGACTGACACAGACTGTTTTAAAAATAATGGGACCAAATAGATGGTTTTAGCTTCTTTGTCACATCTCTGATTATACCTGCTGTTTTTCTTGCTAGTTCTGATTGTTTAATCTGTTATAAATATTTATTTTACTCTTCAGAGGGAATAGCTTTCTGAGAAATTTACTGGACATTTATTTCACTTTACTAACTAAAAAATCCATTTAGAAATAGAGCTCTCAGTGAGAATGTGTTTGATAAAGACATGTTGGTCTACTCTTTACTGAGATATTATTTGAATTCAGTGGTGTTACAAAGGCATACTGAAGCTTGAATGCAGTACCGCATATCATCAAGAACATGAGATCCCACTGTTAAAAATACAATTGTGAAAGCTAACAGTCAATAAAAAATACCTTTTTTTTTTTTCATACACCAATGATACACCAATTTCATCTCCCTGTAGGCATATAGAAAACCATTGTCTCAGTGGGGCTGCCTCATGCTCCACATCTGACTGGGTGGGTCCCTGGATGCTGATAGAAATTAACACAGACTCTCTCGCCTCATCGCTGAAGTTTCCTATGTGTACTTGCAGCACTCCACAGGTAAAAATGCTAAGCACATAATTATTGATGACTTTCTGTTTCTCCATTAATCTGCATTTGCTTTCTTCATACTTTATCTCTAATGTGATTTTGATGAGAAAACCCTTACACAGCCTGCACCTGGTATGTTATTAGCCACGGGCTTCATGCTACTTCATGGTGCTCTCTGTCTTAAATAGGATGAAAAAAGGACACTTTTGGGTCCCAGAGGGTCACATGCTTATGTGCTATTCTGTGTCACAGCAGTATTAATGACTATAGCAAAATATATGGGAACATAAACATCTGTTCTTCTCTTCCTTCCTGTTTAATTTATTTTGTTCCAGTGTGATGCTGGTCAAGAAAAGAGAGAAGAAATTGAGAAGCAGAATAGGCTTTCATGGAACAGCTGAAGTGAGATTGTGAGTTGAACAACACACAAATCTGGCCAGGCACTGAAAGATGCTGGCACTAAAATTAAAATTGAAAATGTTTCTGTATTGTCACATTTCCTATTGTCTGGTGTTAAACCTGGAGATTCAGTTGATAGCTGACACATGATACTACAGATGTTAGGGTTTTCTGTTGTACTTAAGGAAGCCCAAGTGAGTTATCTTCATTAATTCTCAAATTCATATGGCATAATATTTTTTGTCACCATTTCTCAAGAGAGAAGATACCGCAGCTGTCTGTAGAAAGGATGAGTAAATTGTAGCCCTTTGCTGGCACACTTAAACAAAGTTCAGAATACAGTTGTCACAAATCAGAAATAGAAATAAAATTAAAAGAATGCATTCACAACAGACAGTCTCATTCTGAGTGACATTATCTGAGCTTTATCCCTATTGCACTCTTCTTGCTTTTCAGATTCATTAAAATTGCAAAGCAGAAAGGCTGCTTTTGTGTCCACATCAAAACTATTATCCCAATAAGCACTAATTAGCACCTTTGGGCTCAATCATGTTCCTACTGCAATCAAAGCCAAAAATATTCACTGATTTCAATAGAAAAAGAATAAGGTCTTCTGTCAGTAGCTTCAAAGAGGTCAAAGGGAATCTGATTTACCTTCCTATATCTGTCTGGAGTCTTCACTGTGTGTATTGCTGACTTTCATTCAAATTGCCAATAGCAGCAGTGCTGAGGTCTCTAGAGGTTGAAACCTTACTGACATTTTAAGACTAGGAGTTAACATTCTCAAATATGATAATGACTTTGGAATGTCAGCTCTGGTACCTTTCAAGCAGCTCGGTCTTCTATATGTCAGATTTTTACCAAAGACACTTTACTTTGCCCAGGTTTCCAAGTCAGAAGCAGAGGCTTATACAGCTCAACCACTCATTATACTAAAATTTTCATCTGCAGTAGATTTCAACTCTAACCTTTAAGCATCCAAAGTGTCCCAAAGAAAACCGTACAGGAGATCTGTAGGTTTATGTCTGGGTGGTTTAGGTGAAACAGGGAAACACCTAAGATCTTGTTGCTGGTCTTTGAAATCAGAGTTATGCAATACTGCTTCAATAATGAAAACCAAAAAATATCACTAAGAATAGGACTTGGAGAAAAAGCTTGGAACTCTTTCCTGATTTGGAAACCTTTAATTGAATTGGAATATAAATAAAATAAAATAAAATAGATAAATAAATAAATAACCCTTTCAGCCTCCCTAAGTTCATAAACATGTTACTTGCCTGTACTTTTAAAATGAACTTTGAAATTTAAGTTGCTTTAAAATTTGAGGTATGTATTCTTGAGTCACATGATCTTAAAGCAATCTGGTCCTACATTTGTTCTCTTTTCCTCTTATTTTTAATAGAAAATTAGGAATGACGATTTTTGTGAAAAATGTGGTAAGCATTCATTTATCTTTTTATCATGTCTAAAATTTTCCGTAAAGGTTTAGTAACGTAATGCTTTAAAATGCTGGATCCCCTATGCAATGATAAGAAATCTTCAAAGGCAGCTGTGTTCCAGAGAACATCCACTTGTACAAATTCGCAGCCCTTGGGATTGGGGTGAAGAAACTTGCACCTGCACTTTGGAAAATAAAAGTTCTTCAGTTGGTGTGAGTCAGTCAATTGATGTAAAGCTGTGGCAATAGTTATCTTCCTTGAGTCAAAATTTTGCTTTCTGGCTCACATTTACTGCTAACCTTAATAACATACAAATAAGGCAACACAAAATATGTGTGAATGTAAATCTATTCGCTAATGATATTGCGCTGAATTATTCTGCTAAAGCCTCGTGAATAGGTAACAACTCTGACATTCTTCTCAGTTCCTTGGAATAAACAACAATAAAGAGTCCTTGTTTAAGGGTCTGATTCAAACAAGAAAACAGATTTACAGTCTATTAAAATGCTGTAAGTATTAATATGGCATTTCAGCTGTGTCTGCCCATTTTTAATTGCATGACCTTGGTAGTTTGAGGTAAAGAGAAAGTTTAGCACTGAAATCACTGGTAGTATAATCACTACTTATTCATCAGTTAAATGATGCTTTACTGCACTGTGCTTATATCAGTAGGACTTATGTCTATGAAATAATTTATACGACAAGTTTATGCACATTTTTCCTGATCAGGATTTATAAACAGGTTTTTTTTAAATGAATTTTTGCATCCTATGAAAATATGTTTTGCGCTCCTGGGACCATGTCATAGAAACTGTTCCACAGTTCTTGTAGGAGAAGGACTTGAAATTTACTGTATTATTGGAATGTGAACAAAAATACATTCCTGGTGTAAGTTAACTTCTTGCTCTCTAGCCTTGTTTCACTGCAAATCAGCAGAGAAGGGCCATTCACTACATTCCTATCCATGTTCTTACCATGACCCAGTAAGAGATTATCTATGTTTCCAATAAGTTTGGAAGGAACAGCTCAATTTAAGTCATTTAAGCCAAGGAATGACAGTTATTAACGTGAAAGATTTAATCAGGTTCTGTTAAAGTGTTTGAGGTTTCCAGATGTTGCTATTGTCCTATTCTAACCTCACTTCATGTGTTTATTCCAGCCCCAACATATCTGCTGACATAGAAATAGAACTGTGGAGCTGCTTCCTAGAGTAACTGACTGAAGGCTCTTGACATCACAAATAACTGACTCCTAAAATTTTCTTAATCAAATATTAAATTCTACCTTTCACTAGCCGCAGTTAGTTTTTTGTTTTGTTGTTGTTGAAAATTAGATCTAGAATTTAGCACTGTGGATGATATTAAGGAATAATTTCCTATTTAAAAAAGTCACTTCTGATTTACATTTTCCTTGGGTTAATTGATCTCTCTCTTCACATTTATTTCAACATAATATTTATCCAGAGGATTATCATATCCAAAAATTAATTTCTGCTCTCCTTTTAGGAGTTTCTCCATTCCTCTGAATATTTCGAGACATCTTTTACATGTGTGCTTCTTCTTGTGCTCATCTCTCTTGAGATGGGTGATGAGAACTGAAAGCTGTGTTTCCAGGCAGTGTCTTACTAATGCCTGGCATGATGATGCTAATATTTACCTGTTTCTAGTGGAATTATTTTTTCTGATTGAGGTCCACCAAAATCCTTAATTGCCTTCTGCAACTGGTAGTGATTGATGGATGCACCCATATCTTTATCCTTTGTCATTCCCAACAGATGAACCTGCAGTTCAGACCATAAATTTATGTTAGCTCTCAAGTGAGCAGCCTTGATTTCTGCATTATTACATTTCTTCCCAGAACTGTGGCTCCAGTTCTCAGGGTCAGGCTACTTGTAGTATATTCCAATCTTCCTCTCTAGCAATAAAGCTTCCTACCTTACTGTCATCAAATTTCACTGGCCTACTCCTATGTATGTGCCAAGCTTGTTTGTGGGCATATTAAATAAAGTTACCTTCCAGACCCATCCTCGGTGAACTCTTCTATCCCTGCATGAGATGCTCCTGCATGAGATGAGCTGAATTTTATCCATGGCTCTTTCCCCTTCACTTTTTCCTTAGCACCTCCATTTACTTTACAATACTAAAAGAGCTATGAAATCCAAGTAAATTAGATCCTCTAACTAGGAAATCTGCTATCTCACCAGGGAAAAATAGATGCTTATTCTATTAAAATGTAGTTTTTATAAGGACTTTTCCTTATTTTTCAACAGAACAAAAGAAGAATTGTAGAAAGTGTAATCAAAAGTCTGCCTAGCTCATGAGCTTTTCACTGACAGACAACAAAAGCAGGTCTTTAGGAAAGAGAAAAAATTAGGACAGGGAAACAGTGATACTTCCGTAGCTTGTTAGTTTAACTCATAAAATTTGTGAGTCAAAAAATTTCCTGATGTACAGGGGATCCCAGTATTTATCAGCCTTGGAAAGGTTATTGAAATATATCATGTTTTCCTTCTACACTTCTGCTTTTTTTCCTTCCATCACAGCTCTTGAATAGAAATACAACATGTCCCCTTTCCTCTCTGTGTGACTGGTTAAAATGTCTGTAAACTAGATTTCATGTCCCAGATTTCTTACAATATTGTGAGTCAAGATTGTAAAATTTACCATTATTTCAGAAGTTAATTATCTGAGTTCTGCTTCCACAATTTTTCCACCTTGTAATTTCATTTTTCTCATTTGTCACTGCACATTTACTGCTGTGTTCAATATCATCATTTGTACTGAAGCCTAAGGAGAATTCATCTCAGGGGAGACCTTATCACTCTCTACAAATACGTGAAAGGAGCCTCTAGCTGGTAGGAATTGGTCTCTTCTCTCAGGCAACCAGAGACAGGACAAGTTGCTTTATTATTTTTTTTCCTCAATAATCATAGTTTATATGCTGTTCCTGATTGGAACAGTAATGGGACGCAATACATAATAATGGGGCAATGGGATGTTTCAAAGCGTATTATACATACATCTTCTTTAAATTAAACAAAGCAACCTCAAAGCACTTGTGAAGCAAACAACTTACTTGGGGCTCAAATACACTAAGATTTCTGTGTGTGCCTAAATTTAGCATGGGAGAAATTACTTTGAAACTTCAGAAACTGAACATTTCTTTAGTGTACAAAGAAGAGAGTAACATTGCCATGATTATCTAAACTACAGGTTCTTATCTCCACATTTTATTTTTGTGGAAATCAGATGCCAAAATCAGAAAAATCTTATGCACATTATGAAGCTGTTTAAATGTAAACTATATGGTGTCATATTATAAGATGGTTTTTATAGTCTACTGTGTTAGTTCTTTGGCCTTTTGTGTAGGAAGATATCCTTATACAGAGACCAACAACTGTCATAAAAGTGAAAACCTTATGAAATACAGAGTTAGTATTGAATAAAATCTTCCTAAAAGAGAAGAGTGAAATTGACCTGTTATCTTTGTCCTTATTACAGGTAAATTTTTTCTTTACATGGGTTTATCACTAGAAAATTAACTCTCTTCTCCCTCCCTTTCTTGATATTTTGTTTTTGACTTGTTAATGGATTTTAGGAATGGAATTTTAAAAAAAAATGTTGGTTGTAAAGCTTTTGTACCACATTTCTGTGTACTTTGTAGGAAACAAGCAAATATACATAATGGAGGGGGGAGTAATGGGTTAGCTACTGCACTAATAAGCAGCAGGACTGATAAAACTCAGATATCAGGAGATTATTTATGCTGTTCAATGGAGTTAAAGCCTCCTCTAAGTTTTACAGAAGAAGAAGAAATTGCTAAAATTATATCATTGTCTTATTCAAAAACTAACAAGAGTCCCTAAAACAGAAAGCAGAATAGCAACATCTTATCTCTTGGAACATATGAAGAACATTGGCAATGTTTGCCTTGGTGATGACTTGCATTGCTTCCTATTCAGACATGTTTCACCGAGGCTCAACGACACATACTGTTTGCCACTTACTGGAAAATTAGACTGGATGAAGTCCATTAGTTTCCTAATGTAAAAGTGTAGTAGAATAGATATGGTGATAAAGACTTTACAGCAGGACATAATTGTTTTAGGTCTTTGTTTCAATTAAATACACAACTGAAATGCTACTAGTAACATTCTGAGTTTACTCATGGAGTAGAACTGTCTAGTTTTCTTAATGTTCTGATTAAAAGGTAAAAAGGAAGAAAAAAACCCCAAGCAAATAGTAACATATAGTTAATGCAGTAACTAAACTTCTAATCTTTCAATCCTCTTATTTATGTAGTTAATATTTCCATAATATTTCAGGTATGACAATTTTTATTTGTTGATATTCATGAAGTACAGCTAGTCTTTACCAAAATAGTCTCTTATGGTTAAGAAACAGAGATGCAAAGCAAAACATTAAATTGAATTGAAAAGAATTTGGATATGTCTCTCTCCCACATAACATCAATGACTCAATGGTGAGGCAGACGTCACATTATTGTGCTATCCTTCCTGCACTTCCACTGGAATCAACAAGGACTTTCAGCAGAGAAGGCATCCTGGGGATGACATTGTTATGTAATGTGAACTGCAATCCTTGGTACCAAGGTGATACCATATAAGTCTGGTTGCAGACACAGATTTTGGACAAAGGACCACCTGAAATTGCAGTGCCGACTAAACAGAGTCTCAGCTTTCTAAGCCATATGAAACGATTAAACAAAAAGAAATACTGACACACAGGTTTCTTTTTTTAAATTTATTTGTCCAAATTTCCCAGAGCAACTCTCATTTTCTAAGCAAATTAAAAGGATATTCTGGTACATGTGTTTGGTTTAAATCAGGGAAATTAATATACCTGACATTTTTCATAAAATTCTAAGTTGCCATTTTTTTCTATACAAAATCCCATATATGTTAAAATAAAATAAGTAGTTACTTCCATGGAAGTAGCAAAAAGATTTTAAAGTGAATTTGTGAATTAGCAGTGCATCTTATTGCTGCAGTGAAAGTTTATGCTCTGTACTAATTGTCAATGTTTTCTACACTGCTCAGGTAATCCATTTTCAGTCCTGGGCAACATACCAAAATCTGCTACAGACCTCAGTCCGATGCCCTTGGCCAGAGCCATTCATCTTTTTTCACAAAAATAAGACCTGTATCCTCTAGTAAGACGAAGCAGGAAAAGGGTAGAAACTGCATTAATAAAGTTAGTATTCAAAATACAGGAAAGGCTTTTTTACAAATGGAAAAAACCCACTGAGCCTGGTGATCCTGAATTTTTATTCTATCAAGCAATTTTGAATAAAGTTATAACAGTTATAATGTACAGAAAGAAGCAATAAAACAGTAAAACTGAGCTCCATTTTCTCTTCAGTGGCAGTCCATATTGTTGCTGCAATACCAAATTTGTCAATCTATTGAGAAAGCATGAAGCACTCAGCATTTTCAGGTTCAATAAAGGCCTCCAAGCCAAACCACGTAGTTGAAACCTGAGCCGTATTAAAACAGACCTCACTTCTGATTGACAGTACTTCAGCCTGTCAAGAATGACTATGAATGGGTACAGAACATTTACTATCCAACATATTCCTTTCTTTCATTAAAACATCTGAAAGTTTTAGTGTGCCATCCATAAAAAAAATCTTTGTCTTTGTGTACAAAGGGCACAATTGATTCAATTTTTTGTGTATAGGACTAAAAATCAAGGCAAAGTGGGCTAAGGCCATTATATGTAAGCATATTACATTTATAGTCATTCAAGGGAATAGCATAGGTGGAGGTGATCTTTCTGGGTGTTTTCAAAAGCATCTAAAACATCAATCTTCAAAAAAATGAAAGTAATTTAATTCTGTGAAAGTTTACCTACTTAAATACTCATGATAATCTGGGTCAAAGAAATTTAGGAGCCCAATTTCTGTGTAAAGTTATGATGAAAATACCTTATTTCATTTTGAGCTCTATTCAAATTTCTTATTATTAATCTATGTGTTTAGACAAACAAATAAAAAGTTATTTATTACTAATAAAAATATACAACTAAATGAATGGAAATACATATGTAATTTGCCTTCTTCTATTTATTTATATTATTTATGCATATTCCTCTCCCAACTGGGAATATATAAAAACTGAACATATATTTCTGTCTCAGAATCCTAGTTCTAAAATATTAAATGAACATCTAAGGTGCATGCTTTTTTACAAAGGCATTCCAAGAACTTCTTGAAATGCCTGATCACCTACAATTTTGTAACTCACAATTATAGATGCTGTAAACCCCACAAAAGGAATGAAATATCTTTTGGCCTATATGCTACCTCCCTACAAAAAGTATGCTATAAATATTAGCAAAGGGTCCATGTGATAATTCAACTGAACAGTTTTGATCGTGCTCTTGTAAACAGAACAGAGAGTAGAAGTTGTTGACCTTGATCCTAATTATTCAAGAAATTCAACATTAATTAAAATAAAAAATCCAGAAGGTCAATTTTCCTTTGAATAATGTTTAAAATTAGAATTTAGGGAGGTGTTTCATAGATACACTGTCTGACTATTAGTTCCATACAATGAGAATTTTTTTTAAAAATCACATTTTTATCAAGAAAATACTTTGTTTTTCATTCAGTTTGAAAAACACCACCTATAGTCCTCACTACCAAAAAAAATTTTGGAACTATCTCTGTCTTTTTTGATAGACCTGAGATTGGCTTGCAGGTCTCATGCTCCAGTATCCAAATATAAGTGAAAATATGAAGACCATGTTTCAGAATTAAACAGCTGGTCACAGAATTGATTTTTTCTCCTTGAAAGTTGAAAACTGTCATTGAAGTAACACCTTTCAATTATAATTATTGGTGCTAACATTCACTTTCTGTCATGCCAACTCTTCAACCTACCAAGCTGTCTTCATTCTCAGGGAAGGAAATCTACTCCAGAAGGGTTATGAATAGAACAATTTAGGGCAAGGAGATAAAATTCCTGTATTGGATGTGATAAAAATATACCAAGTAGAAATACATAGCCACCTAACTTTCTTTAGACTAGAGAAAGTCAAGGCTAATGGTCTTGACTTGAAAATGTCAGGGACAAAATATGAGAGTACAGGGTGGTTCTGTGGTCGTATCTTGGTAGACCACCTTGGATACAGCCTATAAAGGTGACTAAATCTCTTACCTTAGGTGAGAAAGCTCAAAAGCAGATGGAATATGATTGAAGATTTTCTCCTCTTGCCCTAAGATTGCAACATAATGAGGCTTTTTAAAGATCTTTTTTTCAACTCTTCAGCATTTTGCCTGCTTATAATACACTTAACATAAATGAACTTTTAACTTCTCAATAAGTGTGCCCTAGCTTTTACCTAATCTTTCAGTTTCTTCATCTTTAGAACATATCTATATCAGGAAACACCTTTTTATACTTCTCTTAGTTTTTCCTGAATAATAGCTATGTTATATAATGTAGCATAAAAATACATTTGAAGTCATATCATATTTTTCCAACAAATCTTTATTAGACATTCAGTGCTGGATTGTCCTTTGTCTCCTTAGTCTGAATAAATCAGTGTAAATTTTCCCCTATTTCTATCTAATTTCTCCTATTTCTATCTCTAGTAATGATTACATTGCTACAACACTGAATGAAACAAACAATCTTGCTAAGGTTATTTATAATTGTAAAACTAGTTAAATGTTATGCTGCTATGATTCCATGGCCTTCTTAGTTTGTGGTGCTTGCAGTTTGTAGAAAGAGCAGGTTTTGGTATAATGGCTACCTTGCCATCTGTGGGAAGTTGGGGGCCTTGAGTTTTCCTTCCTTTTGTTTGTTTGTGGTTTCTGGTGTTGGTTTCTAGGAGTGTGTTTCTCAGTGGAAATTTGGCCCTTGGGGCTGCTAAAGTACATTTCCTTAATAGCGTTTTATAGCAGTTCCATTTCCTTTTCACTTACAATTTTGTTTGGCTTTTTAGGTTGTGCTAAGTGCTTGGTCTATTCTCTTTATTTGCTTCCTAATGGCAGCTGGCATAAGATTGAGGAAATCCAACTTAAGTGGCCTAGATATGTGTCTAATTCAAACAAATAACTTTGCTCCTAAACTTCTTTTTTTCCATTGCATTCTTTAACTCCTATTGGGAATTAAGTGGCTGGAATAACAAAGACTTGGCTTTAAATTGTCATTTGAGTGGCACAGCAAGAAAGGAGGGAAGGATTGTCCTTTTTGTTTTGGCGTCAAATTAAGTCATACTGGATACTTGAGTGACGAGTAATTTCTTGAAGCATGGTGATCAATCTGCTGCATGCAATAAATTACATATCCTCCTGAGAATTAGCATTCAAAAAATAATTTTAGCAATAAATATATTGCTAAATTACAACAATAAAAACCTACAGGCCTTTTTACAGACAAAGGTGTGTCAGCCTAAAGGGGAATGAAGTTTAATTCCACTGAAAATTCATTTTCCAGGTTGGAGTTTAGTGTTCAAAGCTCACAAAGATCAGAAATTTTTAATTAAAAATCACTTGAAACAATATTTACTCCTTTACTAAAAGAGGATATATTTCATGATATTGTGATTCTGTGAAACCATGTATGGGACTGAAGCCATCCCAACTCCTGGGAAGTGACCTTTATGAAATGCAGCCTGGAGACTGGTTTTCTGAATCCACAATGAGTAAGGAGAGTTGCAGTTTGGCTTTTGCAATGAAGGTTGTTTGAATGAGGACAGAAGCTATGGTCTCCTACAGCTGTACTGCACATCTTTGATAAAAAAAAGAGGCAGCAAGCTACAGGATCACAGAAAGGTATTTCTTTTCCTATGCACCCCTTGTCTGAAGAACAGTACAAATCACCTTTATTTATCTGAATTGTAGCTAAACAGTCTTTCTTTACTCCCTTCCAAATTCAGGCAAACACTCTACTACTCTTACCAGTGCATCCAACTTTGTTGTCCATTACACACTTTCCTGGAAGCCCAGAATAGTGCCAAACCCACAATCCTTTACCTCCTAACTGAAATAAAACTGAGTTTTCATGTGTTTGCTTTGATTTTACTGCTAATACTACCTCTATGCATGGCCCTGGAAAGCTGACCAAGAGTTTGAAAGTGGTCATGGCTGAGATGAATTAGTGAACTGAGGACAGGAGAAGCAATCAATAACAGGTGATGAATACAATTTATCACACTGAAACCTCCATGGTGTTTTTGGGATGTAACTGCATGTATCAAGACACACACTGCATTCTTCTTTTCAGCTTTATTCGTTCCTATGCCACACTTTTTAGATCCTGATTCTGTTGCTATTTCTCTTAAAATGATTGAGATTATAATAACTAATAGATTTCTTCCTCTCTTAAGCATGCATCTCACAGGCTTGAGGACCAAAATATTCAGTTAAATAGATTCCTGAAAATTAAGCAGTCCTTTGTCCCCTGCTATCAGCCATCTTACTATGAGTTCCTCAGGTCAAACTGAATTGCCTGCACCTTAGTAACTATCAAATTCTATGTCATTATCTAATTAAATACTAAATTTAAAAAATTAAAAAAAAAAAAAAAGTGAATGGCTCTGTGCATCCAGAAATACCTTGCATAGCTAATTTATATATAGGCAAGACATATGTCCATATGTATTTCTCCGACAGCACAATTAACTCTGAAAAGTGGGGGCGGGCTAGTGGTGCCAATCTGTAAAGAGAGAGAGAAGGTAAAATTCTAAGAAGTTTCTTCTGTGATTTGAATTTCTAAAAGTTTATATGAAAAATACAATACCTTCAACTTACATTTCACTGAACAGTCTTATTGTTACTTCTCAGTTTCACAAATCACCTTTGAAATAAAATTTTTAAATTGTTATGAAAGACAGAGAGTGATTGAAATGTATATTGCTGTTGCTTTTTAATTACTTTCTGTGGATATCACTTTTATATATGCATAAGTGTCCTGTTTATACTATTCTATGCATAGTCTCTTAAAAATCTTGGCTTATTATTGGCAAGGGAACATTGTCATGTGGATAATGATGGGATAATAACTTTGATTTTGAACTTCTATTACTTAAAATCTTGCAGCACTCCTTGAACAGGTTGTACACTAGGGCTTGTTAGCTCAGTAATTGCAATCCTTACCCTGAAGGCATTTTTGTATGCCCAGCATCCAAATGGACAGCCCAGGGAATTGAATTCTGAACATATATTGTTCGTTCTTTTGATTATTCTCAGAACGGCTGCATTCAGCAAGGATCTTAGAGGCTTCTTATCTGAAAACTTTTGTGAGAACTTTCCTAGAGGACAGCTAATTCACATTCAGAGTTCATATCTGAAATCTGAAACTTCAGAAGACACAGGCAACTAATGCAGCTCCATTGTACTGGAGTCTAATGACAGGTAGTTCTGTGCAACAGAATAAGGAATCTGCCACTGCCAGTTATCCCAATGGAATTAGCACAATGGGATTCACCTATGACAACATATCTTAATAGAACCACATATGGGTCATGAAAACCATGAATACTTACATGAGTTTCACATTACATGGTACTTTTTTTCCATAACGTTTTGTGCTGGTTTAACATCCTTAGGCTGGATTGATGGGCCAAGGTCAACAATATGAAGTTCAACAGGACCAAGTGGCAGGTCCTGCACTTGGGCAACAAGAGCCCTTGTACTGCTACAGGCTGGGGGCAAAGTGGTTAGAAAGCTGCCCAGAGGAGAAGAACCTGCGGATGCTGGTCAACATCTGGCTGAATATTAGCCAGTGTGTGCCCAGGTGGCCAAGAAGGCCAAGGGCATCCTGGCTTGTATCAGGAGTAGCGTGGCCAGCAGCACTATTGCTGCTAGTCATTGTTCCCCTGTACTCAGCACTGTTGAGGCCACACCTCGAGTCCTGTGTCCAGTTTTGGACCCCTTAATTCAAGAAAGACATAGAGGTGCTGGAGTATGTCCAGAGAAGGACAACGGAGCTGGTGAAGGGTCTAGACAATAAATCCTATGAGAAGCAGCTGAGGGAGCTGGAGCTGGGAAGATGGGAGAAAAGGAGACTCAGGGTGACCTCATATCTCTCCTTACATCTACCTGAAAGGAGGCTGTAGCACGGTGAAGGTCAACCTTCTCCCAGGCAACCAGTCACAGGACAAGAGAACATAGCCTCAAACTGCACCAGGGGTGGCTTAAGCTGGACATCAGGAGGAATTTCTGCATGGAAAGGGTAGTTAAACATTGTAAAGGGCTGCCCAGAGAGGTGTTGAAGTCACCATCCCTGAAGGTGTCCAACATACCGTTGGACATGGAATTTAGTGCCATGGTCTATTTGACAAAGTAGGTGATCAGTCAAAGGTTGGACTCAATGATCTTAAAAGTCTTTTCCAACCTAAATGTTTCTGTGATTCTGTGAACATTGTCTACACACATAATCCACCCAGAAAACATCATTAAGTTCTCATGTTGGTCTTGTTAATTCTGTTTTAATGGAAATATATTTGTAAAACCAGAACAAAAAAGCATTTCCAATTACCTGGTGATTACCTGGTGACATACTAGAAGTGCTTTTTTATTCCTGACAGAAATGGCAAGGATCTTCCAGTTTGGTTTTCTTGGTGAGAAATTTCTGTCAGATTGCCTCATTTATCCTGCTGCACTTAACATTTTACCTACTTTTAGCTGCTAAACAGCCTATGCATGTACCCTGCTGAGGTTTGGTATTCTTTAGAGGTTAATTCATATTTGGGCTAAGTTGGTTCTGTGAATTCTTTAAGCCACTCCCTCTCTGCAGGAGGAGCAGGTCCAGAAATGTGATAGGCGGAACTCTTCCGTGGGGCAGGGGTGGCTTGTTCCTGAGAAGAGAGGAACAATTTTTGATAATATGCAGTAGCAAAATTTTAGTTTCTCTGTAATTAAAAAAAATGCAGTGAAGTCAATATTAATGCGCTCTGTTGTTTTCACTACTAAAATGCACTTATACAGGGGAGGAAAAAATGCGATGCCAGTAAGCAGGCAGTTGCAATGTTCTGATGCTAAGAAATATTGAGCTAGAGCAGATCCCTTCAAAACTTTGTGTCTGTGATGTGGATAATATTACCTCCGCACTGGTCCTGAGAATAGGAAACGCTGTGGGAGTACTGCTGATACTGAGGTAATAATATCTCTTTACAGAAAATCTCTATTTCTCTACTTTATCTTATATAGAGAATTTCCCAGGAGAGGTATACCTCAAAGGTACAGGCTTTCAGGGGTTAGATCATAGACAGTTGCAGACTGGGACACTAGATGTATGAGGGGAGAGGTACACTTGGGCAGAAGAAAGGTCTTAGGAGCAGTTTCCTGCACTTGTATTGTTAAGAAAGGCTCTCCAGCCCAGCTCTTTGTGACATCTTTAAATCACGAGGTAATACAAAGTTTATTACCACAGGGTACCTGATGTGCTAACCTTGAAGAAATGGCTACTTTTTTATTTTTTAAACATACAAGCGCAGTTATAAACATATTCAGAAATCTGTTTGAATGGATCCAGATCAACCAATTATGATGATCAATACTAATTGGTATGTTTCAATATTTTTCTCCTTCTAGTGATCAAATGTACTAGCAATTCCCATACTGCCATTGTTCCTCAGGTTTGCCATAAAACACACATAAGATCTTACTGTCTCTTTTGTCATTAAATGGCATAGATGCAATTATTACAAAAAATAACATTTCAAGAATTATTACTGAGTCTCATGTGGAAATAATTCTGGACAACGCTACTAAATCACCAGTCAAAGTCTTTTTAGTTAATGATGGATTTAAACATAGGTCTCTAATATTTGTTTGGAATAGTCAATATGCTTACATATCAGACAGAAAACTGGCTGTAGGTAGAAGAATACCATAGCCAGGAAATGGGAACTGTAAGCAGGAAGCAGAAGCGGATGAAAGAGAGATTTGAACAGAAATAGAAGGAAGATTAAATATATACAAAAAAAAAAAAAAAAAAAAAAAAAAAATTTTACCCCGCATTTTTTTTTTTTTTTTTTTTTTTTTTTTTAATTAAAAGGTTAGGAGCCAAAAGCGACTTGCCAGAGATGCTCTGTGTCTGCAGCTATACAATAGGAACATATTAGCCTTTCTTTTTAACCTGCAGCATGTAGCAACAGTTAATTAAATTAAGGGCAATGAAGTTAGAAGGAATGAAAGGGTAAGTCTTCTTTCCACAGTGCATAATCAATTTGTGGCATTTACAGCCACTGCAGTTCGTGTAGAGAGATATTGTGGTTGGATAATTTTATGACTAGCAATAACATTTGCAGCTCTGTCAACTTAGACAATGATAGAAAGATAATCAAAAAGACCCTTGGAAGAACACTGCCCCAAGAACTCAAAGGTCTGTTATATTGCGAAGGACTTAGCACCAGTTCCAAATGTCACATCATTTATCAGCGTGTGAGTGCATAACATGCAGAGAATTAAAGGATATTACATCCCATTTTTAGTGCTCAGTAAATAAGTGGTCGAGGAATAGATAAAAATCCTATGCTCTTCTTGATCAGTGAGCTTCCAAATGATGTTAAACAAGTTTCCTTGAGTATACTCTCTTTTGCCTCTCCCTGCAAATGTCAGTGCATCACTGGGGCCTGATTTTCTCCCTAGAGTTCTGGTGTTGGATTAGAAATCATGAGATGCATTAAGATGCAAATTTAGAAGTGGTGGTTTTTGTTGTTGTTTTTGTATGTCTGGCTTTCAAGTTTATTTTTTTCAAGACTACTTTTGAGTCTGAATCCTGGAACCAAGAAGGCAAAAGCTGATTCTCCTCACTATCACTGTTAATACCTTGTGATCATCATACACAGCTTCTTCCATGGGAAGATACGAGGAAAAATATCAATGGCTGTGACTGTCATCCTAAAAGGGACCACAACTAGATCACATCTGGTCAGTGTTCACCTCCAAAAGAGACTGAAAAGGAAAGATTTCCATAATCTTTTATGTACTTGTTTCACACCATTACTGATAAAGGCTGGCCTGTCTGTCTTTGTCCTTTGAAACACAACGTTTCAAGCAATATTGTGATCTTCTCAAGAAATTTCTTTCAAATATTTCTTCTTCAGAAATAGTGTGGTTCCATTTTATAACTTATGTAAACCAGGTTATCTACTCTTAAGAATCTATACAATTTGCAGCTTAAAATAAATAGACTTTTCAGATCAGCATTCTTTTCAGCAGCAACTTGCTAGGATGATTTCAGAGGTGTCACTTGTCAGACACTGTCAAATAAATCCTCAGCTAATAAAGTGTATTAGCCAATTTTCTACACCTCTTGAAACAGGCAGTTTTTAAACATGTACCCTCCTGTAACCAAATGAAAATGGTTCTAATCAAGACACAGATTTAAGGCTGAGCTGCCAGAACAGTTGGCCTTTATATGAAGTCAGGTAGCAGCACAGCTCCTCTAATAAACACATGAAAGGAAGAGGGCAGCCACTTTTTCATCCTTGTCTGCATTCATAAGGGTGTACCTATGGCTCTGCTGATCATTTTAAAATATATTTTGCATCTAACTACCATAATTTTCTTATTGAAAAAGAACTCAGCATGGAAAACAGACTATTTAGTCAGGGTAAAATGAAAAATACGAACCTAGGAAAAAAGTGTGCATATTTTATGTTAAATAACACATGCATATGTGAATATGAAACCTGACCTTTTAAAAAAAAAGAGTCAGTAAAGTATTCAAAATATGGCTTTATATATTCAAAACTGTGAGAAAGTAGATAAGAGGGTAATGAGGTAGAGGCAAAGAGGTACATGATAGTGGCAGGAAGACTGAAATAATGAGATATGGAAGATATTTGGATCTCTTTGTGCATATTCAGTCTAGTGATCTCTGAGTACTCTATTGGTAATCCCTTCAAAAGTAAGTTAATAGGCCCAATTGTTGATTTATATAGTTGCCAAAATGCACAGATGGTAACAGAATTTAAAACATTAAAATAAAAATTAAATTAGGGATAATTTCGACCAGTCTTTTACATCAAGTTTTCTATGGAATATTGGCTTATTTGCTACCACTGATCTCAAAAGATACTATTTCCTTAAGTTCTACTGAGTGTGAGGTAGCAGAGCATGAGCCAGCTTCCCCAGAAACCTACCTACAAATTGTCATTTCTAGTGAGACATCTTAATGTCACACTCAGGCAGCTTTACACCATTTTGCATCAGATTTTAACATATTTATTTGAACATCTCCTGTCTCACACAGACACAGATTTTGCATAAGTAAGGCTCCCTCTAAACAGGCCTGACGCCTACACAAGCCTTGAATGAGAAAGCACCGAAGGAAAAGGTCTGGTTTTAAAATGCGACATCTCAAAATCTCCTCACAACTGCTGTTAAAAGGTTTGTAATGGGCCAATTAGTTCATGGCAAAGTTGAAGGGAGTGTGGGGAGATCTTGAATTTCATGTATTTGTGCAGTAACACAGAGCGTGAACTGCCTTTAAATGCTGTGTCAGTTTAGACATCTTTAAAGTGCATAAACAGGAATTCAACTGCTCATTTAGTGCAGAAGGTAATTATTTTCCTATCAGATGGTATAGCTGAAAACAAAAAAAAGAGTAACACAGAAAAGCAATTCAGACTGCAATTTAAAGTAGAGCAAATAATTTCAGATTTTTTACAACACCTGCATTTCATAATTTTATTCTCTGAAAGACACATGAATTGATACAAACCACTGTAATGCTTTTTGAAATATGTTTTTAGTTTAAGCTGCTCTAGTCTCGTTCTGCGATTTGACATTTACACTCATTTCCATCATGTTTGCTCTGAAAAATCCACACTGACAAGCAACAGTACAGGTAGTGCTGTACCAATTCTGCCTGAATCCTGCCACATTCACATGCATGTTTGTGTGTACAAACTGCCAAATTGTCCCTGATTTGAAGTTATCATTGGGAAAAAGTGCTTCATGCATAGCAAATAACTACATTTGCATAACCACAAATTTCACAGAGAACATTTACCACAACCTTACTAAGCACCTAGTAAACATATGTTCAGATGGATACCTTAAAAGGTAAAATCCTTGTTATACTCAGTTCAGCAGGAATAAAATAGAAACTTAAATTTTTCAGAAGGGGTTTTTTGGTGGTTTTGTGGGGTTTTTTGTAGGGGTGTGAATGTGTGTTTGAGTTTTGTGGAGGGGTTTTTATGTTTGTTTGGGTTTTGTGGTGGTTTTTTATTGTTTGTTTGGTTATTTTTAAAAGTTTATTTTAATTACTTTTAGCATTATTGGAAAACAGCAAGGTGCATATTGGAATGCTCTCTTTCTATGTAGTCCCCAGAGACTTGCCACATAATTCACTTAATGTCATACTATTTCTGATGTAAAATTGGCCAGTCATTGGCCTCAATCCTCAGTGCTTCCAAGCTATTCCTTTTCATCCCCTCAGCACTTACAGAGACACTTACAGACTAGATTCTAGACTTGTACTTCAGGGTGATTTTAACTATGCTCTGTCCTTCTGAAGTACTTTTGTATTTAAAGCTACCTCCTGAGTCTGAACTGCTTTCCATCACATAAAATGTCAACTGCATGATTTCTGTTATGACTTGCCAGGAACACAGTTTATAAGTGAAATTTTAGTTGGAATAAGATTCGCGGGAATGGTAATTTCTCATCACAAAAGATCTGTGTTCAAAGCTCAGAGACCTGTGTCTGTCCAAGGAAAAAGAGAAAAGTTATAGTATGATGGTCTTGGAGTCTGGCCACTGAGGAATCAGAAGTGGGTCACAGGGTTCCCTTTGCTGTGCTTAGTTGGGTCACAGGCTTTAAGACCTGGCACGATTGTTTGAAAATGGGCTAATCCTTGAATGCCACCAAGGTCTGACTCAGCAGAGCAGTTGAGCAGCTGCTTGTCTTTAAACTGACACACTTTGGTCTTGGAGCTTAAATATCTCATAAAAGGGGTGAGCACCTTGCTTGTACTATTTAACAGTACATGATTTCTACTTGCTATTGAAACATATACAGTGAGAGACGAGACTCCAAAATATCTATGAAAGAGACATATGGAAAGAAGGTTTGAATTTTTATAGTACTAAAAGAATAATCCCACTGAGATTTCACATGAATTTTCATGTATTATTTAAACCTAGAAACTGAGAGCCCAGGGGACACAAAAGAAATTTTTCTGATTAAAGCAGAAGATGTGTGGTTGAAAGACTCAGACTCAATTCCCAGGTTTGCTACAGTGTGTGACCTTTAGGCTTTGGGATAAAAAGTAGACAACCATTTTTTCTCTTTTACAGTCTAGCATGGTTGTAGTTCCAGTGAAAGCATGTGTTGAAAACCCTTTCTCCCTTCTGTAGAAAACTCTTTCTCCATTCCTCCCTCCATCATGATTTAACAAGTGAAGAGGCTCATGGTGAAAAGGAAAACAGGAGAAAACTACATGATCTCTTGTGCTACCTATTCTCTTGCTTCCAACATAAATGCCTAAAGCAGTAGGCAAACTAGCACAACACAGATTCAATATTTACTGGTATTGCAACAGAGAAACAGAAGATTTTCTTAATGGATTTGTGTGGAAAGATAAAGCTCTGTTTGCTTTTGTGGCCTCTCTACTCCCAACAAGTTCAAGTCTGTCCATAAAGGCAGAAAAATATTAAGCATTTAACAAAATCATCTCTAAACTTCTTTGAGATCTACAGAGAAAAAGAATACACATATGTGGAGATCTAATTTTTTTAAGGTGCAGTAAAAGCTATTACTACCCTTAGATAAGTACTGGTTGAAGTCACAGAGCCATACAAAATACAGGAGATGGATGGGTATTCTAATTTTTTGCTCACATGGTATTTCATAGCATTGGTTTCAATGAAATTACTTCAGAGAGTGCAAGCACCTGGATTTCTTCATTTAAAAAATTGCAGTCTGGCACTAGAGGGATATCTGTTCACCTGTTATGAACTCATCAACCTTTAACATTATGCATCATTTGCATGAAAGAGTGGATTAAAATCTAAGATTTATGTTGTAGTTTATTCACAGGAAAATGCATTTGACTCTAAAGAAATATAAGAATTATTTTCCTTGTTTTGAATTTTCCAATATTTGAATGAAACTGATGCCTTAAGTTTCAGCTTTCATATTTTCCAGATTCTGTACTGCACTAGTATATAACTATGAACTTCATATAAAGTGTTAACAAGTTCTCTTCACAGTTTAGTTAGACAAAACAATCCTTTTCCAGCCCAAGAACCAAGGACACCATTACAGCTTCAGGCCCAAAAAGTATAAACAATGGCAAATTGAGGAGAGCAATCTGGGAGGATGTGACTTCATAACCTGGAGCTGTAATTGGACAATTAACCCCAACATGTAAATGGACCAAAACTTATGAAAGTGTGAAAATGTGTGACCTATCATTCATCTTGGGTGGAGCCATGGCTAGGCTCTTGTACTGCCCAAGGTGTATCCTTTGAAGGCCTTTTTAATAAATACATTCTTAATTTCTTTAACACTGCCTAGCCTCTGTTCTAGGTAGCAGAGGCATCTCTCAAGGCATCAGAAAAACTAATTTGTGAAAAGTAGGACTGAGTTGTGTAACTCTTTGTAATGCAATACGTGAAGGCTGACCAAATCAGGAGTTTAGAACAGGGATAAATTCAGGAAGACTAGGCCATTAGTAGTGTACTACTTTGAAAGCAAACCAGTGGAAGATCCCAAGTCAGAATTACAATTTAATAGGAAAATTAAAATAAAGACAATAATACAGAAACACTGTCTCAAACTGACAGAGTCAGGGTACAACCTGACATCCTGTTGGTCAAGGTGGTAGTAGCAGCCTGATTAAATGGTCTCTGCAGTCCTGTTGGAGTGATGAATGAGATTTGGTCGAAGTGGTGATCTTGTAGTAAAGTCTGGTCCTTTTCTGGAGGCCAAGTGGTGATCAGGTAGCTTTTCTCCCCTGGGAATCCAGTGCTACCTCAAATTAGAGCCAGGTAGGAATGCTTGGTTCCTCCCCTGGGCGGATCATCTCACAATGGGATGGTGTAATTTTATCAGTCATGCAGTGAGAATTAATGGCCCATTAACAGAAGATATCCCCCCAGAGTTATAGAAGAGATAAAGAACACTGCCCCACCTGTTTTTAACAGCTTATGAAGATGGTCTTTGGTTACATTTTACATTGTGACCTAAGACAAGTGACTGCCCAGAGGTGAGCCAGGTCAGAAATACCTGAGCAACTGGAAACTGGGAGATCACACGGAAGGCATCCACCCATGTACAGCACTTCTTCTGCAAACAGTAGCCAAAGTCGAGACACCTTGAACCAATCAAGCGAATGGCAGCTTGTACGTGTTTTAGGGACAGGCAGTACAAAGGCAGGGAGGGCAACATCATGCCTTATGAGATCCCAGCACAGAGAGCTTTTAGTCAGCCCTGAGAAGGCACTCTCACTCGTGTGACTTCATACTCCCATGCAGACTGCAGTAGCAGACACAGGGTGTGCTCACTGCTCTGACATTTGTTAATCTTCAGCCATCCCGAATCCTTGAAAACTATCATTGTCTGACTCAAGTCAGTGCAGCTCTTAAGCTTCTTTAATCCTACCTAACATCAGGATCTCAGCTCAGCATGGTCAAATCACCAGCTCCATGTCTACCCTGCCTCTGATTTTTAAGTATAAGCTCTGACCTCTTTCATTTCCACAGTGTACCTTGTGCTGCAGGTCAACTTTGAAGGTCAGAGACTTCATCTCACCTGCTGACCCTACCACCAAAGTTTTGTGTCGAAATCCAGCAGCAGGCCTTTCAAGTGACTACTTCTTTTATAAGAAAATAACCATTCTAAAAATAGAGTGCTAAGTCCTAGGGCTGAGCAAAACCTGCTAAATCAGAGAAAGAAAAACTTAGCTAGATAAAAAATCTGGTGCTGGTGGAAAAAAAAAAATAAATAAGAAAAGCAGGTTGTGTGGAACCTGATGTTATTATGATTTTCTGGAATCTTTTTATCTGTGCTAAAAATAACTAGTTAATTTGTTGCAACAAGATAATCCTTATATCTGTGTGTCTTGAATTTCAGTGTACAGAAGTTATTGACAGCTTAATAATCAAATATTTAAGAAATTAGAAGATTATATTTGTGTATGTGTGTGATTTTATGCCAGTGTCTACACATATCTAATCTGTCTCGCACTCTCTAGGGTTGAATTAATTCTTCTGGTCCCATCATGGTAAACCCAGAGAAATCTGATAGTTATTGACATGCTTCCTTATAGCCTCTTCTATGTTAACTCAGAGAATTTGGTTTACCGTGAAAGGAAAAGAGACAAATGTGACTGCAGCATCATGTTTCACTTTCTAAACTGGTTTTTTTGGTTTGTTTTTTTTTTTTAATTATATGATAAAATGTGGGACCACAAAAGGATTTACAGCCCACCAAGAAGTGCTTCCAGTGACTGGCACTGTAGAGCAAGTGATGGCTTTATTGGTGTCATGGTACTCTGGCTCCACATTAGTTGCAAGGACTTGCATGAAGAAATATGATGAGCTGCTGAAGCTAGATGCAAAACACTGATACCTTTATGCTGTTGGCCATCTTATCTTGTACCATGAGTGTTTTCTCTTGTCCATCTCATCTTTCTGCAGTAATTGGAAGGCTGAAGTGGAGCACTCGGGTAGGTTTGGGAATAAATCCCACAGTGTTAACTTCAATGAGATATTTTTGTAGGCTTAACTTCAATAAAACATGCTACTTCAGTCAAGGTTTTTTAGAGGGCCCTGCTAGATAACCAGCTCTGACTAGACAGCTGGAGTCCTTCATCCAGAGGGTTTTTTTTTTCCTTAGTAGCTTATGCTGACAGATTTTCAGCAAAGTTTTTCCCACTTTAACAAAGGTTAGGCAAATCTAACTACAATGGAATAAAATTTCCCTGCCTCCAGGCTTCAGGCAATATTTAGACTGCTTTTTCTGTTCATTTCTTCCCTTGCTGTTTCTTACGATCAAAATAACCGCAGAGCATTTTTAATTAAAACATCCCCATCTTTCATTTGCAAAGTTTTATCTTCATTCCCTCTGCCAGGTTCCCTGGAAAAGCAGCTCTGGCATGGTTAGGATCAGATGGCCACCAGAGGGAGCAGGCTGAGCCTCCAAAGTGTAACAGGGTCTCAATGTTGGGAACAAAGCAGGTTGCAGATGCGAACCACTCCTGTGCACCGCGTGTCACTCGTGGGGGTGGGCAGTCAGGCTGGGGTAAGAGCTCACGATGTGGCACCTGAGATGCTCTCAACCCAGCTGCCAAAACAAAACAAAACAAAACAAAAAAACAAACAACAACAA
>VWZP01007619.1:556078-572296 GCA_013396995.1 Dicaeum eximium | reverse complement strand
CACACACACACACACATATATATATATATATATATATATATATATATATATATATATATACACAAAAGGAAAAAGAACAAAGTGAAAATACCATGACCCCAGGTGAATTGGCAGTTCTAACAGGATGGCCCCTGTTTATGTTAGCTAGAATCAGGTCTGGAAAGTCTTGAAGGGTTTGGTGGTTCTGTGCTTCTTCTTAGCAGTCTCAATGTGTTTCAAAGCCCAGATTGAAGCCAATTAGTTAATTTTGTTTCTTGAAGAGGAAAGGAATTGAAATTATTTTGTCAAAACCTTAATATTTTTTACCAGGCAAGGATGGTTCTCCCAGACATAGACATTTTTCCCATATGTAATCACATAATGCCCTGATGTCAGGAAGGACAAATTACTTCTACTTCTTTGTGTAACTCAGAGAAAAAGGAGGAAAAAAAAAAAAAAAAAAAAGAAGACAAGTGCAGGAAGACTTGAAGGGCTGTTGCAACCAGCTTTGTGACAATCCCTTCCATGCCCACATGTACATGAGAGGCCGTCATAGGTGTGGTTTCTTTATCACTTGAAGGTAAACTCTGTAGCTAACTTAAAATAGGCAACTCTTTTCATAGATTAAGTCCCTGTCAAGGCTTGCATAATAGTAACAAAATACATACACACTTCTTTATCACCTTGTAATTAACACCTACCTAATTAAAGTTGTGTTCATAGTAGTAATTGATCTTTTTAATTCAATATCATTTGGTCTTTCTTGGGCTACACATAAAAGTGACTCAGAGGCACGCTTCTGCTGCTTCTGCTACCATCATTCTTCCTGCTCCCAGACACAGATGTGTGTGTGCATACAAATTTGAGCTAGAGCTGGTGTTCTTGGAAGCTTATTTTCTCACTAAAAGCAATAGGGACTTTTTTCCTGTTTTTCGTAGAGGTTGTCTGTCAGTACTGTGAAAAGGCTGGTGGTGATTCCAACCAGGAGTTGGAAAGATGTGTTGTTGCACAGCAGTGCTAAAACTGATGTGCTATGTTTAGGAGCAAAACAGTCTGTATATTTTTGAATAAAAGACTACTTACCTTACTATGCTAGAAGATAGCTCATCTTCTGCACTGAACATTATTTTTTTGTTTGGCTGAAATTATCCCTCTACTGAGGAGTGACACATTCTGAAAGTGTCAGGGATTATATATCTGCAGTTAGAGAACAGGGTTCTCCATCAATGATACATTCTAAGGATGCTTAAAACCTTTTTTGTGCGTGTGTATGTAAGTCTAAAGTCAATCAAATTAGTGACAATCCTTTCTTTCAGAGCTTTAACTGAATCAGCAAAGCTTCATATTCAGAATTAATCTTATTAAAAGCATCAATTTGATTTAGAATATAGAAGGCAGGTAGCAGATTTTGCTGCTTTCAATATCTCCCTAAGTAAGGTATTAATCTCTAAACAATGGGAATACTGTTAGGAGGCAAAAGTGTGAAAGTCCTGTTTCTTACTGTTCTGTGTCTATGCTACATGATTTGCTGCTAAAAATACCTAACAAGAAAACACACGTTCAATTTCCTCTGAAAACTTCACAGTAGTTTTTATCAAAAAAAAAAAAGGCTGAAAATTGACACAATTAATATCAGAATATTTAGCAAACACTTACATCAAGCATTAATAAATTAAGTACAAGGAAAACCAAGTCAATACATGCTGTCATTGAAATGCAACAAAAGTTGAAGTGTACAGTTGTATTGAGGTTTTAGGGGGTGGGGATGGAGGTTGTTGTTTTGGTGGGGTTTTTTGTTGTTTTTTGGCTTGGTGGGGTTTTTTGTTAGGTTCATTGATGAGGTTTGGGGATTTTGGTTGGTTGTCTTCTGTTTTGTTGGGGCTTCGTGTGCATGTCTGTGTGTGTGTGTGTGTGTGTGTATGTTTTTTATAAGAGTTTATAAAAAAAAATTTATAAACTTTTAAAATTTTAAAAACTTTTAAAATTTTTTAAAAATTATTTTATAAAAAAAATAAAAATAGTCCTCTGATAAACTGCGGCTATGGGTTTTTCCTGAAGTAGGGGCACAGACAGCGAGTTTGAAGCAGATTTTAATTGCAGAGTATAAAAATCTCAAAGATGTGCTATTCAAATATACATGGTTTTTATATCTGAAACCCAGAGCATGTTTTCACCATCAAGTGAGGAAGCTTCTAGAGAGAATTCATGCACCCTGACTACCCATGACCACTGCAGAAGTAGCTGGAAATTACAAGTGCTCTTGAAAGGTTTTCAAATCAGGTCCCTGAGACTCAGAGTAGATGATGAGATCAGCTGCCCTCTGAAACTTCTTTTTTATTCTCTTGACCAAAAAAAAAACCAAAAAACCAAAAAAAACCACCCCACAAAACCCACCAAAAACCCAAACAGTTAGATGATTAGCCTTCAAGGTCTAGAGCAATTAATAGCGGTTAGCTGCATGATTACTGGGTTTAGACAGGATACACTTACCCCAAAGCTTTGCATGCCTATAATTTGAATTGCCAAGCCACTTCCACATCAAAGAGACAGAGCTCTGCACATCAATTTCTTTCACTAAATATTCTCTTTGACTCAGTCTATATTCCCACTGTAATCAAGAACTCATTGTATTAAACTTTCTTGAGGATAAAGGGAAGAATAAACAGCTATTCAACAAAAACTTTCTATTCTTTCCTACTATTGAAAACTTACTGATATGTTTTAGACTTGACCAAAGTTCCTATCTCTTGCTCTTTCAGTGATTATTTGATCAGACACCTGTTGCCTATCACATTCCGGAATAATAGATCATGGGTAAGAATAGAAGCATTTTCCTTCAATCTTACCTGAATATTAATATTTCTAACGCCACATTTCTTCATTACTTTTATTCTAATAGAATTAAACAGGTCATGCCTGGAAATCAATAACAGATCCTCTAAGCCATCCCAAGAGATTCTGCTGACTACTGCTATAAAGCTTTCCGTAGGATGATCTTCTAATTTTTAAACCCAACTTAATCAAGAATACAACAGTTTTATTATGACAGTTATTATCTTACTAATTTTTCATCTCAAGGTTCAAAAAGTTATCAATTCATCACTGCCTATTTTTTACTTTTTTGCAGGCACAGCAAATTAGATGTCCCAGCTATGTTCAAAGAGCAAGTACAATGGAAAGGAAGTAGTAAATACCAACCTCACTGAATATGGTCTTGTGTTCTGGATACTGCAGCCTTCCATCTTAATATCAGTAGCCAGAGACATTGAAAAGCTCAGGCAGAAGCTCACATGTTCAGATAGAAACTTTCATTCTCAAATGAGACTTTAATTGTGGGTTTCATGCACAAAGCTGCCATCTGCCATTTATGAGAAAAAGAACAAAAAATTGGTTAGCAGTAAAACAACTTAACATATATTTGCTGATTGAATTTTGTAGTCATTATCATTAAGATTTTTTGAAATGTGTTAGGAGCTTGAAAAATTCCTGTTGCAACCTAAAAATTACTTCCCAGAATATGTAATTTATGAGAAGTTTTGAGCCAAAGGTAAAAACAGCAAAGTGACACTTCTCTCCAATGCTGAGCTGAAATAGAGGGAATGGGTTTTGGAAATAATAAGTTTACTTTAATTGCATGTTTAGCTTTATGTTTCAAATATAAATATGAAATTTGTACTATATTCAGGATGAAAATATATCTCATGAATACCAGTAAAAACTCCTGTCCCTGACTTGAGTAGTATGAACAGTTTTGCTTGCTTTTCTGCAAATTATATCATGCTGTAGAATGGTTATCTGGGCATGTGTTCCAAATCTTAGTGGAATGTCCTTTATCTACAGCCTTCCTTCTTGTCAGTTCTTCACCTGTGCATGGAAGATCCAAGCTACACTTGCACTTACACTTACACTTGCACTTCCTCCCACCATCTTTTTACAACAGAAAAGCAAGAAGTAAGTGGACAAATGGTGGCTGGGTTATCTGACCTGGAAAGGAAAAAGGAGAGGGAAATGGGGGCTGAAAGCAATTCCATGTGTGTCTGTGTATCACTTTCCTGTCAAAGATTCTGTTCTTTTATTTCTAGATAATTTTTGAAAACCCAACAAAACACAAAAAATGAAGCCTTGTCACATCTGGAATCTATTGAGCTCCCATCTAATTCCAGAAATGTCATATTATTAAATTAAAGCTGTGGTATACTCTGATAAAAATTCAAAACACAAAGAGGAAATTTCAAGGTACTTCATCTTCCAAGACTTCTTGGAGATTTTATGCTGTCATTCCTCTGACAGTATCATACTAGTCAAGAAATCTCTCCAGGCAGACAAGGCTGTTCAATTGGCTATATTTATTTAGTACAAACACTGCACAAGTGAAAACAATTCTATTTTTACATGAGAAATAGACTGTGACAGAGAATCCTTACTATTTAAAATTACAATTAAAACAAGAAACCAAAAAAATAAAAAGTTTGCCATGTGAGCCCCAAGTATGAGCAATAATTTCAAAATTAGTAAGAACTTAAAAAAATATCAGCTTTTTACATTTTTTGTCTACTTCTATGAAAGCACAGTCTGCTTTTTTCCACAACTTTAAAAAGGTTTTTATCACCTACTTATTATTCCCTAAGGGAAAGTGTGTTTTTAAGTCCAAGATAATCTTGTCAACTTTAGTTTATGGTATAGTTTGGTATGAAAACCTTATCTATGATATAATCAGTCTAAACAATAATATTCAGGGAAAAAAATGGAATGTTTTCTCTCCCTCCTCCCCAGTACCAGCTCAGAGGGATGGGGAATGTGGGCTGTGGTCAATTCATCCCCCTTGCCTCTGCCACTCCTTTCTCCTCAGGGAAGGAGTCACACTTTTCCCCTGCCCCAGCTTACGGTCCTTCCCACAGGAGACAATCCTCCACAAACTTATCCACAGGCATCCTCCCCATGGGCTGCAGTTCTTTGTGAACTGCTCCAGTGTGGGTCTCTTCCCTGGGGTTCAATCCTTCAGAAACAAGCTGCTCCAGAGGTGTATCCCCGATGGGGTCACAGGTCCTGCCAGCAAACCTGCTCTAGCGTGTGCCTCCTCCATGGGGCCACTGGTCCTGCCAGGACCCTGCTCCAGTGTGGAATTCCTAAGGGGTCATAGCCTCCTTTGGGCAATCAACTTCTCTGGTGTGGAGTCCTCCAGGGTCTGCAGGGGAATTTCTGCTTTGGCAGCTGGATCATCTCCTTCCCATCCTTTTTCATTGACTGTGGTGTCTGCAGGGCTGCTCCTTTCACCTATTCTCATTCCTCTCTCCAGCTGCAGTTGCACAGGTGATTTCTCTCTTCTTAAATATATTATCCCATCCATCTGGGATCTGTCTGGTATTGGCTCTGTCAGACTTGGGGGGAGCTTCTGAAAGCTTCTCACAGAAGCCAACCCTGTATCTCCCCGACTACCAAAGCCTTGCCACACATATCCAATTCATCTCCTCACACTACCAAATTAAAAAAAAATTGGAATATAAAATTAAAATTATTTCAACAATTTCTGTATGTACACATATATGCTTCATAACTCTTTCTGCTAAAATGTGCTATTTGTATTTCTCATAAGCTGCTAAGAAAACTGGACATTGCACTGCAGAGGTGTTTACCTTTTCTTTCTAAGCTAAAAAGTATAAGTGACTATAAGTACAAAACTTACGCAGTGGGAAAAAGGCATTCTGATAATGTTACCACTGAAAAATTGTGTGTGGGGTTAAAGGGAATTGGAAAGAGATTGCAGAAGAAATTACAGTCATCTGAGTGCCAAATATTCAAGGCATATTTGAGCAGCCAAGGGATAAGGTTGCAAATGATAGGTCACAAAAATCTGTGTGTGCATAACAATAACAGAGGAGTTAATTTTTTCTAGGGAAGGAATAAGATTATTTGTATTTTTAAACAACCATGAAAGCAAATGAATTTCTCTAACCTTGGGCAATTAAACTGAGGTGTCTCAGGTCCTCACACCAGAGTGAAGAAGTCCTCAAAAAAAGAGATTACTTTTCCAGATGCTTAGAGTCAGAAATTAATTTGAGTCACACTGCTCAGCAGACAAAATGGTGTTTCCTGACCCAGATAGGTTACTGCCTACAGGTTTTCCTAAAACGATAGCCAGGACAAAACATGAGTGTCAGAGAACCATCTTTCTTATATAGGAGAGTTAGGCATAGCCCCAAAGCAGAAACCATTAGTTAACTCTTTTTATTAATTGCTGTGTATATAGTTCTTTGTTATAGAATTTTCTAATCAGCAGTGCAATAACAGCATGTGCTACTGAGTTCACATCAGGTAATAGATGCAAAGAGAAATAAAACTCCTATCATAGACATTATTTCTTACAAAAAAAATTTACTTGATAAGTGAAGAAGTGCAGGTGTTGTTTTCAGTGTCTTCATGGCGGCAATAAACACATGCTGCAGGCAACTGCATTTTGAAAAAAGTAGAATCACAGAGGATACTTAGGTGGAGCCTGAAAAACACACATTTCTGCACTGCAGTAAAAATTCCATGCTGACTCAACCAAGAAGAAAATTTTTTTCTGCCTATCTTCTGGCAGCATGGTTAAGGCAATGCTGATCTTAGTCTGACTGCTGTGTAGCATGACAAGCTTTCAGGCATGGCAGAAGCCTTGCAGCAAATGTGCCTCTGACGGAGGCACGCAGCAGCGGGATGTTGTAAGCGGCACGCACGAAACTGTCACGTGCACGCACGCACACACAGGGGGACAGCTCCATGGGTTTGGCTTTCTGTCTTGCAAATGCAACAAAATATAAACTACTCTTTAATACGCGTTATTCCTGGGCTCCACATCCAAACATATTTGGAAAACAATTTCCCAGGAAAATCTTATCAAATTTCATCATGATTTTTAGATTTGTAAGTTTCTCTTATTAGTTGAAGAGCAATTTCATTCCTGACTGAACATCAATAGATACTTGGGCTATTTTAACATAATTAGAGTTATTTTAAACTTTGATTTGTTCTCTGTTGTTTACTTTCTCAACTGTACTTGGCAGCCAAGTTGGAGACAAGTGCAATCAAACAAAGTTAACACAAAGAACTATTTGAAAATGGTTTCCAACCTGTTTGCTGCCAGTGATCTCCTGCACTGACGTCATTTTTCCGTTAGTTTTTATTAAACTGCAAACACAGAAATAAGATTTGTACCTATGTGTGCCTTTTGTAAGACAGTATTTTGCAGAATTTAAGACAATTAATATAATTTGAGCCTGGAGGAAAGTTTCTGGGGTTCTTTCTAGTGCTTAGAACTATATTTTAAATTATATACTTCAGCACTCAATTGCAACTAATGGTACACTGAGACAAAATTTTCAGCTATATTTAGAAAAGTTTCTGGGCTCTTAAATCAAGGAGTTGCTTCCGAAAATATTAGTGACATATTTGACATATTTTCCCAATTATCAAATATTAAATCATTTCTCTCAAAACAGTCAGAAGGATTCCTAGATCTCCACCCACATAAACTCAAAATCACATAAAATTTCATGTGTAACATTGATTTTGTTGTTTTAATGTATTTTATATCTCCTATTTATGACACTAAAAAATATTTTCTTATATGAATTTAAAAATTATAACTGCTGCATCTAACAAGGGCTTAATGCCTGTTTTACTTGCTTAAGGGTTGTGCCTTACTAATTTTAAAAAAAAATTTTAAATGGGTTTTACATCAAATGAGTAAATATTTGTAACATCTACATGTAGATTTCTCCCTTTATCCTGGCACACATTTTGGCAGTTCTATAACCATAAAAAAAATCAGTCCTGCTTATCATATGCATGTATGTCAGTTTAAAACCACATGAATATACTCAATTTCACTAACAGGAAAAATGGTATATGCACAATTGTAGCATTGAGAAAAGCCTGACCAACAAACCTCTCTTATTTGCAATAAAACAAACCAAAACAACCAGAACCAAAGCAAAGCAAGCAAAGACTCAGAAGACTCAGAATCAGGTTCTTAATTTCTATCCAGAGCACAATTATTTGCATCTTGCCTTAAGCAATCAGTACCTTTCATATCACAGTCTCACGAAGAGCTACTCTCTTGTGTTGATCTTCAGTGCTGTACTAAGATTTTGAGTTGTTCCAGAGTATGTATATTTGGTTTCAGCAGACAAATAAAGATTAAATAGGTACATATAACAAAAATCTGGACAGTTGCAGAACATATGGACATCAACAACATGTTTCTAAGATATTCTCTTCTGCAGTTTATCAGTACTTATCCTAAAATATTGAGAAACTATTAAATGCCAAAAACCAAGAGAATAACGATGTTATCCATTTCAAAAGGTCAAAGCATAGAACTGGCAATTTGGGTATTTTTTTTTTTTCCTTTTTTTTTTTTACACCACTGACAAGTAACTTCATATTTCAGGGTTCTCAGTCTATGAAGAGATAAAGTATTCTCATTTAATTGCAGCATTTCTGCCAAAACAGAGCAATATAGTTTCATTTTTTTGTTATTTGCTATGCAGCTACAAACTTTTAGCTCTTTGGGTACTTGTAGATAGAAATCTGTAGCTACAGAGCTCCTGACCTTTGCATATTCAAAGTTCCTATTAATATTATCAAAAGGCAGGAGTTCATTAGGAAAGCTGAACTGAGTCTTTTAAGAGCAATGTATTTTTTTCTTCTCTACCATCTTTCTCTCATATAAACAGACCTTTTACTTAAGCTTCTCCATTTGTCATCTTCAAAAATATTAATTTCCTTATAAAAGAAAAGGAAATTAAACTCATTCTAGATCAAAACTGACACAGAATAGACATTGTACTACTGGCCCAGGAATCAGAAGCTGTGAAGGTCACTGAAGAATCCTGAGAGACCACTAAAATGCAATTCCTTGACTTAAAAAGTTTGAGAGACCTATTTCTCCCATGCCAGGCTATGAGATCCTGCAAGTGCTTTCTGGTTCATCAGAGAGTCTCCATTGCCTGTATGGTTCAAAATGGCCAGGTTTACTCCCCAGGCTAATTTAACCCAAAAGCCAAGGCACACCAGGAAAAGAGCCGGACTTCCACACCCTAGGCTACCCTGCACTGGCAGCAGCCAAGCACTTCCTTGGCCTATCCTTGCTGCTGGGTGAGAGGCATTAGGAGAGGAAGTGCAGGAGCTGTGGAATGTGGTTCCCAATTGGGACTGGTTCCCAATTAAGGGTTCTGGGGAAGGGGCCCCTTTTTCCCACTGCTGCTGCAGGAATACAGTGAGAAAGTAGGGAAACCTGCAACCCCCCTCTTCTATATGGCAGCAAAGGACTAACCCTGCTCTTTAAAAAACATTTCAATACCCCACCAGGACCCTCAGTGCTCAGTACAGGCTGTGTGCAAGGGATGGGAAACAGCTTGGACACTTCTTCAGTGTCCACACATTTGTGTTCCACCTTCCTGATGCTTAACCATGTCCCTACAAAATTAATGTTTTTAAGTCCAGCCATTTCTTGCCAGTCTTCTTCCAAATTTTTACTTGGCTTTTAATTTTGTTTTCAGAAATGCTAGTAAGTCATGCATGACAGCTCCAGTGACCAGGCTGATGTGTAAGGATGGCATTTCAAGTTAATGTCAAAATATTAGAAGTGGTTTACAGTTAGCTGTCTTTAGGGACTGATAAGGCTGCACAGCTTTTTCAGAGCATGTGACACACTGTTCACATTTTAAGCCACTAGTAATATTATCAAAAATCTCCCACAGCACAAATGAATAGCTGCATACATGATGTAGCTGCCACAAGTTGGTTATGTTTCCTTGTTCTCAGTTTCTGACTGCAATATATAATAATAATCTTCCTAGAGAAAATTACTCAAACAAACCACAACTGCCTACAATATTTCCACTACTCCTATTTTGCAAGACAGTGTTCTGATACAGAGACTGCCTTTTGTGCTCTCTCTCAGAACAAATCAGAGCTTAATAAGAGAGCAAGCATAGAGATGCACAGAGAGTGCATTAAAGTCACCTCCACTTTTCCTAACAAACACATTGCCATCTGTCATCCCCATAACAGTGTGTGAAGTCAAAAAAATTCAGCTTGAAGAAATGATCTAGAAAGAACCAGTCACTGCACATGCATTGATTACTACAAATGTGTTGCTGTAAGGGCAAACCTGTTTGGGAGTCTGAACTCTTATAATCTCTCTCAAAAGATACAGAGGAAAAATAGGAAACCAGGGAAAAGCATAATTATAGTGTCTTCTTGTCAAATGGTTGGAGGGATAAAATGTCATCTTCCTGCATAATAAATAAATTAGAATTTCAATATTTAAGTCCTTGTCAGAGAGAAGATCTATCACAGAATAACCATTAATTTCTATGCTGCCTCTAGGGTAATTTTTCTCCATTGAGGGCATTTGACTGTTAAATGCTAATAGGAATTAAATAAATGCTTATGAAGTTTAAGATATCTAATCAAGAAAATCCAGAAAAGATTAAAATTACTTCCCCCTCCCCCCCCCGCTACTTACAACAGACACTGGTTGTGATATCCAGATGTGAAGCATCTAATGAACATAATGGCATCTATTTTAGGAACCACTGTAGCGTCAATATTACTTTGCAGATCACGACACATTAGAAAAAAAATTAAAGACAAGGAAATTGTAGTATCCCTGTCAGTTGACTTCATCAGTTGCACTTTGTATTTTATCCTTGAAACCTGTCAGACTCTCAGTAAACAACATTACTTTAGTGTCATCTATATTCACCAGAAGATCCTAATAGCTGCTGAGGTAACCTTGACTGTCAGTCCTCAATGGCAACCAGTACTGACCACATTTAGGGCTCTGGGCACATCACTCTAATCTGGACAGTCTTTGCTTTTCCTTTCTTCCCACTTGCATTTTTATGCATCAACACATCACTTCCTTCTTTATTGGACCCTCTACAATGGATTACATTTCCTTATCCCTAGAGAAGGTGTGTAAAAATATTCGTTTTTCTCAGCATTAAAAATCAGCACCATGTAGTAACTATATATATTGTTCCATACAAAATCCTGTGTAAAGTAAAAAAGGGGTTACCTTATTTTTAAACTTTTTTTCTTATCTAGGAAAAGTTAAATGAGTTGTTTGTTTTTGGTTTTTTTTTTTTTAATTAATTTGGTACTTTCCTAATTTCAAAACCCACCATTTTGAATCCGATTTTCAAAGTGATGCCATTTACAGTCCCACTTTTGACAAATTCACTGCTCAGAAAATTTAAGCAGCCCACCCCCTTCTACTGGAATCGTCTTTCCAGGTACTTGGCTCCCTTCCTGTGTCAGCCTTAGTGCCCTTATGTGCCCTGGAAGACAGAGTGATGAGGAGCAGCCAGAGTTCAGGAAGCAGAGCAGCAGCAGGTGAACACCAAGACCACTGCAGAAATCCTTGGATTTGTGAGAAAGCCCTTAAGTCATGGGGGATTGTTACTGGAGGCAGATTTTTAGAGAACATCCCTCAGATGTTTCTTGAACTGAGTGCCAGGATTGATCTTAATCTTTCAAGGAATGTATATCAGGAAGTCAAGAGATGTACTCAATTTTATCAGGAACATAACTGGGAAAGATTCAGAGTCAAAATTTATATAGGTGCACCAAAGGGCAGAGCCACAGATGCAGAGGCATCTCTCCTTGACTTCCATCTTGGTCAGCATTACCTTTGATGTCTACTTAGCAGAGAATTTTCCTTGACTGCAGACAAGTGATCATTATTCCCCCAGTTTTGGCTGGTTAGCTATTATCAAGATGCCTAAGGTTTTTTCCTCCCTGTCTGTTACCTTAGAGATGGGAAGCACAAGGCAAGGCACAGTGATGGTTTGTTCATAAAGCAGGGATCACCTGCTGGATCTGCAGGCAAAGTTTTTAAAGCAAGCCCCTTCACTGAAAAAAATGGAAAGGGCCGTTTTTATGATGGTACTAGAGTGGTTTTTTTTAACCATTGTGCCTCAAATTGCTTCCTGGAAGTCTATTTGAGAAATGTCATGGCTCCAACTACATTTTATTAAAATGTTTCCAGCAGCATCATCATCGTCATCATCATCATCAATAAGAATAAGCCTGGAGGGCAAATCTGGTCTTCAACTATACTTGTGAAAACCCATGGTCTTCAAATCAAAGTTGCAGTGCTGTGTGCTTGGAAGTGAAGTTGCAGTTTTATGTCATGATATAAAGTGCCCAGAAAGTCTTTGTTAATGCTGCTGTCAGGTGGAAACTCAGCTTAATTGCTGAAGTCCAGAATGAGCTTGGAGGCTGGCAGCCTAAACAAGAAAGAGACCTTCTGAAAACTGTTGCAGAACAATGTGAAGATGTAACTTAAATTATCACATCCATGAAAACTAGTCAGGAAAGTGTTGTTCATGCAGGGTACAAATAATTATTCCTAATTAATGAGTTCCCTGCAAAAATGTGTCCGTACTTGAGAACTCTATGGTCTTTACAGCTTTAGTAGCCATCATCTCGAAGCTGTAGAGAACATCTTTGTCAGCAGGCATGACCTCAATCTAAAACACTGCCAAGAGAAGGAAAACTGGAGCTTTTCAATTGGAAAGCATGTGGTGAATTATGGGTTAGAATTGCTATTGTCACATGAGATAGTGATAAATAGTAGTCATGTGCAATTTCCACAGACAAATGAGTGTGTAGCTGATTAATGGCATGTTTTGCTCATTTAGCTGCTGGATTGCTCAAAAGCAAGACTTGCATCTGCAATTTCTGCAGGTACATAGAAGACTGGGACAAAAAATCCTCTTATTCAACAATTGCAGCCAGGCTCATGGGTTTATAGTTAGAGATCTGACACCGTTTTTACACCTGAAATTGATGGCTTTTGTGAATCATTGTCTAAATAAAATTTAATACATATTCCCTCCTTACATCACCTAAACTTTACCACTCTTCAAGAAATAACAATTCCAACAACTGGGGAATGGGGGAAGAGGTTTAGCATTCATGTTCCCCTTCCTTTTTGCTCTGTACATGACTGTATTAATGCCTCAATGCAGAGTACACTTTTTATTGCAGTGCAAGTTTGCAGCAGTAAACTTGTGGCAAGTTACAAGAACAGTTCTCCTGTCATTAAATATCTATCATTTTATTCCAGTCAGAGGTTAATAAAACATGTAAAACCAAACTTGTTGAGAATATCCTGAATGGCATGGAGAAACATTTAATTCTTGTAGCTGCACCACCCTATTTTACTAGCTCCTTTAAAGTAGTGCTATGCAAACATTGTTAAAGCAGAAAGGATGCTTTAGAAACCAAGTTCCACAAAAACAGCTCTAGGCCAGTAAAAACAACAAATTGCTTTATACAGGTGTATTCTTTTATAAAGCAAGATGGTATGCAAGTCTTATGAAATATAGAGGAGAAACAAGAATTTCATTTTCTTGTATTGTGAATACAAGAAAATTGAACTCTCTCAGCTCACACTGGACTTACTTCAAATATCTGCTGCCAGTCAGAACATTCCTTCTGACAGGATTCCACTTACCAAGGGCTTTGCAATCCAAGGACCGTACTAGTTTTCAATCAAAGAGAAAGGAACATAACACAGAAGCTATCATCTTCTACAGATGACTACAATCTTAGCATACTTGTGGAAAGTTTTGGAGAAGAACGATGCTTGTAGAGCATTTCTTTGGTGAAGTTATTTTATACTGAGTTTAATAGTGAACACTGTCATGAATTAAAGAGAAGAAAGAAAGATAGAACACATTTAGGAGGAGTGAAAGATGTTCTATGAATTAGAATAAGCTATTTTGTTAAAAATTCAAACTATTTCAGTCACTCTCACAAGTAGACAGAATCAATCAGCAGTGAGTAACCCTGTTAAAAGCACTGAGAATAATACCAATTGTTTTATTGTGAATATTTAAGATTATTTTTTGGCCTTCTAGCTTCCAGAACAATCAAGTCTAGAGAAATAGCAATTAAGATTCATGTCTCAGTTCTCAAAATTTATTCCAATGGGATTCCAATAAGTAAATTTTTATTGTATCATTTTTTTTCACTTCACTGAACACTCATGTCCTACTGCAGTAGAGGAGAGAATACAGTTTCTGGAGAGCCTTAATATTATATTAAACTAGCAGGTGATAAATAGAGTTGATGTGGAATGAATAGCATAAGGATAACCAGTGCATCAGAGTCATCAGCAGATATCCTGAATATTGCTGTTTCCAGGTATTCCTCTCATTTCTCACAGCATGCGTAACATAAAATCTGTTAGAAATTCAGATTGTGTTTTCACAGCAGTGACCTGTGTCAGAGCAGAAGGAAAATACATGGTCACAGTGGTTCAGAGTACTACAACAATGAGAAGACGGTGCACACTACAGCCAGTACATCTTGATGGTCTCTCTAGCTGGCAAGGCAGTAAAAATGACAGATAATACCCCTGTAGACCTTGACACACCTAGCAGTCACATTAACAAATTCCACTGCAAAAAATATACTACCTGGTTGTTGTTTTAAATGTAGTTTGTGGCTAGCATCCAGAGTGCAAATGTGTCTGTTGGGCTGAGTGTCAGACCTCGGGGATCTCAGTGACCTCACCATTTACCCACAGAGCCCCACATCCATCTCACACACATTAGAATGCACCGCGCTGCCTGTGCTCCGAGCAATCAGCATCGCTGAGCCCTCGCACTCTGACACTTGTCTGTGACTTAATTCTGGGTAGTCTCGGCAATCAAACAGCCAAGAGGAGGGCAAACATTATCTTGCACTTCAGTTCTAACTTTTTGCATATAAAATTTTGTGGAATAGTAATATATGGCCAAAGGATATTCTTACATTGTAAGTTTGAACCTGCAGTTAGTATTTAATGTGACTAGTGATGCGTGTCTTACATGTGCCTTCTTAAAGACAATCTATTCTTTTATGCCTTTGAAAATAGCATTCCTCTGATAGATCTTCATGCAATGAATTTCCATAACACCTAAAACTCTAAAATTGGACTGGTGCCCAACACTGCAGCAGATAAGCCTGATCATTTCTAGAAGAGCCTCTCTCCTAAATGTCACATAGCATTTTTAGATACTAATAGTGAGCTACATAAGAAGACAGTAACAAAAGAGATGAAGAGAACTGTAAAACAGACAAGACTTACAATTAAAGAGGTCTGGCAGGATCTGTACTCCTGGTTAACTCACAGGGTTATCAGTGTATGTGTTCAAATGCAAACTTTGGCCCAGCTCCAGGAGAAGCTGAACGTCTGACAGGTAACACACATATAAAAGATTGCTTGATGTATTAAGGCAGCAGTTTTAGACTTCAGGGGTGAGCATTCTCTTTGTTAATGTGAACTGTCACTGAGACTGGTGTTAAAGAAGGCCCCGATGATAAGTGCTTAATTTACATTTGTTCAGCACAATTCTTGAGACTGACAGAGGCAATACTTAGACCATCCACCCGCTCAAAGTGAAGTTTAGTAACTGATATGTTGATTGTAAAAAAGAAAAAGTCAATCATTTCCAGACTTAGAGATTTCAATTGTTTCTTACTCATGCAGACTTCTCTCACTGCTGGTGACTGTGAGGTCCTTAGTGCTTTATGATGTAGAAGGAGCAGATTCACATTATCCCAATCTATCTGGGATGTAGGCACAACCTCCCAGAATGACTAGGCCCTAGTGTCAGGGGAGAGTGTCTGGAAAGGAGCAAAAGCAAAAGAGGGGTTTTACAAGAGAAAAATCATCCTAAAGCCTCATTTCTATAAAAATACCATGAAAAAAAGAAATCCCTGCCTTAGGCTATCCTTACAATCTGATATGCAGAAAGCATGGCAGCAATCCCTTTTTTTTTTGTTAAAAATAGCCCTAAGGCTCATCAAGAAACACCAAGAAACAAGTGTATGAGATTTCCGCTATATCTGATTTTTCAGAAAAAATTATTTCTTAAAGGACCATAAGTTATCTGCCCATGATACCAGTCAAAATCAGTGATTCGTGAATTTTTATTTCTGCTTTCATCCCATTACTGATGGTATTTGTATAGTTACCTAAAGTGTTTTATTTATGATGGCAGTCACTCTGTTCTAGTAGTGTTTCGGTTTCAAATAAAAAGCTCCTGAAGTTCTTCAACACGGATGCTTTTATGTTTTATGTTCTTTCACTTTCTCAGAACCTCAGTAGAGGGAGAGATAGGCTTGCTTCATTAAAGCACAGATTTCAGGAAGACACTTTATATAATAATTAATTATATATAATTATAATAAAAT
>VWZP01007619.1:340554-556055 GCA_013396995.1 Dicaeum eximium | reverse complement strand
TACCTATATTAAAATTACATATTAATAAAACTATTTATAATTTGAAATATATTAAAATTATCAAAATATATTATAACAATATAACATGATATATAATATACTGTATATTATATAATATAATAATTTAATAATTGTATAATAATTATTAAATTCTATTGTGAAATTATTTATAATAATGAAATACTTTTATCATTAGCAGATCCAAATACGCTCATTTTCCATTCCATATATTTTCAAGGCCATGTTTCAAGTATTTTACTTTTCTCACTTAGCTTGCTTGCCTTTGTTTTATTTTATTCTTTTGGCTTCACTTTGGCTAAACTTTTTAATTAAAAGATATTCAGAAAGGAATTCTAACCAACTAAGAAGACTTCCGTCTCTAAAGACAAAAAATCTTTGCAATACAACATCAATAAAATAATATTTTGCCCTTACAACTTATCATATGAGTGTTTGCAGAGTTATTTCAGTGAGCTTTTCAAATGTATGCTGCTTGAGGCAGAAATGCTTAATTTTGGGTCAGTACCACCGAGCTCAATTGTTCCAACCTCCAGTTGGAGTATTTAAATAAATAGTAGTGAAATAGTAAAAGAACAATATCTCTAAGAGCTTAAAATAAAGACCACAAGCAGCATGAAAGAAATGACACCATTTAAAATGTTAATTTTCCAATTTCAATATTTTCCACTTAACATACTGCTAACAGTAAGACAAACAGCATGTTCAGATTGCATTTTATTGCCTCATCAATGGACTTATCTGCTCTGCTGAGTTTAATTTAGCCTAGATACATAACATAAAACACATAAAATATGAATTTTCTAATCTTTAGCTGCACACTGCAAGTTTTACATTCCTGATTACTTTATTATTGCATTTAATTGTCAATATGATTTATACATTGATGCAAATTCAAGTATAGTGCATTCTCTTTGAACAAAAATACTAAATTCTGCTGAATTTCATCAAAAGAAGAAATAAGGCTTTGAGGAATGTAAATCAGATCCTGTGAGAGTGCTGACAGTTAGCATCTTCATAAACCAGGAGTGTAAAAATCATATACATGTTATATGAACATCCTATAGTATGAGACTGTGGCACTAATCTGAACAAAAATTTAACCAATGAAGTTATCTTTTCAAGATTTCTCTAAATAACAGAACTTCATTTATCACCCACTATGTAGTATGCAATACAGTCAAGCTTCCATCTGACTTCCATAATTTTGATTATCCTAATAAAATATATGTTTAGTAAAAGACTCTAGAACTCTAAAAATACATTCAGTGGTAACATCTGAACAGATGCAGACTAATAGGCTATTTATTCTATAGTTATTTACTTGCATGTATATGCAGCTATAAATACGATGACTGCAGTTTGGAACTTTTTATCTTAAAAAAAAATACACATTCCATCAAATTGGACATGTAATTGTAATTATATATTATCTTAGGAACAAAAATGAGTGGCAAAGCTCCAGGTGAACTTTGCATATTATCTCAGTAAAGGTATTATGAAATCTTTGGTAAGGCATTTCTGTAGCAAGCAAAATAAATGAATTTTAAACATAAGATAGCAGCAGCAATTAAACACTCTCCTTCACAATAATTAAGTTTGTTCCAAGTCTGTAGAGCCTCATGAAACATTTGGGCAAACACACACCAGAAATATTATTTTTATAAGACCCACAGCAGCAAGGATACCATGTAGGAGTTTCAGCAGCACACCCAAAAGAGGGAACAATACTACTGAGGAGAAAAGCTGCCTCCTGTTCTCTATTTCATAATGTGAAGAAACCGTGAAGATTTTACTGCATAATGGCTTTAAGTTGCAGGCAAAGTCAGCAGTCCCCATTCCGAGAGCTCATTTGTTTGGGTCAAGCAGAGAAAATTGTCAAACCATTATAAACCAGGCTATAGAGACAAGGCAAATGATGCAGTTACACCATCTTCCTGACTGTTTTACACTCAAATTGGCATCATTCCTGCATGGTGACAGAGTGGGAGGAAAAGGGTACTTTGAGGACTTCACTTATTTTGAACTTTCTGTTGTTCTTATTCAAAGTATCAGAGAATCTGGCATGACTGAATAGCAAAAGGAACAGAATTAAACCAGCTATGATATTAAAAAAAAAAATCCAAAAGATTAATTACCTGTAGAACTTACAGTCATAAAACAGCAGCAAGGTTAAAAGGTTCAAGATAGTTTTGCAGTGTAAAATGCACTGCATTGGGTAGGATACTGGTTCATCTGATATTGCACCCACAGGGCTGTTATTCACATTTTGTTTCAGGTTAACAAAGTATCACAGAGGACATTTGTCTGTATTTGGGCTTCCCTCCCCAGTGTGCAGAAGCACAGGGTGAAATAGAGAGGCTGAGCACCACTGTCATGTTGTAATGTTCCCTTTCTTTGCTAACTAGGATCAGAGCAAATAGGTGCAAGGGGCTAATTTTAGAAATAGAGTAAAAAGAAAGAGTGGTCCACAGTTAAAAGGAAAATTAGCATTTTCACTGCATGCCTCTTTTGGATTTTTTTCCCCTGAAATTTCTCTAAAAAACAGTACACCTCAAATACAAATGAAGACAAACTACAGAGAGATGCCATAGACTTCCAGTCTAAATCCAGGCACTGGCTTCCAAGGATTATTTTGGCTACCAGACATCCAGCTGCATCCGTCTCACCAAACACAGTTAGCAAAATAAAGCCTTTGATATCTCAGTGTCAATAGTTGCTAATGTTCCTATAAAAATATGACCTTCAGCATCTAATAACTTTACTTTGCAAGAAACCTTGACATTTTCATGATGTAAATCCAACAGATTTTATGTCAAATGACCACAGGCATGACAAAACATGACAAAAATTATGTCCCTACTAATTCATTTTATGAAGACAGCAAGAATTAATATCACAATATTATGATCCATTTCTATACGGAGCCTGATACCCATAAAAATCCCGCTTGTAGATAAAGAACATCAGTAATATGCTACAGGGTTCAAGATAATGAGAATACATATTGTTTCTTATTTTTGTCAACTTTTGTTTGTTATTTTTTTGGTTCTGAACAGAGGCAACTGGGGAATTTCAGACTGTCTGATCAGTCTCTAACAAACTTGTAGCTTCCTGGGACCTACAGTCAAATCCAGACCCCAGTAAAGCAGCAAGGCTCCTTACATTTCAAGAGGATAACATGGAAAACAAATGAATTGCTTAAAGCTTGCTACTTATAAGCACTGACTAGAGCAGTACAGATGAAATCCTGTTTCCCCTCAGGGCTAAAATGGAGACATGGTTCAGTGAAGTTACCAAACTTTTGATGTCAAGTCAGTCATCAACTACGGATAAACCGTCCTCAGCGTTTCCTCTGTGGAAGCCACAGTTTCACTGTCGGTTTCAAACTCCAGCTGCTGTGCCTTGTCCCTGAGCAGCAGTGGAGGTCTCATCCTTCGCATCTCAGTGTTGACAGGAGGAGCAGAAGATCCCTGACTCCAATGGCTTCCTGCGCTGAGCCTTTACAAATGCCTTTTTGCTCTTCGAGTTCCTCCAGAGTGCCCATCCAAACACTATTATTCCACAGCTGTCATCTATTTGAAGGGGAAAAAAAAGAGAATGAAAAGAAAATCATATAAATTGACATGTAGCCAAACCAAGAAACAACTGGTGTTTTTTTTGGTTTTTTTTTTTTTTTTTATCCCTGAAGCTGATATATGCATGACCTATACAGACATGCTTAGTAAGAAACAGATTTTGAATGCCTCTATAATGATCAGTCTTGCACAGACCATAAAAGGTGAGCTACTGCATTTAACTGATAAAAGCAGGGCTTGTAATTTTTAACACTGATTTCATTTTATATTTATTAAAAACAATAAAAAGCCATTATGAATATTGCACAACATATCATACAATAATTTCTGCTAAATGGAATAGCCCTCTTTACAGCACATCGTTATACTCTTTGACTTTCTGCAAAATGTGCCTGTGACTTGCTGCTGGGTACAATCAATTGCTAGTGATCAAATAGGGGCATAACTCTACAAAGTCAGCCAGTCCCAACAAGCATTTCCAGGAACAGAAAATATACTTACCACAACAGGTGAATTTTCTTGATGTTAACAGGTTTTGCATTTTTTTTTCTTTTTAACTCTTTCTGAAGTTTTTAAATGCTAGATCCCTTAATCTCTTTTTCTTTTTCCTTTTTCCCTTTCAGCTAAGAAAATACCTGATTCATAGTCCATGTGTGTCACTGGAAACTCTCTCTAGATATCCCAAGAAATTTATCATTTTTTGGCCATTCATAGTGTTTTCTCAATATGTATGTATGAATAATAAACAAGCCTCCTAACAGATTGACTAACAAAATACTCAAACATAAAATTTTAGATTTAAGGAGAAAAAAGGAGATAATTAATATTTCAAGCCTATGCCATATTCCTGGATTCTAAGTGAAACCACTCTCATTATGTTTTCAAAGCAAACATTAATCATAAATCAAAACATCTGAGAGGAGCCTAAATGAAATGTATTTTTACCTGAATAAAGGTATTATTAAGCTGTCATAAAAATATATACAACACTGCAAGCCCACACCAGCTATTTCCATGGTAGAGAAAAATGATTGAACCCTTTGATCTGGGTTATGTACAGGATCAAGTCTAGTAGTAGTGCCTGAGCCATTATATTGGGTAGAAACTGTTGGGAAGGAGAAACCAAACCCCAAAAATGTATTGTTTCTCTCTGTGACAAAAGCTCTTGTGTACACCTAGAGCGGAGACAGAGCACAGGAGGGGGACCCCAAATAAGATCTTGCTCTGGCTCCTCCCAGGCTTTCCCACGGATGGAGTACACAAGGTCAGCACAGTCTGTCATGGCAGCTCACTCAACTCCCTTTCAAACTCTTTCTGGAGTGAGGGACTCCCTGCTCTGTGTGCCTGTGTGCTCTTATTCAATCCAGCTCTTTGGTCTCCTCCCACTTTCCTCAGTGCGGTATTCATTGCTTCAGCCAGCCCAACAGCACATGGATGGGCTATAAATGGCAGCAAAGTTAACCATTTTAGATTAAAACAAACAAAAATTAATAAAGAATTTGCGAAATCCGGTGATCTCACAAAATGAGGCTTTTCTGCAGAGGGACAGAATGGAACATTTGAAGTTTGGAAGAGGCAGACACATGTAAAGTTATACCAGCTGCAGTGGAAAGGTGCGTGAAGCTACAATGGCACATAGCTTGATGGCAAACATTCTTGGCCTAATGATAATTCTTTCTGCACTCTTTGGCAACTTCTGCAAAGAAAGCTGTTAGACACAAATTTTACTTTGCCAGAACAATTTAATAAAGACTGAATCATAAAAAATAAAATATAAGGAGTAGACCTAAAATGACCACATGCATTCCTTCCTGATAGTTTGTGTTTCTTTTCATCATAGAGAGCACCTCTGCCTAGCACCAAAAAGATGCCAGTTATTTGCCAATTCCCTTTCAGATTTCTGGTTGATGATTGATCATCAATAGATTGATGATCTATTCTCCATGACCACTGCTCATAAGTCTAAATTACTTGTATCTGTAGTGGAGTGAAACACTAACATTTATATGTATTACCTGAATTAGAATTAGTTGTGGTCGACATTAAATAGACCTAAGTATGAGATACAAGTACCCTTATATTTGGATATAATTGTGGTACCATCTCCATTGCTTTAAAATACTGTCTGCTAATAACACTCTACAAACCAATGACTCCAAAGATTATGTGGGGATATCTATGGTCACTGAAATGAGTAATTTCATCTATGGAACACCTAAAAACATCTGTTAATTTAACTTTTTTTTTTTCTATGTAAAATCTATGAATACAGGTCTGTTGGCTTTGGGGCGTGGGGGGTTGGTTTCCCTCCCCTCATTTTTTTTTTCCTGTTTCCTGTTTAACTATAATCTTGCCCTGCAAATTTAGTTCCAGTGAATCCCACGACTGAATAAGATTCACTCTCCCATTAACTTCCTGCAACACAACTTCATGACCAAAATAAAAGAATGGAGTTTGTTGTCTTGGCAAAGATTCAAAGCAGTGAACCACTGAAAGATGCAGAGAGGAAGCCATGGAGTAATAAATCTGCAAATAAGACAGCTTTTCATCAGGGCATCGAGCTTCAGCATAGGACATTACACAGAACCAGCTCTACTTCTCTCCACCTCCTTCCCCAGTTTTCCAGGATACAGAGGGAATACAACATGAATTTCAACTTGACAGTGAGGACAGAGAAGGCTTAAAAAGTTCCGTGGTGCTGAGCTACATGAGAGCTGTTTCTTGGAGTGGGAATGGCTGTGCTCTCGCAATAGACCCAACAATTAGAACAGCCACAACATCTGATTTTCTGCCTAGACTTTCAGTGTAAAGTCTGGTTTTGCAGAGAACTAGCAACAGGCTAGAGAGGGCAAAATGGGTGCAGTTTAGGCTTCACTCCCTCAGTGATCATGGAATTTAGGAATTTCCTCTGTTTAATTATGAGCAAGTTGCTCATAAACTGGTAAGCGTGTTGACTTGGAGTACTTTGAACTAAAACATAAAAAGGGCACATATGAACAGAAAAGAAATTACACTAAAAGGGCTGATCATCAAGAGCAGCAAGTCAATCAATAGCCACATGAAATCACAATAGGACTACATAGGCCTGTCCTGGTCCAGTTATTCTGACACTTGACTGATGTTAAAAGGCTGCAAAATATGTAGGAGACAGAATACATATATGCTTTTTAATGACATTTTTATGCACTCAAAGTCTTGAAAAGCAAAACCTTAATACAAACATTTAATCTGCTGAATTTGTAACTTCATGTGACTTCTTTGCTGATGAAGGCTGATGGGTTAGCAAAATGACCTACTGTTTTACCATGGTAGTGTCCGTGACTACATCATCCTTTCATTTTTTTTTACTTGCCTCTCTTGTTTTTTTTTTTGTATTTAGTTGAAGGAGCCTACATATTTGCCTTATTTTTCCCCCATCTAAGTTCTGAGGAAAAGAAGAAAGCAATTCTTCTGGCTACCCTATTTGTAACATCACTAACATCTTGGAAAAACATTAGAAAATACTGGAATTTGACCAAATGTTCCAATTCCAAAATTCCCCTAAACAAAACCTGGCAGGAGAGAAAAAATGGAAAGATTTTTCTCAGATATAAAAGATCTAAACCAAATGAAGCATTTCCTTGTTCTGCTTACAGATGTGTGTTACAATCTGGCCTAATATTCTTGAGATTATAAAATACGGATTTGTGCATGCAATTTCTGTTGCAGAAAGAAATTGTTCACAGAACATTAAAAGAAAATACATCATGGTCGAGAAAAGACATGAAACAGGTAGATGAGAGGGAAAATATTTGAGCATTAGATAGAAATGTACAGGATGAATCTAGAATACTGCTCCTTAATAGGTCTTTTATATTTACTTACCTGTACTACCATCGAGTCAATGCTTAAATAGATGAATTTGCCTCAGAATGGACTCACCAAAGCAGGTATTGTACGTAGGGTCTCATGATAGGAAGAAAAATAGTTAGTTTCACTTTCCCTTTCCTTCCTTATAATCAACTTTCTCACGCACCCATTCTCCATTTCAAGGTTCAGTGACTCAAAAATATTCTGTAGCTGTATGCCTTCAATATTAAGCATATTTTAAGATCAAACACAGACAAAGGATTAAACAGTGAGAAATAAATAGAATTGAAAACCAGAAATTGTTTTATTATTCAGTATGTATTCTAGACCAAAAATGAATTTACTCTGTATATTGTAAAACAAAATGATCACATATTGGTTTTAATTCATAGAGTAAATTTAGTGTGAAACATTAAAGATGAACCAAAATTCACCTTTCACCCACATTATAATATGAGTTTTGCATGCCCTACCAAATTAAAAGTGCATAAGATTTAAATCTCTTTCTCCATATTAAGAAATTATATGGGATGAGACTAAGGCACAAAACTGTGGAATTTGTTCCATTATCCTTTTGGACTTTTTCAGGTTTTGCATTTCATGATCACTGCATGCTGTCTTCTTTTCTGAAGATTAGAGGCATGAAAGTATAATTAAAATACATCACTGAAAATGAGAAACAGACAAATTAATTGACTTGGAAGCCTAATTTATATTATTTAAACATTTATGAGAATGCTAAAACGAACAAAGGAATATCTCTCCAAAAGAATCATTATCACCTTCATTGTAACTTTTTATGCTAGCTTTGAAAAATCTCTTGGTATCTAATCACATATTGTAAATATGCAATGCTAATTATAATTTGCCACAGGGTGATGTATCAAGTTCTGTAAGGCTTCTTTTAGTGAATTCATAGCATTAACAAGAAACAAGACTACATTCATACAGCCAATAGGACCAACAATTGGGATTTTTTTTTTGGGTTTTGTTTTGTATTTTTTTTGTTCTTTGTTTTGTGTGTGTGTGTGTTTGTGTGGTACTAGTTTTTCAGGCTTTTTAAGAAAATATTATTACTACTGAAAGTGCTAGTTGCATGAAAATAATGTGCGAGTCCTAAAAATTTTTGGTGTCCTCATCATAAACTTGCTGTAAATTATTTTAAGCTACAATACTTGAGGAAAAAAAAGCAATTTTTGAAAGTCTCAGTTCTAATGAAATACAGATGACGACAATTCATCTTTACCTCCAAGAATATCTCCAGGGTAAGTACGCACCTGCCCAGCCAGGAAGGGAGAATGTCAGCCTCAGAAAGAGGCCAAGCAGGAATGGGAGCCTGGAGGTTTCAGGGCAGTCAGACAGGAAAAATTACAGATGGGGAATGCTCAGCCTGCACAAAGATGGGCAGCATTGCTAGATCCAGCAGCTCATTTTCATTTCTCCACGGCACTGATGTTGGTCTTCACCCTGGAGATAAGGAAATGCAGTTGCACGTGGCCAGGTGCACAGGGCTCCTTGTGGCCATCACAGAATGGCCATGCAGTGTTCTCAAGTGGCACTGTCTTCCAAAATTTTTTGCTAAAACTGACCAACATTCTGTTAAGAGGAGACACAGGATGAGTCAACAACTGTGGAGATGTGGGGATTTAGTCAGTGTGAAATATAGCTTTCTATCATTCTTTTCTTTTGGACTCTGCCACAGCATAAGGCCCTGTCTAGCCAGAAGAAATCTGCATTTGGTAATTGCAGAGTCTTGGATGTAATTCTGCATGTCTGTCAAAGCCAGTGACAAAGTTCCTACTGAAATGAGATGAAGAGATGAACATGCTTGTGTCCTTTTATATCAGGGAGTACCATTTTATACTCACTCAAAAGAGGTATAAAACACACATGTATTTAACATTTTTTCCTGGTGTAAATAATTACATCTTAGGGAAGAATTGTGCTTAATTTTTTTTTTTTTTCACTATGTCATAAGACTTACCACAAGTCACTGTATTGCTGAACAGGTTTTTGTCTGTGTACTTTTTAGCAGTAATGCGACTTGCAGTAACTATTTGGATGTTTGATTAGAAAAAGTGTTTTGTCTCTTTTAGTGCTTTTTAAACCCAGATAACAAAATAAATGCAATAGAGTTTATCTCTATTCAGTTGAATTTGTTACCACAGGCTCAAAAATATTTGTGGAAAAAATTTAAGTTTATGCAATTCTTATGGCAACATATGTCCATTCATAAAATAAATGCTTTTATGTTTAAAAGTTTTGCCCACCTGTTTTACTTTATTAAGGAATACAAATCACTATTTAAAACAATTTAGGAAGAGGAATGTACTGTTAATGTCATTTTTTTGTCATTCATATTACTGTAGCAGATCTCAGCTTATGGAGGCATTTCTCCTTGATTTTAGATCATATTGAGATGGTCAACTATTTTCCAGTGCTTTGGCAAATAGTGCTACATTTGTATTAAAATTATTATTATAGTAAGTCTAATTCTATACATTTCTAGTCATTTTGATTGCTGTAGGACATGTTTTCTAAAAGTTTCCCATCTTTACCTTTCTTATACCATATTTTTTTTGAAAATAGAGCAAAATCAGATGTCATTTCAAATAAGCATATGATATAGCTTTTTTTCACACTGTTTGTGCATACAGGACTTTAGGTTAAATTGTTTACATTTTTTCTCTTTCCCTTCCTCATGAATGACAGATGGAAGCAATAAAAGCAAAGGTGAATTTTGTGATAAATTATGAGTGGATATCACTGTGCTAAGAATTCCAAACTTCTGCATGAGAATTTTATGCAGTTGAAAATTATGTCAAAGAAAAATAATTAGAATATTCTTTATTATTCTTGTTCAAGTCATCTGAATCCCAGCAAATTGCCATCTAACCTAATATTCTGTTTCTCAGAAAGACTAGTAGAGGCACTGAAGGTACCACAAAGCAATTGAGTGCTATTCCTGTCCATGGATATTTTGGAGAGTTCTAATTTGGAGATTATACTTGGAGTCTCATGTGTAGCTAGTAAGCCTATGCCTGTCCTGTGGATTTATAATATAATTTTCAAATTATATATGCTTTTAGTTACATATCTCAAAAAATAAGACATTTTAAAAGGTAAGCATGCTTTGCCCAAAAAAAGGCCAGGGTTCTCTGTTGTTTTAATTGGGACACTGGATAATTTCACTAATTTCCCTTATTTCCCTGTAGTAGAAAAACTAGTCTGAGATTAATTTTCTTGGCACCACTTACATTTGAATTTGACGTGTCATATTATTCTGTAGTTTTTCTTTTTTCTTTCATTCCAATTCTTTTTGTTTTGGTTTCTTGTTTTAATCAGTTTTAATCAGGTTTTATTTATTAAAAACAACGTTTTGCTCTATCCTGTGTCATTTGTTATGGTTCTCAGAACAATGGCTTCCTGCCTCTGGAGGCTAAGCAGCTGTATCATAAATTATCCAGATGTCATTGTAATAGCACTTCTCTTTCTTGCTCCATTCAATTGCGCTCTCACACTTTTAGACCTGGTCTTCAACCTTCTAATTTATTATTCATCATGTCCTGAGACTTTTTGTCAATCTTATGTTAAAGAGAATTTCCATTCCTCACAAATCTCATAGTTCTTCTCATTTTCTTGCTCTCTTTTTTTTTTCTTTCTTTTTTTAATAAAGGTTTAGCATTAAAAAATCTAGCAGCCATCCTACTATTACCATACTTTGGATTTATGAGTTTGTCATATTGAATCTGAGTATCTCGGTAACTGCTATTTAAAAATCTACAAAGTCTGTATTTTTAATAGGATGAAGACATTATATGTAAATACTTAAGGAAAAAAAAAAAAAAAGAAAGAAATCTTTCCTTGAACTTATAATCACCTCTAAAGAAATTGCCCCCAATTGGTTTTAAACAGAAAATAATTTAGCTATGGAGCACATCTAAGAGTATGGCCAGGCCTTTAGCCTTTATTACCTATTATTTTTACCCTTTCCTTTAGAGAAGTATTGATTTTTCATTACATCCCCTTTCTTAGATAATACAAGTCAAAATGTCCCTACCCTGTTTTTAATTTGATGTGCCATCAATATCAGCAGCATAACCCAGGTCTGTAAAGAGAAACTCTTATACCTTTTTCTGTGGATGGTTACCTGAACATATATTAGATAATTAATAAAAAAAGAGATTACTTTGAAAGACTAAATACATTAGAGATTGAAATTTATAATAGTGAATTAATCAGGAAACTAAATATCTTACAAACATTCTTCTAAATATATTTTTTGTTCATAAATTTGCCAATTTAGGCAAAAATTAAGGGACAATTTTGATATTTTATATTTATAGCATTTATGTTGACTTTCAAAGTATGTGTAATAGGTCAAATTCCAAGGCTTTGTATGTATCCATTTTATGAGCCTAAATACCTAAAACTGTATATGAGAAAGTTTATCTACACTGGCAAATCTCCATGGACTTATGTACAGTGACTGGCATATGTATGATAGTCATTGAGGGTGCAAATATAATATTTTAAATTTCGCTTATCCTCTCCTTAATCTTCTCCTGCTTCTGTGTGGTGCTTAGCCAGATCTTAATTTGCAGGGTTTGGGGAAATATTGGGTCAGGGTAGAAAATCCTGTTTTATTTTCAGAGGTACCTTGGGAAGGAAAGTAGTACTGTGAGAAAAATCATATCTCATGAACAATATATGCAGGTACCAGGGCAATGAGAGAGGAGATAAATTTCAAATTTCAAATGGGAACTGATTTCTGCTGTGCATGGTATCAAAATTCTGGTGATACAAGGCAAAACATCACCTGAGGTTGGATCAGATGCACTATCAAGTGCAGTCTTTTGTCCTCAAAGTTTGAAATAGATTTTGGACCTGAATGAAAGCTCTAGAGTTGGTGCTGAATATTTCTTATAACAATAAAAGCCTTGCTTCTTTTTAATTTGTGTTAATGTTGAAAAATGCGGAATAAGGGAAGCAGGAGCCTGTAGCCTGGCACATGCATCACAAACATTGCAGCTGGCTAAATTGCAGTGATGTGTCTGTGGTCTCCATCAGTGACCAGCTACTTGCAAACTCATCAGAATTTGAACATTAAAATCTATATTAGATGAGATTTTGAGAGAACAGGAGAGAAACTCTGCTGAATATGGGAGAGCACTTACAGCTTGAAGGGTCTCTGTTAAATAAAAAAATCCATTTGCACCGCTTTAAAGCATCGATGATTTCAGCACAAGGTGATTTAAGGAAAAAAACAACTGTTCCTTAAAAAAAACACACCTTAAAATTCAGAAGACTGTCACAAACTAGAATAAGAATATTCTTCATTTCCTGTTGAGAGATGGAGTTCAAACCTAGCATTGGCATTATGGAAAATTATGGAAAATGTTAGGATAATCTTCAAATATCTTTGCTCAAATTTCAGGACTATTTCTACTCTTCTATAAATAGCTTTTCAATTGATAAAAATAACAATGAAAGAGCAATGGCATAATGGATTTTGCAAGGATTATAACACAAAATCTATCCTGAATGTCTTCTAAAAAACCTTCATTTATTTTCCATATAAAAAATTTTGCAGTGAAGTAAAAAAAAAAAATCTTTTATTTCTAGAACTTAAATATCTCATTAAGAAATCTCTAATAATTTACCCCATCCAGTTACATCAGTGTAGGGAGTGAAATGCAGATGAGTATCTACAAATAAAAGAGGAGGCTAGGTGGTAAAACACTGGGACATCAGGGAAAATGAAAAAAGATGTTATAGACTCTATATAATATAGGGTTATCGGTCTTCCAGCCTGCCATTCCTAAAAAAAAAGGACAAAATAGGACAAAAATATTCAAGATTAGCAGTAATAACTGAACTGCTGAATGTCCAGGGTAGGAAGTAAGAATATCTTTATTCAGTATCCATATCTCATGCAAGTCACGCTCTATGTCCTGTGCTAGGCAGTGATAATGGGCAGGCTTGCTGCTTCCTTAAGAAAACACTAATTACTATTATTGCTTCTTAAACGTTTTCTACAGATATTCACCCTGGAAACACCATAAGTCATTGATTTCTGGTAAAGGCTACCCCATGCATATCATCCATACCAACTGTTGCCTCAGCTTTTCTTCTTCACTTACCACAGTTTGTATTCATGAGCTTCTGGCAGACTAATTGCATTCATCTGGAGGTCTACTATTCCTCCCTGCCTGCATGACTCCATCTGAAACTGGTTTTCAACAATATTTCTACTCTGGGCAGAGCTCACCTGCAGCTCTCTACAGAGGAAATGCCGTTCCAACTCCTCAGGGAAAGACATTATTATTCTCTTTGTTAGTTATTTTTCCTAGGGAACCACTTTTTTCTGATAGCAGATTTCCGCCCCTCCCTTCTTTAAAGGGGAAGCTTCCTTTTAAATAAAACACAGTCATTTCCAATGCATGTCACTTTTCCAGATTACTTAAAATGCAGATGACCAACCAAAGTAACAAGGTTGGAAACATTTCCTGGCCCAGCTCATAATCAGAGTTTGGATGTTCTGTTTATATCTACTCCCATACTTTGAGCATTACATAAAATAATGTGAAGAGACACAATCATAAAGAAAGATACAAAATTTAGGGTAGAGACAGGCTCAGCAGAACTGGAGAAGTCTTTTATCAGAGATCCAGCCAAAAACAAGTACACATGAAAAAGAGTTGACTGTCCCCTCTACTGTCTTTTTTCTCTCATGTTGATGAATCTTGTTCTCTGCACACCTGAACCCCCTGACAAACTGTTGTCTGTCTAAAGCCATGCTGTCAGCTATAAGTAATAGTCCTTGCTGTAGAGCTGTTGCTGACCTAAACTTTTCCTGCCAGTGATTTCACCCCAATCACATGATTGGTGTCTCCTAGAAAGTGGATCTGAGTGCTGTAGTACGTTGATGCACGAATTTCAGCTGCTCATGCAATCAATACTGTTCTTAACATGGATATTTCAGGAAACATTATGTCAGATGTATATCAAGCATTTAATTTACCAAGAATGTACACCTCTAACAAAAAATATCTGACTCTACATTCAGACAAGCATTTATGGAAACACAATCAGTTTGTTGTGGGTCTTCTGCAACTAGAGATATATTCAATTCAGTAGAAGATTTATTTGCTACTAAGAAAGATGTATGTGATGTTGTGGATGATATAACTGACTTAGTCTAGCACCTGACAAATCCAATTCAGTCGGTGACACAAGGTATCATTTTTTGCAGAAATATATTTGATGTACTAGGTTATGAATTTGACACAAATTAGGTATTTTTCTTTGTTGAGTAATACTTTATTTTTCTCCTAAAGTATTTGACTATAGACAGCATAGGATATGCAATTTTTTGCCATTAAGTGCTAATAAATGGCATGTCCATTATACTCTGTAACATTTATCCAGACTATTGAATGCTGAAATGAACAATGGAAGTGACAGAAACCTTGCTTTTAAAAAGTTATTTTGATATTATATCTGAAAGGTGTCTTTTAGCTAGAAGAGAAACATCCCCTATCTGGTCTGTCGGCAACCAAACCCAAAGCTTTTATGAAATATTTGAATGGGCTTTCAGTAAAAGTATAAACTCTGCCTCTGAATATACTGTTTTGGTATTGCCTGTTATGAGAGGAGAAAGTAGAGACCGGAGAATATTCTAGTTTTGTTATGAGGATTTTTCTAATACTTAGAAGTCATCCCAGACCTGTGTATGCATGGGTATTGAACTACTGATGTAGCACCGTGCTAAAAGGCATGAGCCTGTTCAAATTGTTCACTAACATCAAAAAGAAAAGACCAAAAAGACGACCAGAAAACTGCACCAAATAGCCTCATTCAAATACCAAGCAGGCAAAAAAAAAAAAAAAGGAAAAAAAGGAAAAAATATTCCTCCAAATTACATTAGAGTTTTGACACTGCTATCATCAGCAAGAAGAAAGTATTAGCCAAAATGAAAGCTAAAGGTGTCACTGGCATTTATTAAGACCTTGCATCTATAATGCATTTGTTCCTGGCCATGCATAGAGAAATGCATAGAGCCTGACTAAAACAGCTTATGTTTTAAAAAAGACAAGCAGTACATGAAGGTCAGGGAATAAGTAGATCATACACAAATCACAGCTTACCTTATAAAAATAACAGAGAATATTGCTTACTGAGGCACATTTTAGCTAACCAATTTAGTTCATTCAGTGTGTGCTTTGCCAAGTCCAGTGCGTAGAACTACCAAGCTCCAGAATTATGGATAGCGTATCCCACTTGAGGGACAAGCACTTTGCACTAATAAATGCTCCCTAAGAATTTAATGCAGAGATGGACAAACTATTTGTTTCAACTGAATCACACCAAATACACTAATTTCCTATTACAATGGATTTGAAGCATCCTGTCTGGTGCTCAGGGCAGATCTGGAATGATCAGGTCAGCTTTCAGCTACACAAAGAGTGCTTTAAGGCCACAAGACACCAGTGTTGCTGCTTCTTGAATTGTGGAATGCCACCTAAGGAAAAGTAAATAGTAAATTAGGTGTGATACTGTAACATAAATCTCTTCACATCAAGAGTCAAAAATAAAAATGTATTCTTTCTTCAGTGAGAAAGAGAAGTGTGCTAATCGAGCCAGGGCAATTTTGGTGCCTAAATGATGTTATATATCCAATCTCTCTAAAATGAAGCACTTCCTATTTTTGAAAATTCACCAGAGTTTGGAGTTCTCCAGAGCTTCCAGATTCTGCAGAGCAGAAAGTGAGACGCGAGACGTAATCGAGATATTTATTATACAATACAGAGAAATAACTTCAAAGCATTATTTTCTTAATTTTTTTTTCTCAAAATATTAAACAAAACCACAACAAAACCTTACCAGTATTATGGTAAAAAATAATCAAAACCAAATTCCAGCTATTTAGAAACAACACTTGAACAGGAGTCTCGTCTCCCCTTTTTGCCTACAGTCTTATCAATCTCCTAGCACTTCAAAACACTGCGATATCGAAAAGCCCCTATCCCCACTCAGTTTATTTTTCTGTGAGAAGAGACCCACATTTTATCTATCAGCTCTGACTGACCTCGAAGGTAAATGTCCCCACCTGACTTTCCACTTATAATAAGAGAAGTTCAAGACAAGAGAGCACAATAGGATATACTCTGATGCGTGGTTATACACAGTTCTCACTCAGGAGTAATCTGTCAGTACACACTAATTTGATCTTAAGTCATCTGTGTTTTACAGCAGCCTTCCATGTACATCAGAACGTCTCAGTCCAGTCTTTTATCATTACAAGTGTAACCTGAGGGCTATTTTTCTATCTTATTGCATCTGTTACTCAGTGTGCTTCTCACCCGACGCAGGCTAGACCATTATTATTTTTCCAGTACCTAAAACCAACATTCCATTCAGCTGCTACAAAATCTTACTTTACTTTCTTTGCCAAACCCTGAGAGGAAAGTCACTGTTACCACACTTTGATTACCACATCATTTTCCCCAAGGAACTTCAAATGAAAGACTGAAGTTATTTTAAAAAGAAAATTATACCCCCACGAGAAGCCATAAAGTACCAGTCACATAAGATTTATTATAATGTATTGTATGAGAGATGAGTTTAGCCTAGAGATACACTTGAAAGTTTGCATATTTTCATACATCTAGACCTGATAGAAATGTCCTCCTACATGTATGTGATAAGGTATTAACTTTGATAAGAGCTAAAAGATAGTTCTGAAAATCTTATGTTGAGTTCTGCCATCAGCAGTTTATCATCTTCTCTAATGCAGGTTATAAGCAGTGAAGATGGATCTAACAATTCATATAATTATCATCAATCCATTTTTGTACTATCTAAATTAAATTTGAGTTTCTAAAAAACTGCCTGTTAGATGTAGAATTTTCCTTTATGGACTCCAAAGGCTATTTTATTTTTTAAATCAGCTATTACCTTAGAAACATTTGCCTCTAACAGTTAAAAAGCTCAATAATATATTATTTTTATCAGGTAAATGTATTCTAAAAGTAAGACAATTAGATACAGGCTGTGCTGAAACAAACTGAACAAATTGTTGCCTTGTGTTCATTATATACCTTGATGGAGGAAATCGTAGCACAGCTCTTATTAGAAGCATGATTTGAATGAGTTTTGATTTTTTTTTCTAGATGTTTATGGAGAAATAATATAAGGTCAAAATTGAAAACACTTGGTAGCGTTCCATAGAAGTGGAAGGGCATGGTAAGCACACTCCAAAGCTTTTCCTGTCCCCGTAGTTACAGGGGTTCTATATTGAGACACTGTGACACCACTTGACTGAACAAACACTTGCTCATTATAGTTCTAGTCCACACCTCTGCTGCTGTCAAAGGCAGAGGTAGCCCTACATTTTGAATTCAGCAGTGGTTAAGAGGCAATTATAACAATGCTAATAACCAAAAAGCCATAGAGACCAAACCTCTTGATCATGGTCTTGGTGCTGGATTATTGTTCAGAACATGCATGGTCTGAACAGGCATGTTCAAATATATTCCATGTATTTGGCAAAGTATATGATCCTTCTCATTTTAAGAAAACAAATTATTATAGTCTCCTGAAGCTGAAGTTTGGGAGTGATACAGGTGTGTAACCGGTAGCTTTAGTCATATTGATAGCTAATTTGTACATTTTTAGATTATAAATATTTCCTCGGTTTCATTTTGAAAATACTTTTTGTAATAGCATGTTTCCTTATCTGAAAGCAAGTTTAGTGATATTCCAAATATTTCAACTGTAAGTTCTATAATGTGGTTTGGGTTTTTTTCAATTTGATGACAATTGAGTTAATTAAAGAGAAAAACACTGGGGTTTTTTTCCTCAGATTTTTATTTTATTACAATTTCAAAAGAATTATAACTTTATATCCTGTTTAGAAATGACAAAAATTCCTTTAGATAAAATAAATTAAATAATATTCAACCCAAAACATAACAAAAACCTTCTCCCTCATTTTTATCTATTAATTTTTAAGGGAAAAAAAAATCCCTCAACAAGCCTTGTTTGGCTATTTTATTTTAGCAGACTCTGCATATTTCTTTGTTTTTAACTCACTGGTAATATTTAACAACCATTCAGATATATTTCTCTACACCAAGGGCATCTGACCCCATCTTGTTCAGCTGGCTGTCTCTTAGAGTGTTTTAGTTTAGAGTTGTATAACTTGCACCTCTTTTTATTTTTATTACTTGCCTTGAGAGCAAACTGTTCTTGTAGAGTCATAAACTTCCCTTTCTCTTCATATTCAGACTTGATTTGTATTCAGTGCAAAGCAGCATCCTGGTCCAATGTATTTTAAATGTTTCAAGGGAAAGAAAACCCCATTCTCAGGTGTGTTTGAATGGAGGACCTGGAAAAGAAGCTCAGACATAGCACTAAGGGCACTTTTGTTTGTTGTGTGAAGAACAGAATGATACAATTGCAGGGGTTTTTTTTTTTGTTGTTGTTGTTGTTGTTTTGGGGTTTTTTTGGGGGTTTTTTGTTGGTGTTGCTGTAGCTGCAGAATCCACACTAGCACAGAGGACTGGCACCACAGCAAACTTTCCCACTCTGATATTCTACCTAGACAGTGAGCTTAAGAGATTCTGTTAGTCTCACAAGGATACTTATCTTTGCTGTGGTGTCTAAGTGGCAAATTGCTGCTGAGAGCATGGTCCCATCCCAGGTTCACTGAGTGTGTCTGGCTGCAGTGTCCTTTTGGGAGAAAGGAAGGTGTGGGAGAAAAGAGGTGGCCACACTGCATCGTGCTTTTTGCAAGTTGATGTGAATCATGTACTTTCAGAAAACTTCAGCTGGGCATTTTCCAAGTTCCTTGGGAGAAAAACTTGACTGCTGAGAAAAGGCAACAAAACACATGAATCTGCAGAATATTAACTGCCTGAACTGTTTTTACTTTCTTTCCATCATATTCCTACATCTTCCAACCATAACAAGGGCTGGAAAATGATACATATAGCACAGTCACCTGACTGAAATAGTCAGAATGACACATATTTGATCATTTGCAGAATGATCAGTTAATCTACACATTACTTGAATGTTGCACTCACCAGAGACGAGATGAACACTGGAATAGACCACACAACCCCCAAATATTCAATTTTCACAGAAAAAGTCCATTCAGAACATGATTGGCTTGCAGCAGAAACCTAGATAACACTCCAGAAAGAGTGATATGAGGTACAGAAAACTCATTGTGTCATTTTGTCATCACCAGTATGACAGTATGAGATCTTGACTGCTATGAAGTAGGAGAAACAAGAAATTATGTTAGCTAGTCTTATGGAGAGACTGCCAGTTAAAAGGAATTTGAATCTATTAGACAGGTTACTTCAAACTGTTACTATTTAAGGCAAACCTCAAGTCTAGAGTAAGTTATTGAGACAACTCACCTTGTCCTCTTTGGTCTCTGGTCACCTGCCACAGTGACATTCATTCAAAGTAACCAGGAGTCATAGTAAGCAGGAGAAATAGAGTATTTGTGCCTGGACCTTTGCTTGGAAATCTCTATAAAGAATGGGTTTGTTTGAAGGAATCCTGAATTTTTCCTGTCCAGTATGTAAAATGTCTGATACACAGCCTAAATTAATTGCTAAATACATTGATTATGTTTGTACATCTTAGAAGAAAAATGCATTTGCAAAACGCTTGCCCTTGATAGTCGAAGTTCTATTAGCAGCTGTAAATTTTTGAATATTTTTGAAACAGTTATGCAAATGAATTAGACATTTATAAACACAGATGTGCAGGTCTGTGCAGATCACCCTTTTCTTCTCACCAAAGCCAAATACTAACTTTCATACCCACATACAAACAGACTTTTTTAAAGCTTTTATTCTCAAGCTCTGGCATCTCAGAACAGAGTAAATAATTTTGTGATGGAAAAGTTGTGAATTATTGCAAAATAAGAGAGTGTATCAAGTAAAAATCTTCATAAAATGTATCATAATTTGCCCACACCTTGGTTCACAGAGGGGATAAAAGGAGGGAGTAGAGCAACTTTTGAATATTTTTACATGAAAGTGGCACATTTTGGCATTGATTTCCTTCAGTAGCTATTACTACTAAAGGTTGCAGACTGATGTTTCACACACCTTTGCCAGAGACACTTGACTTTGACAGTCATTTGGGTTGTGAGGACACCCAGAGGGAAGGAGACCCTCATGTAGAAGCAATTTCTGGGAGTTACAGATGAAGCAGATCTCCAAAGTAACATATTGACTGCATTCCCCATTATACTGATGTACTTTTAACAGACATGTGTCTAGGCCCCAAGCAAGGATTGTCTTAATTTGTTTTGCCTGTTTCTTATATGCACATGCTCTTTATAGTAAGTATCCCGTCCACAATATTCTGAGCCATCTTCCATTCTCTTTTCTTCTTTATTTCAAATTTTGGTACACACACTGCAATCAGAACAATACTGTCATGGTTCAATGCTGTGCCAAGGCAAGAGTGTAGCTGGTGTGTTGGACTCCAGCTCATTCCTTTGCATTCTGCATTCTTCTGGGACACCACTGATTTCAATGGACTAATTTCTGTAGAAACTGCTATATTTTTAAAAAATTGCCCTCATATGGTCTTATGAAACACCATAGATATCACCCTCTAATTCTGCTCCCTAATCCCAGTTCATTAAAGGGTGTAACTTACCCCTTCCTGTGGGTGAAGATGAGACTGAAAAAAGAAGTCTGATTTTTAGGGTTTCTTTTTAATTTAAAATTCAGTTCACTTTCAGGTCAATCATAGTTAGGCTGTATATTTATGTTTTTATTCATTTTTTAAGAGAACATTTGGATGCAAAGCATGAAACCATTCAGATTGGTGCTGCTTCATGTTAGACAGTGGGCTTTATGTAAAAGCTTTATAAGACTACTTTATAAAAAACTTAAATCAGCTTTCATGTGACTGTATTCCACATATTTTTCAATTTTTTGCTAAAAATCTTGATGATTGCTGCTAGATTTAGCTAAATGCTTGCAACTTATTTCACACTGCATTGAAGGACACAGGAAAACACTCACTGACTGTAGTTAAGAACAGAATTTCACCCTTTTCACCTCATCTGTTTTCACATCTTTTTATACCCTTTATTTCCTTTATATCATCCAGCAGTAAAGTGACCAATTCAGTCTGAAGATTCAGAATTACTCAAAAGGTTCTGCATTTGATCCTTACATTCAGCTGCATATGCTCTGGATGATCAGAAATGCTCTCTGATGCAATTACATTTTCAAGGGGCATTTTGAGAGTCAGCCATACAGCATATTCCACTTTTTATATCCTGCAACTCTTTTCATCCTGGCAGATTTCTTTTTACTTGTCTTCATTTATACAGTTGACAATTTCTACAAATAGATGTCATTAATTGATACAGAAATGTGGATTGGTACTAAATTTCTGTGAGATCTTTTTCTGAGAGTTCTGATAAAAACAGAAATGAGTAAGATATGTATTGACACAGTTTGCTTTCCCTCAATTGTTCTAGCTTTAATTGAAGAATTTAGGTGGTGAGCATGTTTCAATCTGCTATCAGTGTAAATTTCAAATAGACACCTCCCAGCTGCTCTGTGGAAGGTGGCTCTTAGCATTTCAGAGCTTCTCTTGGGCAGTTCTTTACATTAGTATTATGAAAGAAATAAGATTGAAAACATTTTCTTTCCTGACTTGTCATACAAGATCTTCATTTGTGGATAAAATATGACAATAACCAATAAAATGGTGCAGTGAAACAGCCAGTGTAACGTTGCCAGCACACACTCGTGTCTCCTCTTCCACTTCAAGCTGTTGCTTCCATGCTGTGTAGGCCACAGCTGAGGACTGTCTTGCATAGTTAACAGCTTATAGCAATAGCACCTTGAAGCTACATGATGCAATAAGTGCCAGGTGAAAGCAGTGCACTTATGGAAGCACACCTGTGACTTCTGCAGCTTTTCATTTTTATGAAAATTGGACCATTATATTTTTGCAAGACATTTATGTCTGAGAAGTGCTATAAGGTGGGAATATTAGTGCAATATGAGGAGAAGTTGACCAAGCAGATTTCTTTATCCAGTCTCAGAACAGAACTTTTTCTTTTTTCTCTATATTGATGACATTTTTCCTGCCCTCATGAAGTGGAACTTTTCTCTTTCCCCTTCTTTCAGCTCAGAAAGGATCCTTTTTCGTATCAGGAAGAAACATCCTCTGTTGCTTAATATTCTCATAAAGCAGAAAGCATTCTCTTGGTGAAAAATGTAAGGGTTACCTACTCTAATCATAGACATCTAGAATAGTTTGGGTTGGAAAAGACCTTTAAAGGCCACCTAGTCCAACCTCCCAGCAATGAGCAGGGACATCTTTAATTAGATCAGGTTGCTCAAAGCTCCATCCAACCTGACCTTAAATATTTTGAGAGATGAAGCAACTACTGCCTCTCTGAGCAATCTGAGGTTTCATTTACTTGCCACACTCATTTTTAAAAAAATATTCCTCCTTAATTATAAATATCATAACATATAATCTTCAAAACAGTATTGTTTATGGGTTTTGGTTTACCTATCTTGGGGTAAATTTCTAAGAATAAGTGCTTTTCTGAACAGAAAAGCTACCAAAGATGAATTCTTATTTACAAGATCAGTACAATGCATCAGCACTAGTTTCCAGTCCTTATTGACTTATCTTTCCTTTCTAAATCTGAATCTAAAATATATATTCTGAACTGACTTGTACAGGTCATCTGTACAGAAGGGATACCATACAATTTATCAATCTAAACCAATTGATAACAAGACTCTTTTTCCTTGTCAATTTTTTCTACGTTAGCCTAGATCTGGCAGCAAAAAACTGATATAAGATTTCTTTTTCCTCACTATGATTACAAATGCATTTAGTGTGTTCTCTGTATGTCTAGCATAATGAAAAAGTTGCCCATTAGTTCAATGCTGAATGAATAACAACATTATTGAGGTCATTTATCAACAAGAAAAAGCATATTATATTGATTAAAGAAGAGTAGTTAGGTACTTTTGTGACAGAAAGTAGAAAACCTAAGCTTGAAAGAGAAAATTATTATTCTGCAGATTATTTCAAATGCAAAATTGACCTAATTTCATTACGCCATATAAGTCAAAGCACTCATTCCTCAACTTTTGACCTGACCTCACTGTCAAAAATCTTGGATGAATGTTCAGAAGAAAACGTAATCATAAATCAGAATGAAATACTGCTTGGACAGGAACTGTGCATTGTTCATCACAGTTCAGTTCACACTATTGTCAGAAAGATAAAAAGTACACATGTGGGAGCAGAAATAATAACAGTGGGAAGAAAAGAAATGAAAAGGACACAAAAAATATATAGGCCAGACTCTCAACTGATGTAAATTTGCCTATCTCCACTTAAACAGCAGAATTCAAGCAGATATACACCACCTGAGGAGATAATTTCATTATAGCTTTGCTGTTGTGGCCACATAAGCTCCCACTAACCCCTCTAACAAAGCTGTACTGTTGGATTATGATGGTAGATGCTGCATTTTTTGTTGAGCATAATCTCAAGCAAAATAATAAAATAGTTATGATTTTCCTTATATTAAAATGACGTGAATTTTAAAGTGATAAGAAGTAGGTAACTATATTGACTAGAATTCCCTGTCTCTCTTGCTACTCAGGAGGAATGCAAATTTACATGGGAAATACAGCCCTTTTTTTGAATGAACATTTCAAAACCAATTACTATTTAAAAATTCTAAATTTCTGCCATTTTAGAAATGGTTTTCAGGTATTCTCAGAGCCTTATTGAACATTCTGGGATATTTTCATCCTGGAAGGAAGGCCTAAAGTAGTCCTGGAAAGCTGGTACTTCTATGATTCAGACTGAAATGCTAAAGGAATTGGATAAAACAGTGAAATAGCAATGATTACTGGTCAGCCTTGCAGGGGTATGGGGCTGTTAAAGCTAAGAGGTTTGTGTAGCCCAAGAAAAAGATACAAAAAATAAGTTTCTATTAAATTTTTCATGTAGTTAATTACTTGTCAGAAATACAAAAAAAAAAGAAAAAAATCTATGCTGAAAGATCTTTTTAGAGTGTGGTAGAGGCAGGGAGAATATTAGTACTTTGCTGCACTAAAATGTACAATACTACTGGGGTTTTTGATGTCTTATGAAGAAAAGTAGCTAAGTTATTTCAGCTAGAAAAGTGAATCCTGTGTATGTCCACTACTTTTATCCTCTGCTTATTCTATAAGGAAACTATTCTTAATGTACAATAAATAGTAATTTCATTGACATGACAGAATATTACAGCACTACAGAAATCATTATGTTTCTTAGTGCCAATGGTCTCAAAAGTAGGGAAAAAAATTCTTTTTTCTTCCATTGACATAAATGCCTAACAATTCCAATACATTTAGTGGGATGACTCTTAAGGCTTACATGTGTAACTGAGATAAGAATAGAACTTGAAGAAGAGGATAGAAAGAAGTGCAGCTTAAAAAGGTAGACCATATAGACATTAAATGAAAAAGCCTTTTATCCCCCCTACCTAGGAACACCCCATAAGCTTTTGGCATATAAGTTGTCATGATTCCTGTATTGTTGTACCTGTCTAAGCAGGTCAAAAAATAACGTATAAAAGAGTACCAAAAAAGAAACATACACAGTTAAATTTCCAAGACCTCTAAGTCTGGTACACATCTCTTGTCTGTCAGTAAGACAGGCAGTGAGGGGTTAAGATTCTCTAGTTAAAGAAAGCCCTAGTAATTTGTAAATCTATAGGTTATAATATCTCCAATCGAGCCTTAATTTTTTTCTGTCAAAAGATAGTGTATATAATTTTTCTTTTTCCAATTTTGAAATGTCTATTAATAGTATCTGTAACAGAGATTAATAACCTTGGAAAGCGTTTATAATATTGTGCCAAAGAGCTCAATACTAAGTAGGCAAAATTCATATAGGAATATAGTTGAAGCAGAAGGTTTCTCACTAGGGCAAGGAGCTACATGGAAACGTTATTACAAATTGTTAATTTTATTTATCAGTGTTACAGTCATGTTCGTTGTTTTCTATTTTTTTCGTGTTTTTTTGTTTGCTTGTTTTTTCGTTCTGTTTTGGTTTGGTTCGGTTTGGTTTTTTACTTTTTTAGGCATAGACGTAACCATGTTAGCCTACAATCTGAAGTTCTAGTTCCTCACATTTTACCCATATACAATTTTAGATTATGTACATAAAAACCCAGACTAAAATGTCAGCAGCTGCTCTTAAAATAGGGCAAGGTCTTTGTCAGCCTTTGAAGATAACATGTCCATCTACTATGACTTCCAAAATCCATATCAAATTTTCCTTCCTGACTTTTCTGATGTATGGCTCATTTTGAGTGTGACAGATACTTAACCTGTCTAACAGTTTTGTTTCATCATAAGCACACTGTGTTTATTTATTTTTAAAAAGGCTGCTGGAGAACAGCAGAAAGGAAGGATGATGCCTCATGTGCCTCCTGTGTTTCACATTCAAAACCTGTGGAAAAAGGAGGCCACTGTTGCTGAGAGCTGCAGGCGCCAGCAGTGGTGGCCTTTAGGTCAAGCTACAGCCAAAAAACAAGCAGAGACTTAGAGAAGCACAGAGCCTGCAGCCAGTCCTTAGGGCAGGAGACCTCCTCCCCAGGGTTTTGAATTATAAAGGCTTCACTGACTTTGTATGATATATCATAAGACAATGTTACATTGTCTTTTAATAAAGGTTTCAGGGTATGTTTCTTGGCATAATATATCCAGATTGATCACAGTGCAGTGTTAATACTTGTTAATACCCATCTTTACCATCTGGTATCTGCACAGAGGTAGCAAGCCACACATCAGGATCAGGAGCTGAAAGAGTGCATCTGTAAGCAATGCATGTCTAAAACCTGAGTACCCCAGCACTTCCTTGGAAGGGAAGAGTTTGTCAGTAAGTTGCATCCCTGCAAAAGTTGCCCAAGTCTCAGGGATGATTTCCAACACCACATCCCTAGCTCACTTCCCTGGCAGAGAGGGGGTCACTGTTAAATACCTGAAACAGCTAGGTTTACTCAGAAATTTCAGAAACTTCTACAATTTTAACCCCAAAATCTAACTCCAAGAAAAATTCACCTTGGAAAGAGCCATCAACTTGAAGCCATCAGAGTATTTAGCACTGAGGGAAATCTTGCAAAAAAACCTGTTCTTGTGAACACTGCATCCTTAACTGGTGACTCTTATTGAGATTGGGAGAGGTGCTAAGCAGTCAGACAGGTAATAAATTGCTAAGATTAGCTAAAATTGTATGTGAAATTGAGAACTTTTTTCCTAGATGGTGCCCCAAATAACAAGGTCTAGGTCTAGCCACATTTCTCATTTCTCTTCTTCTATTGAAAGTAAAGTACCAGGAACAAAACATATGTGGTTGAAAAGAGTAAGTATGCTTCCCTTGGAAGGATTAAAGCAAACAAAACAGAAAAATCTCACCAAGGGTGAGATTGGGGCGCTGCAGAATGTCTCTTGCCACGCTGAAAAGGGTCAGTCAGGCAGGTGCCAGATCTGACAAAGCAGTCCTCTACAGCACACATAAACGAGCACACTTGCTGAAGAGATAATAATAAATAAATAATAATTGATCACATGTTTAATTGAAAGAATAATAAAAATAACAATACTGTTTTTGTAAAATAAAATTAATATTATGAATTGTTGAGGCTGAGCAAATATATCTTAACAATTACTCGCTTGAGCTTCATTATTCAGAGAGAAAAAATAAAGCATAATTCAGATTATGTGAGTCCTAGTCTGTGAGTCCCTTACAGATAATTCAGAGATATGACCCATGCTTATTTCCATGCCTTAAAACAGTATTCTGTATCAGATGCAACCTAAGGCCATCTAACTAGGTATCCTATTTCAAACAAGGGTAAAATTGGATGCAAGCATAACAAATGAACACCCTCTCTGCCTTCAGCTGTTTTCTGTTCACAGACTTTGCAAGCAGAAATAGTTTTTTCTGCCCATTTACTCTTCAATCCATGCAACTGTTTGACCTCTGTAATGTACTTCAGTCAACAGCTTTCCATCTCAGCTGCTCTTTGCATGAAGAACCTAATTGTGTCTGTTTTCAGCATGGTTTCTCCTGCCTTCATGTGGTGCTCTCAAGGTTTTGAACCACTGAGCTCTCTCCAATCTCACCATGCCAGATGTAATCCTATGGATCATGGTCATAGCTCATCTCAATGTCACTGGTCCAACATGCAGTGTCCCAACATAATCACATCTCAAAGACACAGCATGTCTTTGATCATCCTGGCTGTGCTCTTGTGAAGCTCTCCAGGTCTCTGTACCCCTTTTGAAATATGACAGGATGCAATGCAACAATTCAAGATGCAAGCTAGCTATGGATTTATACCACTGACATATTAATGCTTTCTGGTTTGCTTTCTATTCTTTTATTTCTGGTCCTCCCTTCACTTTTCTGACAACTACCAAGCAGTGAACTGACATTTTCATGGCACTTGCTATCCAATCAGTCATAATCCATGCTGTTAACCGGGTTATCAGAGATAACCTAACCTCTTTCCTTCAAGGTGATGCTGAATGCAAGAAATCATCATTTTATGTGAAGTCAGAAATGTTGGGTTTTTTTTCTATGTACATTACTTTATTTATCTTTACATTGAATTTTACCACACATTTTGTTCCAGTTTCATGAAGTCCTTCTGCAATTCCTTTCAGCTGGGCTGCAGCCTTTGCCACCACATTTTGTGTACATCTCCACATTATCTATAAATTTGTTGAAAAAAGAGGGTTCTCAACCAGGTCCCTTAAGAACGTTGTGATTTCTTTCCATGGCAAAAAAATGCTAATTTACTCACTTTTTTGGGTTGTATTCGTCAAAAATTTTGTCTAAATGAATATTTTCCTTCTTTTAATTTTTAACTATCATATCAATTAAAAAATTCAAAACCTACTAAAAAAAAGAAAACTAGTTATATATGATGACTAATACTAAGTTTAAACAAAGGTTTAATCCATATTATTAGAAGTATAATGCTGGCAATCATCAAACTATGGTGGTTTTTTTTCCAAAATGGAAGTACCTCCTGACTTCATTAAGTTGGAAGGGATCTTAAAGATCACCTACTTCCACCTCCCTTCCCATGTGTAAGGACACTCTACAGTAAGAATTAGTGATTATCTGTTGTTTTTCAATACAAGAGAAAACCTGAGGTGTCTAGGGAAGGAAAAATGGGTTATTTATACACAAACAAACAAACAAACAAAAAAAACTAATTAAATGAAGAATCTTAGGTGGCATTCTTCAAAGCATCATCCTGATTGATGTGTATTTGCAGAATGGAGCACCATAAATAGTGGTGACTGCCATAATGGATAAGAAAGAGGGAGAACTCATGGACCTATTAAGTGTGTTTTTATACTGCCCTTTTTCTGCAATTTCAAGATGAAAATATATCTCTTTCATGCTTGGCTACACCTGAAATTAAATTGTTGGCATTCTTTCATTGGGTCAATCACTTTGTAAGTAAGATCCTTATTTCCAAATGTGTAGTCTAAACCTGTGACACAGTATCTCTGACCATACTTGTTTCATTTTCTTGCACTACAGTTTTTACCAAATAGCTGTAAGATGTGATTACTCTGCTTTCAGCTTCATCAGTGTTTAACAGAGGTGAAATTCAGCTTTAAATAAATCCAAGCAACTTTAGTCTTCATCCTTGAAGAATCTTTAAGTTTAAATAGTTATGATTAAATCATTACCATTCCTTTAAACAGTCTTTGGAGCTTGCATTTGTGAGTTCAATAAGAAAATTGTTTAGCCCCTAACAGGCCTGTTAAATATAAACATGTTTCCATGATTAAGAAGTATAAATAGTTTTGACATTAATATATATTGGTAACATCAAAAGATTTTTATGTATTCAGGACCTCAGTGTTTAGATAACAAAGAAATCAGAAAATTGGTTTGTTCTTGAAACATAAAATCATGGAGTAAACCAGGCAATATTCACAAGTATAGATATAAAAGGAATTTTAAGGCCTTAGACAAGTAAAACATTCTTTTAAAGGAAGCCTGTTTTCTGGGGCTGCAGATATTCAGGGGGTTACAACATACCTTTAGGCAAAGAGCTGCCTGTGCCATCAGAAATGACAACTTGTGGAATAGGTGGTGAGCAGAAATACTGATGGAAATACTAAGAACTGAAGCATCTGACATATCTGTTTTGTAGGACTATGAGATTTTAGTGTTAATATTTTATTAATTAATCTGAGTTACTTAATTGTTCAGCCCATGAATGAATAAGAGTCCAAGTATAGCAGTACAGCCATGTGTAAGACTAAGCACCTAATACCTACAGATTATCACCTGGTACCAAAACCAGAGTAGGTAACTTTCTTTTGCATAAACAGCACTCCAGAATCACCTTCAATTGATGACTCTGGTGAGTGGTAAAGGTAATCCAACACAAACATGTCATATCTGTGGGATGTGGATATATCAGAAAGAACATTCACAGGTTACATATATTTCATAGTGTGGTACACAGAGTGAATGATATTCCTTAGAGCTATCAAGTATGCAGAAGTACTTTGTTGCTTGCAAAGCTAGATAACCCTAAAAGTAGTATTCACTGAAGGTGTGGTACAGCATTTTTTTCTTCCTCAACCAGAAGAGCCCTGAGTACTTTTTGATCTCTGACAATCATATGGAAATACAGCTCTTATGATCTGGGGATCCAAAGGAAAACAATGTGTCCTACTAGTGCAAAAAGGAAAAGGCCATGTACTAAGATTCCACGTATTTGATGTCCCTGTATCCATGTGACCATGATGCAGTGGGGACTCAGGGTTAGCCCAGAAGCATGACATCCCTTGCACCATGGGACATGGAAAACAGCCTGTAGTGAACATACTGGGGGGAGGACTAGCCTTGGTGCTGGCTAACCCACATGGCAAATTGACACCCTGCTCCATTTGAAGCTTCCCTGATCATGCTGCCTGTGAGACAAGCCCCAGCAGTTCTCCAGGCTTCTCTTCTCTGAAAAATGAATGTCTTCCCTTGGAGACTATTAGCATCTATATGTCTATTCCACAGGCTGAAGAGCTAGCCACATGTAATTCATGTGGTCCTGTTGAACAGAAGTAAAGGACACCACTGAGAAAGAAAAATGCAAAATCTAATGGGCAACGATGTCATGTGGTCAGTAAGTAGAAATAAAATAGGCAAGCTGCCCAATTATGCATAATTTGTGAGCAGAAAAGGAACAAAGTTATATGATTTAATTTCAGTTTTTTGCTTGTAATTGAGGAGACTTTCTAATAACTCAAACTATTGGGAAAATAACAGTTTAGAGCACAGCATAGATTAATTAGTACAACTACAAGCTGCATGTCGTATATCTTTCTGGTACTTGCAAGGATGACAATCTTTCAATTATATTTTGACAGCGGGTTTTATAAATCTTAATGCATTTAATTGACATGTTGGACACCCAAATGGATCTATCACGTATTTACATTGCTTGTGTCCTCAAAACAAATGTTATTTTATGAACACATGGTTGCTAGGTTTTGTTTGATTTTATTCTGTAACCATTAAACATACCACAGATTACAGAAATTAAAGATGGTTAGAGGTTTTTGTAATTGCCAGCTGGTTAGGAGAAGGTTTGAAATTAATTTCTTATTTTCAAGAAAGAAGAAATAATTATTTTCAGTTGCTGACACATTGATATAGGTTCACATAGCCAGTAATAGTAAATGCAGTCCTTAGCACTGAAGAAAAACAAATGCAGAGATACAGTAATGGGACAGATGGAAAAAATACACTCAAGAATAAAGCACAAGCTCCTCAGAGATCCACAGGCTAGGGAAGTAAAAATACAGCAAACCAGCCATGGAGAGAGATTACCAGAAAAAAAAAATCTCTAAAAATGATTTATTGATGAGAAAAGCAAGGCTATTATTCTTGAAATGAATGCTCTGGCTTAAAAGAGTCCTAGCATGTTTCTGAGTCAAAAAGGAGGGGCAAAGAGAAGACAGCCACTGTTCTTAATTGTGTTTAGGCTATTCTGAACTTTAATTAACTGATAGATATTCCTTCAAATAAGAGTAGAGATTTTCTAAATGGCATAAATAACACAATTTTCTTTAGCCAGAGTGATTGAGCACAATGTGTTCATTAATTCTCCTGATGTTTGCTTCTTCTGCTAATATATTTTATATATGTGTATATATTTATTGAGTATTTTCCTTTATTTTTGTAAGATAATTCTGATGCTTGTAGTCTTTCTTGCATACACATACACAATATACATATTTTTATGTGTGTAGATATACCTAGGTATGAGTGGTAGAAATAAAGAGGAAAGAAACAAGTCCCTTCTAAATTTATTTTAAAAGGCATCACTTTTTTTTTATTGTGTAGAATGAACAGCATGTTAAGATTTATGTATTTGTCTATTGGTTATTAAGTATAACTATTTTAATGAAATAAATTATCCTGGACAGCAGAACTTACTACATTTCCCTTTATAGTGAGAAAATGTTAGACATAATGTGCTTATGTGAAATTATTTTTCTCTTTGTGTACCCATCTTATGCATTGAATGAGCTTAGGAGGTAGAGTGAAAGTGGGAGCTGTAAGACAACATCTGATCAGGTACCTGAAAGCTGTTTCCTGATACCCAGAGTGACAGAATTAGGGTTTTTCCGAAAAACCTAAACACAGCATCTTCTCATTTGGTGTGCTTGGTTTAATCTAGTCTTTTCCAAATTAGCCTTTTAGTTGAATTAAGGTGTTTCACTATGGAGAAAGGTTAAAAATAAATATGCATAATTTGAGTCTTCAACTTTGCAGACATTCAGACCTTAACTTGCATGAGATTGTGAACAGTCTGATTTAACTTTGAAGTTAGACCTGCCCTGAGCAGAGGGTTAAACCATAAGACCTTCAGAGGTCCCTTCCAGCCTCAATTAAGCTGTGTTGAGTGATAATAAACCTTGCCTTAATAACATCAAGGTAGTGAAGATCATAATTTTTACCTCAATTTTACAGAAATTATTATGTCAGTTATAACATCTACTTTGTTATTGGTAGTGTGTAAGGTAGAAATGCACTACTTCATTTAGCACTCAAATGAGTCATTAACAGCAGATTACTTTTCCCCACTTTTATTCCCCTCCTTCTACTTGGTCCCAGAACTTCCCTCCATGCCCTGTTTAAGGTTGTGAATTAGAACTGAAAGGCTGACCAGAGCCTCTCAGCCTTACTTCCTCCACTCATCAATGTATTTCTAGTTCATTATTTTCCATGGTGGCTGTTGCCAGGGCATTGGCATCAGCCCAGCCCAACCCATAGACTGGGATATTCATGCTCAATTTATCTTGGTCAGTTTGATACATCTTCCCAGAGGAAACAAGGTACAAAAAAGAAATCTTGGCATTCTGTTGATTATATCACAACCACACCTGAGCTGAAAGGCAGAGGAAAAGACACTTGTTAAACCCCTGGGATTTTTCCACATCCAATTTCAGATACTGATGGTAACATTAGAGATGTCAGAACTTCTCAAAAGATTCCTCAATAAAATTAATACTAGAACATGTCAGGGAAACTTATCAGAAAGCCTCTATCAGATCACTTGATAATAAATAGACTAAGTTGGAAAGACATTTAGAGCCACTAAATAGGCCATGAGATGTCTAAATTTTGTGTGGAGTTGGACAGTGTTGGAATGTTCATACATGCATTTACACAAACATGAATGCACAAAAATATTCCCTAAGCTTAAGTGGACAATTATTTTTACAAGACTACTAAATGGGTTTTTTACAAAATATTAACTGGTAGTAGAAATTAAAACAACAACAAAATCGCAAAAAAAAAAAAAAACCCAACAAAAAAAATCTAGAACCAACAAAAGTTGAGAATGCAAATGAGAATTTACATAACACAGAACTTTCATATTGAAGCAAAAAAAGATGGGATTTCCTGCAAATTCCAGAAGATTGCTTAAAGTATTGCACAATAAATTACTATCAGAATTCAAAAATTTAAAGCCAATTTTTTGATAGGCCTGAAACACACAATGAAAGTATAAAACAGAGGCATTTCTGAGAAATCCAGTGATCTCTTTGGATTTAAGAAATATATAGCAGTAACGTCAATAGCCAGTAATATTAAAATAAATTATCTGTAAGTATATTTATCACTACTATTAGCAAAAGTAATTAATGATAACAAATAGAAGTAAGTACTATTTGTAAAGATAATTTTAAAAACCCAATGCTTCCTAAAGAAGTATACTTTATACCACCCCATGGTAATGAAATCCCTACCTGTTTTACACAGCTGGCTGAGCTCAGGGGTTGTTCATGTATGAAAGATTATCAAATTATTAAAAGTAGAGTTTGCTACAGAACAATGTGCCGTGGCATTGTACAGTACAGGAACTGCTGAAATATTCCAGCATGTGTTAGTTGACATCTTTAATTCAATTTATACATTCATACATACATGCATACATATATGCATGCACATGAATAAAGTGGGAACATTAGACACCAAGATCCAGTGGTGTTCCCTTTAGTCTTTAGCCATCACAAACAGCAATACCCATGCCAACTCAGCTTTCTGCATTTTATTACTGAGTGACTGCTGTTTCTAGCTGCCTGCCTAAGACCAACCCTTTTGTTATGTTCTCTGCTGTGGCGGAGCTGAAAGCATTTTAATGGCTGGTAACTAAGCTGTATTGACTCAGAAGTCAGAGAAATTATTCACCATTTTTTAACTGGTTTGGTTTGATTTGGTTTTCTTTTCCCCCATGACCTGTTACAGCCAGTTGGGCAATCAAATTTTCATTTGCACAAGATGTTCTTTTCAAAGCCTGCTGTCACAAAAGGTTTTTTCTAACACCCCTAGTTCCCCTCTCCAGCAGTCTGAAAGGAAACTTTTTTTTATGATTGTTTAAAACAGAAGGTCACAATTAGGTCAACCTGGAAGATTAAAACAAAAACCAATAAAAATGATAAAATTCTTAATTTACTATTTGTTTGTGGTTCTTGGCCTGCTGCTGCCTTTAGAAAACACTGCTAGAAAATACCCTAGTATAATGCTACTGATCTGGCATTTTTATAGAATATGATTTTCTTGCATTCAGTAATTCATTCTTAATTGCAAAAGGGCTTTCAAATCCTCAGAATGAAAGCAATATAGAACTGCAAAACATTATAATTAATAATACATGAGAAAATTAAATGTTCTGTGAAGCACAGGTAACAATTTGTTTATATTTCTGTCTGTGCAATCCTTTTTTTGCTAAGGTTCTTAAGGAGATTTGTGGAAGTGAAAAGTAATTTATATTACCAAGGTGTTTTCCTAGGCTTTTATGCTTGCTTTTCAATGAGCCACTTTTAGAAAACCATGCTTTTGGAAAGTCTCAGCTTCTGTCCTATAAATGGCTGTGCAATAATAACTGTGAAAAATGTGGTTCATGAACAATTGACAAGTTGGTGAAGAATACCTGAAGCTTATTTTCATCTCCTGATTTATCTAAGTTTTATTCTTTACTCTTTTCCAAGTCAAAATAAATACCATTTGAAAGTTATTTACTTTTGTATCATCTATCTTTCAAACAACATGAAATTAGCTTTTAGTTAACCAGCCAAGCAGAAGATTAAAAATTAATTCCACATTCATTAAATTTCAACACATATCTTTATTATAAATATCCATATACTTGCCTTACCATCCCCATATTTTTTAAATGGATAAATTCAGAAAAAATGAGAGTCCTGATATCATACATAACTCTACCTAAGACTGAAAATCAGGATTTCATTATGCATATAGGATTGCTTTTATTCTATTTAAATAATTCTCATTCTTATTTGTTCAGAAATTACTTTTTTTAAATGCATTGGATACTACGAAAGCAAATGGTCTCTTTTGTTAACAAAGTTGGATGTTGTTTTTAATTTTATTTTATTGAAGCCTAATTTGTTTTTAATGAGCTACTTTGAAAAACTGTATAGGAGGGAGAAAAAAATTATTCAAGTGTCCTCTAAATTACAAAAATGCTGTATGGATATCTAAACAGTAGCTGAAAGTAAAATGTCCCAGGAGAGTCTATTTTCCTGTTTAGAGAAAAAAAATTCTAAGTTAAAAATTTGATAATTTAAAAACAATGTTATTTGAAGAGAAATCATTTTAGTATACATTGATATGTAAGATACATCTGTTCTCACTAAAAATTTAAAAGTTAGGTGCTTAGGTCTGAACTAGTCTTTTTTAGACTGGCTTTATATCACAGGAGAGAAGCAGACATACTGTAGTGATCCATCTTACTGCAGAATAAAAATTAAATTAGTTCAGAAGTATTCCCTCGGTAGGTCATGGAAATCAATGTCTGCTTTTTGTTTTTCTTCCTTTCCTGTAACAGGAGGCTACTTATTTTTATGACAATCCAATACTTAGATATTTCACCCTCAAACAGTTAAAGTTTCCTACCGCTATTCCAAATGAATTTTGTGATATATATTTTTCTATCAATTATTTAAAATCCTAGAAAGGTATTGTGTTTTGGACTCTATCCCAGAAGTTTAGAAATGCCTTCTTCTAAAGCAGAAGATAATATAAGACTGTAATGAAATACAATGTGTACTGTGTTTGTCATGTTAGCTCACTATCATAATGACATAAAGAGACAAAGAAATAACTCCTTCAATGAAAACACATAAGCTTGGAACATGTGACATTCTGTTCACTAAAATATGGCATTGACATCTTGTCACATTAAAGCAATCACAGTTTCATCTTTAGAAAACCATTGCAACTTCTATTAAAACTAGAACAAAAAATATCTGAAATAAAAAGTAAATAGTATACCTCAATATGAATGTTCTGTTCTGTATTCAAACTGTGTTGGTCAAGGTTGCAGTATTTAATAGTGGAGTTATTTACAAAGTGTGACATCACAATCAGTCTAATTTTTCACAAATGCCTAAATGTAAATTTCCCAACAGATATGGCTGAAATAATATATATATACAAAGGGCTTTTATCAACATCATTGGAATTATTTTAGAGAAATGTACCTCTATACTTAAATTTGATTTCCTGTATTTTTGACTTTTTAATATAAGAGATTTGTAAGAGTTAATGTGCAGTGAAAAAATCTGATATGACATTCTGAAAATTCTTAGTATCTCTAACAAAAAATTGAAAAAATGTTTTTATCTATCAGTTTTAGATATAAAAGTTAACCATATGGAAGAGTTCCCACTTTCACTCAACTATATGAACAAAAAACTCACCACAGAAGTCCTTTGTAGACATAAATATTGGGAAGAATTGTCCATAACTAATTAAGTTTCACACTCTCTCCTGCCAGAGTTCAGCAGCTCTCACAATAGGCATGTTTTGGAATTATGCCAACTTTTGAAAAATACCACCTGTCTCTCTGTTGGAGACAAGGAGACAACCATCAGGCCTGATAGGTTGTGAATCCTCTAAACACAGTGAAAAGTTAAACTACAAGTTAAACTTCCCTACTTTGTTGTAATGTCCATCCCAACATCTAATTCATAAACACACTCTTCTAATGGTTTCCAACAGATTCCAGTAGTATGGATGTCATCCAGTGTTTTAATGGACTTGTTGAGTTCTCCTAGTCTGGCTCCCAGTTTCTCTGTAACACCACATTTTCTCAATCTACTGCTGTTTTCTTGTTTCTTGTTCCTTTTTATATCTTTAGCAAAACAAAACCATAATTTTTCCTCAAGAAAGCTGCTCAGAAGTTATTCAAAGGTCAGAATTTCTTTTCAATCCCCAAAGCACCAAAAAAAAAAAAAAAGAGAGAGAGAATAAATATTAAAAAAAGTTCTAATTCTGAATGCAAAGTAGAGATTTCTCATAGAAAGAAAAGTTTCAAGTGACTTTCACTCCTTTGCCTACACTTTATTCATCCTGACATCAACTGTGTGAGCTGTGAGTGTTGCTGACAGAGAATTAGGATCAGCTTGAAGTGTCCTGGGAACTTTGCTGGAGGCATCAGTGGAATTCCCGAGATTGGAACTGAGATCTCTAAAAGGTCTGAAGGTTCTGCAGAGTTCAAGATCTTCTGCTCAGTCTTCTCTCTCTTAATTTACTGAAGACCTTCACTGACTTCCAAGCAGGGGGAGATCTTCCTTAGGTAACTTCCCCTAAGCAACAATCATTTGTCCCACAAACCAACCTATTAACGGCGCAGGTCAGTGAGGTTCCATCATCAGACTGTGTTTTGCAAAAATTGAAACAGACCCAGGAAAATGTTTCACATTTCTGTCTTAAAGTTTTTCTAAAAAAACCCAGCCTGAGGATTCAGATCATTAAGAAGTTGGGCAAGTTGATCCTTCCAGTGAGGATTTCTCTCTGATGCTGTACCTCATGGCAGATCTCCTTTACAGGCACGTGGTCCTAAACTTTGTCAGTGTCTCTCCAGTGAAGCCACCAGAGAAACAGGGAACATGTATGAACTTTTAACAGAAATTCAGGTGCTTAGAAATAAATCTTTTGCTACCAAGAAAATACAAGCAGAATTATTTATGAGAGATCTTTTTTTTATCATAAAAGGAATGATAAATAGATGTTTTGTAGACATAAAGCTGTTTCAAGCAGGGTTTTCCCAATTCACCAGCAGAGGGAATAGAAAACTCATTCCTCCTGAGATGTTATTGTACATTACAGTAATTTTTTTCTGAGGTATAATATATTCTGTGATTGTTCCGCAGGTTTTAAAAGGGGAGAGAAGAACATCTTGGCTGTATAATTTTGACACATTGTAGCAGATTGCAGTTGTTTTCCTATGCAAGAGGCATATGAAAAATGTTTCTCTATTTTTAAATTTTTAGGGTAAAATGGACAGAGTATTAATTACCTCTGACCACAAGCTGTACTGAACGTGGATCTGGGAGGGATAGGAGAGATTGGACTTATGGCAGAACTTATTGCAATATTATTGCAATATACGCAATTAATCTTTGTCAACAATTAGTATGACAGGCAAAATTGGCTTAAATGATTGATCTACTCTCCCAGTGACATAACAGCTGATGAATCTGGCCATACAGGTTATAGAGTCAAAATGAAAATGATAATGAATAGCATTTTGCAAATTTATATAAAATCAAAGTATGGGGAGAAAAATCAATTTGAAGACTAAATCTTCTTATTCTTAAGAATGGTTGTTTTGACAAAAAGAAGTGAGAAGGGACATATTAAATACCTTGGGAACCCCTTCCTAGTTTTATCACAGAATGCTGCTAACAGGAGTAATAGGAACATTTGCATTTTTAAAAAAAGCTGATTTTTCTCCCAGTGAAGTAGTTTATTTGCAGCTGAAATGCAGCTGTGTGAGAACGACAGTGAGGAATAATGGTTTGGATATGATGAACAAAAATCTTAGAAAACTATTTTGTATAAGAACTAGTTAGGCATACATGACATAAAACTGTAGCTCTTGGAAGTACTAATCCATTAAGGCTGGGAATGCCTCCATACTCCAGGACCTGGTCCAGAGCCTCTGATTGCTCTCCAGCCTGTAGTGGGGTGAAACTGGAATATGTGTGAGCTTTTCACCCCATCACAGGAAAACAGTCCATCCCTTGAGGACTGTGATTAACCTTAGTTCACTACATAGGCAGAATGAAGAAATAAAAATTCCAGAGGCAGCACTACAAATGAAGTTTAACAGTCAAATCATTGATATGGCCTTGGATTTTGTGATCAATGCAGATACTTGTATTGCATGAGGAGTATTTTTTAATGTCTGGTTTATACAAGCCTTTGTGCTTGATTGTTTCTGTGTCTAAAACAGTAACCCCTTCTGATGATTTCACCCTATGCTTATCAAAGGTAACTATGCTATACATTTGCAACAGACACAGTATTTCTGTGAACTTTGAATCTGCTGGGAATGCACAGGGGCACTAACATTAGTGAGAAGCTTTGAGCTGCTCACCGTATTCAGAAGTTTCACCACTTGTCATGGGAGACCTGCAGCATTTTGTTTCCTCTAATGTCAGGGTAGGTAAGGCTGCAGTTATGCTGGAAGTGTTTGCTGCAAGTGTTAGGGATTTTCTCAGTGTTTTTATTCCCCTAGTAGAAAAGGAGTACAGACTTTAGAAGACTTCACATAATTGACTGTGATCTCCCATTTAATTTCATTTTATGCGTGATCCACTTGCAGTCAAAATTAAACACTCTTTAAAAGGCCTTTTAAAGTCCTTGCAGACTCTGGTTTGTATTCCTAAGTTGCAATGTATAAATATATTTTGCATAAGTGTATTTTCTTAAGCAATACAAAACACTCAAGACACAGATCACGACACTGCCCTGCTTGGTGTGCTTACATTTTCTAAGATCAGAGAGCAGGCTGTCAGAGCAGTTTGCAAGTGTACTTCTTCAATTCAGCATTGCTAGAATTTTTCTCTAACATTTATCATCTCTCAAGCATAATCAGGAAGGAAATTATCTTGTCAGAAGCATCAGAGTTAGTTTTGCTCTCTAGAGGCTTGTTAGTTTCCAGGGTTTTGCTATTCCACAATGTAAATCATGATGCCCTTGCCTTTTACTAACTCAATTTTAGCAGAATTGGAAATGAAATTCAGTTTGCTATGCATGTATGTTACAGCAGTTACAGTTCTGTCTCAAAGACTTCTAACACTAGATTCCCGATTTTTTCAATTGCCCTGTAATTAGTGTCCTGCTTTCTTTAGTATTTTGGCCACTATTTGTAGGTAGACAAATTTTTTTCTTTGAATGCAGGAAGAAAATAAAAGCATAGAAAACAAAGATATAAAGTACTGTAATTTCATCTCAGTGAAAAGCAAACCCTAGAGTATGCTCTAGGAGGTCTAAATTGCTCAATAACTGCTGTTTGTCAGAAAAATTTGAATGGAAAAGAGGTTTAAATGTTACTTCTTAGGTAAGGTTACTGACCAGGACAACTAAAATAGCCTCTTAAAAGACTCTTGGATGGGAAATCAAGAGCTAGAATACATGCCTTTCAGCTATTACACTCTGAAAGGGCAGCAGCATAACATAGCTCTGAAAACAAGGAAGAAAAAAGATCAGATAAACTATATTTTATGTACTTTAAGAAATGAGCCTTCTCATTGAGGAGGCAAATAAGTTAGGGTCAAGGCTGCCAAAGATAATGTCCTTCAGTTAAAAGAAAAAAAAAAAAACAACCACAAATGGAAAATAATGAATAATAAGCAGCTGTCAAACTTAGGGAAGAAGCATGGACCCTTGTGTCTGCAATCAGCTGGTTTTCCATACAATCTCATTTCCTTAGTCTAGAATCAGCATGCTTCCATACTTTGTTTCACTTTGTCTTGGAAGGGCAGAAATATTTCAGCTGGCTTTCTACTGGGTCTGCAAAGGCAAAGAGAAAATTAAGCAAAGGGAAAACCTGTACTGAGTTTATTGCATTTTGGAACATTCAATTCTGTATCACTGTTTCAATTCTGCCCTGAGATTAGTGCAAGTTCTTGAGCAGCTCTCCTCGCCTGTATACCTCAAGGTAAGAGAGAATTGCAAAGGGGAGTTCCTGGTACTGACATTCTTTATGTGGGAAGGGGTACTGTGGATCTAGCCTGAATATGACACTATTCTGCTGAAGTAGAAAGGGTCAAAAAGTTACTGCTAAGTTAACTACTTTACCACCTTTCTTAAAGGGAACATTTCTTTCTTTGCTGAGTTCGAGAATTTTTGACATATAAGGGGCATTGACTGTATTGGTAGGTCAGTGTCCTCAAGCAGAAATGCTTTTGAAAGGCCAGCTTCTCCTGAATCAGGACAGAAATGGTCTTTGTCAGGTCCTTGTCAGTCACTTCAAAACCTGTCATTTCTTTCTACTGGCCTCCTGAGCACTGAACATGCCAGAGCCTGGTTGTTGTGCTTTTAATAACACATATAACCACGGTTGGTTGCATCATTATAATCTGGTCATGAAGTTCAACAAGTCTTCTCTCATAAGGGTATGAGTTAATACTGTGAAAGTTATTATTTTAAAAATTCCTCTTTTTCTCGTGCTGGAGGGTATAACAGAAGTACTAACTTCAAAACCTAAAATGGATGAAATTTGTTTAAGTGTTAAAATAAAAAATAATATTTGTTCTTATTTCTTTTTAGAACCTTAAGATTTTAAATGTAACCTTTTCAGTCATTTTACATGATCAAAGTATTCCAGTCTTCTGTTTGCTTCCTAATCTTATGTGAAAGCTGAATAAAATATGAATCAGTGTTTTGGACAATAGCCTGAAGGACCTGGAAAAATCTGGGTACATGCATCAGATTTTCTCTGTGACCTTAATCTTTCCATGGCCTTTGTTCTTCACTTGCAAAATAAGGATTTGATAGGTTTCTGCCTCACACAAGTGAGGTCTGTGAAATGCCTCAATATTAAAATCTCCACGGCTGGTAACTTAAGTAAATAGCAAACAATCATTACTCTGGTAGCTGAAGCTTTAAGAAAAACACCATATGTTTAGAGACTCACAATAACACTATGAAAAGTGGCAGGATGACAGTACTGGCTGTGTTTGCACATCTACAGGACAGGCTCCCTGGAGAAAGCCCACACAATCTTTTAGAGTGTCCTGAAAAAAGATGCAAAGAATGAGGAACCCCCAGACATACAAGTATAGTTGTTCATGAAGGAAAAAGAAAATTATTACTTTAGTTGAAGGTTTTTTCTGGGAAAGAATTTAATACACTGAATGAAAAAAAACCCCAAACAAACAAACAAATAAAAAAACCCCAAAAACCTGGAAGCAATGAGGCATTTTTTTTAGATGTTCATGTTGCAGCTTCCCATAAAGTGAACATTAGGAAAATCATGTTGGCTTGTTTGTCTATTTTTTCACTCATGCCAACATACTGGGATCCTGAAATGAGAAAGGATCAGTAGTTTTCCAACTTAGCCAACGAGAACGGTCCTCAGGAAGAAGTACCTTGGAAGAAAGAGTTTGTATTGTAGTTAGTGAGGGCTTGGGAGCTGACATTTGTTTTTAAAGTGAGCATAGTACTGCTCTCTTTCATTCTTTTTTTGTGGGTCACAGCTTAAAATCCATCCTTCTTCTATCTTTTGAATCTTTTTCCTGTGACCTTGCTCTCATCCCAGCAAGGGTTAAGGCTTGATGGGAACCTAAAGATTCCTCTTGCAAACCAGAATGACTTCTTATGCCTCTCTGGTGACTCTTGGCTGTGTCTCTCTGCATCTTCCCTCTCTTCTCCACCCAGATGGTCATTTCCCGCTTGCTGTGCCCGTTCCTCCCAAATTGTCCTGTAGGCACTCCAGGAATTTTCCTGGGATGCACATGCACAGGGGATCACAGCTGTCTTGCTCTTTTCCAGCATTTCCCTGACTTGCTGCCCTAGCCATTCCAAGACACAAGGCAGTCTGGATTCCCAGATAATGTGATATGTGCCCACCTCATATCCTTCCTAATTTGATAACACAGGATAAGCTGCAAATAGCTCCCCCTAGTAAATTACCCATCAGAAGACCCAATGAGAAATATTATATTTTTTGCTTCTACACATCAGTCAAGCTTATTGAAGCCAAACAGAGAGCCAAGAAAGTGCTTAAAGCTCTCTCAAATATTTTATTTTTTTCCTAATATTTTGCCATGGTTCTTCAAAACCTAGTACCTTCACTGTGATGTTGGCAATAACGTATTTTTGAGGGCAAAGTCAAGAAATGTCATTCTGAAGGTTGGGTTGGTTTAATTTTCTTTATTTACTACTCTCCAGGTAATATTGATCATAGTTCCTCAGTAGCCATGAGATGCATTCATTAAAAACAAAAAATGAAAGGAAAGAAGGAAGGCAGGGAGCAGTATTTAGTTAAACTCTTATGTATTTATGCTCTCTCAGAGCTTTCTTAATAGTCATTAATTTTCATTAAATTATACAAATGTGCATAATTCTTTCAGTTAATGGGTTGTACATATAAGAAGAGAATAAAGACCCTCTTGGAAACTTTGATTGGTCTGGCTGTTTAGGTAGAAACTCAGTGTATTGGATCTCATAGCCTCTTGTTCTTGCTGAATATACTAGCTAGTGTACATTAGCTAAAGCTAAACAAAAAATAGTGTGAACTGAAAAGCCACAGATGTCTTCAACTTTTACTCACCCATCAGTCCCTGGGACTGTGACAATACAGCGGGAAGCTAACACAAGTGCAAAACAGCAACGGGGTGACTCTGCAGACCAATGTCATGGCTGTAATCTCCCCCTAGCACAGAGACCCTTGGATAAAAGGAGACAATCAGCTTGAAGCCTCTGAATACAGAGTGGAGTCACAGAAGAACTGATATGCCCAGTGTTTCACACACATGCCTAGAGCTTTCCTTCTTAAAAACTAGGCTTCTATGAGTAAGCTGCTAAGATTTTGTGAATTTTCGTCAGCAGATCTTCAACTCATTAATTAATAAAGTTCATGCAACCCCTCACTTTAAACTAAATTAACATAGCTGTACACTTTCTAATACAGTAATTAATGAATATAGCTGTCTAAAAATAAACTCCATTAGGACTGAGATAATTTATCCAAGTGAAAGCTCTCCTTTTAGGTTCAAAAAAGATATGCCAATATTACAGAAAGCTGGGGTCATTACTGTGGGGAAGTTCTGGGATAGTGATGAAACACCAGTACCAAAAATCAGGTATTACGAAAATGTTAATTGTACTTGTTATTGTAATCAGGACAATGACCTTAATTAGGAACCAGCTTGCATGATTTAATTACAAAACTTTGTTAAGGATATGCTGCTGGGGATATGACTGTATGTCAACAAGACAAAGGCCTGACTCCTGTACACTGCAATTTGTTTGACAATTTTTTACTCAGTATGTGTGCACTTATATGATGCAGATGGTAAAGTCTGGCTCATGTAGAACTTGATAGCACTGTAGTATTAACAGTCATTCAAAAAACAAAGCACAAAATAAAAACTTAACCGTCATGCAGATTTAGGGAAAAATCAAAACTTGGGCTATGTCAATGAATTAGGGAGACTGGAAATAAAGCAAAATGAGAGAGGGTTAGGGAGGAAAGAAGGAAATTTCTTCAGTTACATTATTGGTTTGGCAACTACAAGTAAAAAGTTGAGTCACATCTTATCCTTCTAAGGAATGCTGAAAATAGCACAGGACAGTAAGTATTGCACTGCTCAGGTGAAAATGAAGCAGCTCCTTCAGAACTAAAGTTTCACCTTTGTCAGTTACTGGATGTATCAAGAGCCTAAACTAACCCAAGGCAACCTTGTATAGATGAGGAGAAAAAACAAAACACCAGATATTTGATTTTCCCTGCAAGTGGAAGATGACTAATGACCTCATGATGCCTATTTTACAGTTTAAGAGATGTCACTGTAATAGCTCAATTTCTGTTCACCTTTGCCAACAGGGTTTATCATCCAAAGTAGCTATCTGGAAAAAAAAAAAAAGTGTGGTGATTATGGATGCTCTTTATAAAGTTCCTGTATAAAACAGCTCAGTTGCTGAAAAGTCCATATATACCATTTCAGCATGAGCTAATAAAACAATATCAAAGTCCAGGAGTCATAAGACCCAAGGCTAAAGATGTCTTAAGTGCTAGCTATTATTTCTTTGGTAGAGATGACTTGTCTCATGACTTTGACACCTGTGTGTCATTTGAAGCTCTGACCTCCTTCAGGACTGTCAGTAAATGGATTTGCTCTTGTCACAAGCTGAGACATTATAATTTCTGCACAATGTGTAAGTGGTGATAGCATGGGCGTGTCACCACCTTTAAAGCTGGTGCCTCTATGAGGTTTTAGCCTGCCATGACAATCGCTGTCCAAATGAGATTTGTGCAAAAGTACTCAATTCTATCAAATGCTATGGGGGAAAAAATGGATGTGTGTATTTTCTAGCACTTTTTCTGTAACCAGGGAAGGGCGAAGGCTTCTTACCTGCCATATAAGGTCACATCAGCAGGATTCTTTTCCAAAATAAGTTACATCTTTACAAAAATAACAGTTCGTTGTCAAGAAAGCAAAAATTCAGAGTTGCACCTATGCGAAAAAAAAAAAAAAAAGAAAGAGATAAGCTCTTTTAGAATGTTGAGACTTAATGTCTGCAGATAGGACCTTGTAGATGAAAATAAAATAATTGTTCATTGAGGTTTTACTTTAAGTTACTGCATCCTGACAAGAGCTGCCACATTCACCAATGTATCTTCTCTATGACAGCTGAATAAAATTTGGTTATCTTGCTCTATAGAGAGTAGTAAAAGTTAATTGTTTGTTGCGACTTCCTAAGGGAAGAACTTCAAAACCTCTGTCCTTTTGCAGTACTTGAGAACAAACTTGTACCAGCATCAGCAAACTATGCCACACCTTCTTGCTTCAGGCAATATATAAAATAGCTTTCTGACAACTTAGCAACACACCAGCTGCAGAGCCAGACTGGCCACACCAAATTCACAGAGCCAGGACTTACAATTTTTCTGTAGGCAATGTGATCCATGTACTGCGGCCAGAAGAAAAGCTGTGACCTTGAAGGCAGCCCTACATGAAATGGGAACAGGAAGACAGGCCAGGCCTCAGAGAAAGCAATTCTTGATCCTTCTGACATCTGGAATTATTTTGCAAATGCCTGTACTGTCAATGCAGAGCTTTGAAAAAGAAGAGCAGGGGTTCACTAAGAAAATGATAGCCACAGCAGATCCACTTGACGAGCCACACTATATCTTTGATGAGGTATTTACTTTGCCTTTGTAGACTCTCCTAGAGACAGTTCTTTTGGGAAGGAGACCACAGTGCTGTGAAGGATTTGAAAAGTCCAGTAAGTACATTTCCATAATCTTCAACTCTGCCAAGAACACAGGGGCTTTTTAAGATATGTTGATTTTACAGTACCTGTAAGGAATCCATGCCCAGTTGGTCATCAAACCAAGCTATTTGCCATGTATTTACTTTTGTTGAGTGGAAGACAGAGGAAAGTATACCTTATGGAGCTTCTACAAATGTAAATCTGCAATTACTGAATTTAATTTTTCTTACTACTTTTTTGCCACAAAGGAGTTACATGGACTGTATGATAATACCATGTAATAAAGAGGGTAGATTTAAAAATTCTCCTTAGTCATATTGAAAACTATGATTAGCAGTAAGTGAGGGACAATGTCATTATTTATTTTCATGGATGTTCTAAATATCTAGGGACAAGTGAGAAAACTTTATGGCTTGATTTCCACTTAAGGAACTTAATTTAAGCATGGACTGTAAGAAAAAAGGCTAATCCTTGCTTGAAATAAAGTGTAAGTGGAGCTTTTCTGTGGCTGCATGTACATGTAAATTTATTATGAAAATATTTTTCTGTGACCATATTCAATTGGGAAAGGAACCAGGCTTTTCTGCAAGTAATTTATAGCAGGAGGTCATAGACTGCAAGGAAAGAAAATTACCTGACTATATGAGCAAAATTAAGTAGCCATAGGGTATGTCCTCTGGAAAAAAAGAAAACCAAAACCTTAGTACAGGCTAGTTTATTGATTTTATTTTCTCCTTCAAATTTTCCTCATTACCTGAGATATTTGAAAGGAAAAGTTTTTTGTGCACTTGATATTTGTCGGTGCCAGTTCTGAATAACAAGACAGACATCTAAGATCTCCTACATTTATATTTTCAGAAAGAAATTTTTGTGAATAAAGTGCCAATTCTGTAATCATGAGCATAGCTGCATCATCACTACCACCATCAGCAGTCCTATTGAAATCCTTTCCACCATCAATGTTTGACATTTTTTGAGACAAGGTCACAGAGAATATATTTTATTAGATCACTCAAAGTTGCTAGAAAATTCTAACATGCTCTTTGATTCTTTAAGACATCTTTCTAGTTTCAGAAGGGAGATCATGTATCATAGGTGCACTGCAGCTGTAACAACATTACCCCTTTAACCATATTTTGCTAAGTGACTGGCAGTCTGAATCTTAATAAAAAAATATGCTTGAAAGTCTCTGCACCACCACTACAGATTTAGTACCACGAACACTTTTTTTATTTAAGCAGTATTTTTTTAAACAGCTTTGGAATTCACATCTGTGCCCTATTTCCACATTATCCCTTCATGTGCAGAGCTATAAATATGCATGTATCACATAGTGAACCTGAGCTAGTAGATAACATAGATGAAAAACATCTACCATCACAACTGAGTAGGTAGCATGACTATATGAGTAAGTGGGAAGGAGCAAAGATTAAGATTGTTTAAATTGACATAGTTATTGAATGAATGGCTCATGAAATTCTACTCTGGGATCTAACAACATCTTAGAGAAGCTCCCTCCCACCTGCTTAGCAGCATCTGCCATCATGTTCTGAAATATAAAAATAAGTCTCATCCAGATGAATGTACAATGAAATTCTTGATAATCTCAGATGTAATTTTGGGGCTTTTTTTTTTTCTTTTTAAATCAGTATTAATTGCTCTGACCCTTAGAATGGCTGTACCGGAATTTTTAAGAATTGGTGAAATTGCAATTCAGGAATGGAATTTATGTGTGTGTATGTGGGGGAGGGCCAGGTAGCAAGACATGTGTAGCCCCATATTATAAGTCAACCTATTGCAGAACATGACAAGACCATGATGGGAAGTGGCTACTGTACAACCCACCCTCATCCAATTGCATCTGATTCTTGGTTTCCAACATGAAAGACAAATACTTCACACCATATGATGCATCTTAGCACCCTTCAGAGGCATTTTGTTCACAGCTGAGTCAAAGAAGATTACAATCTGTTGAATCATCATTCAGTCTTTCATAAACAAGTAAGAAATCAGTGAAAAGCTTTCATATGACTAACTAATGTATTGATTTTTCTACAAAGACGTCTGCCATTGTAAAGTTGCAATATAGCTGTGGAATTATTTGATGAAATATGAAATTGTGGGTTTGATATCACAATAACATTATTCATTAAGAACAGTTTTCTTTTCTGAAGAGAGCAGGGGGGAAAAAAAAAGGTATCCGTCATATAGACAAAGACCCATTTACAAATAGTCAGAGGTAATGGTAAAAAAATACACATGCATGTGCACAAAGAGCCTTCAAACACAGTAAAATATATGTCAGTATTATGAGTTGTTTCTAAGTAAGGGACATCCCTTTGCTGGTGTGAATCAGTGCAGCTTTGCTGATTTTGTGAACTGCTCTGATTTAAGCTACACTGAATATCCAGCCTTCTCACGTTCCTCTGGAGTTATTCCTGGCACTGGAATGTATCCATAAAGTTCAAATGAAGACACATTCTGTGCTCTTATGTCAAGAGCTACCTCTCTATAGAGCATAATGAATAAAGTAACATCTAATAGAAAATAATACTTTCTAGGAATAATGTTCCCTTTACTTAGCTAGAGGTAAAAGTTGTTTGCTGAGAGTTTAGTTTTAACTGCTTGTCCTAATCTAAACTGAGAAGGAGTGACTTCCAATATACCAAGCTAAGAAGCATATTTGATACCATAAAAATATTTCCTGTATTTTCACAAGATATGATTAAACTTCCCTTACTCAATCAGTTATTTGTGTTTCAGACTTTTATCTACATTAGCTCGGTGATATTTTGAATCTTTTAATTTGTGGATTTAAAAAGAAAGAAAGTTAAAAAAAAAAATCTCAGTCCTAGATTCCACAGAACCCCTTGGAAATTTTTCACACACACATTGCTGTGTAACATCTATGAATTTGCTTTTCTTTTACTGTCTTTCTTCAATCATTTAGAATAGCCATTCAGGTGTTTCAGACTACGATTAAAAATCATGCTGCTACTTTCTTAGTGTCCCAGTGCCATGTAGCTGAGTTCAAGTATAATCCTTGAAAAAAAATAGGGGAGTTGTGAGCATTCAATTCATACTAAGCAGATGTACCAGATGTTGCTTGGCTTAGCAAAGCTCTTTCAATAGCTGTGTGTTCCTCATCATCATGTGCACCCTTTCAAAAATTAGAGGATCATCAATATCACTGATATTTTAAATACCTGCTGTCTAATCTTCAACCATCAAATCAAAGTTTCCTTTGAACAAAAAACTGTGCTGTCAGTCTTTCACAAAGCAATATGCATTTGAATGTTCTAACAACTGATGCTCCTATGTTTGAAAGAGAATAAAATGAGAAAGAGAGTGTGGAGTAAGAGATCCAAATAATATATAACAGTATGAATGAAATGCAGTGAATCCAAAGCTGTATTCAATAAACAATGAAGTAACAAGCAATCAATTCCCCATGTCTAAAAGATGCTGCTTATTTGAAGAATTAAGCCCTACACAATTCCCAAAATTTAGCTGCTTTCTTCTCACTGGTTGTACCAGGTTAGTAATCTATTCACATGCAACCACATTTCAAACTACTGCACTTAAAAAGTAAGTTTTGGTACAAAGAGTTAGTTTCTAAGTATCACCACAGAAAACTAAGCATTCAAGGAGTAAGAGGTAATATCTTCTCTTGGAAGACATATTCAAAGGCTGGCTAAATATTAATCTTGGCCCACAGGCTGTAAGCTAAAGTCCAAATTTAGACTTAGATCCATGGTTCTTAGACACAACCATAAAGAAGAAGAAAAAAATAAACAGCACTCTTTTTTGCACAAGACCTAAATATACTCATGGGTTTTGACTTAATTTATGCTCAATTTTATTAACTGAAAAATAAAAACAAAATTACACAATGTGTTTTTTTTGTGAGCTTCCTATTCCCCATGCAATTCCATTCCTATAATTTTATTGGTCATTGTAAGAAAATGAAGGCTCCTTGACACCAAACTGCTCTGGGATATTGAACAAAGGAGTATTTCAGATAATCCTGTGCTATCATATTAGCCTGAAGTTGAGATGCTAGTGAATGAGCAAAGTAGAACCTGTTACTGGTGGGGGAAATGAACAACTGAAATCATGCAGGACAGCACAGTAACATCTCCTACTGTAGTAGAGCTCTCACTGGTTGCTCTCTTGGGAAGACCTGTGATGAATCTCTCCAATTTTCTATCTGAACAGAATAGTCTGTGCACTTGCCTAGTTAATCTACCTTTCTGCTCCTGAAATTATAATCTCCTCCTAATTCATCACCCAGCTCATTGCACTGGTCTCCTAGAATAAAAATAAGATCCGCAATGGGCTGTGAATATTATACCCATCTCTGTTTAATTTATTTACTTTTCCAAAGGGCAAAAAAGCCAGTATTTGATTAATTTTGTGCTAAATTTTCTTCTAAAATTATGTAAATTTGTTCATCTATGGCAGTCTGGCCTGGGCTGAATGCCAGGTACTCACCAAGGTTGCTCTATCACTCCCCTCCTCAGCTGGGCAGGGGAGAGAAAATATAAGGAAAGGGTTGTGGGTTGAAATAAGGACAGGGAGAGATCATTCACCAGGGACCATCACAGGCAAAATGAATTTAACTTGAGGAAAATTAATTGAATTTATCACCAATCAAAATCAGAGTATGCTAGTGAGAAGTAAAACAAATCATGAACACCTTCCCCCCAACCCTCCCTCATTCCTGATCTTACATTTTGGATTTGTGTTGAAAGCTGTGTTGATAATATAGGGATGTTTTTGTCACTTCTGAGCAGCACGTGCTCAGCACTTGGGCTCATCAAGGCCTTTGGGGGAAGACTGGGGGTGTTTGGAGTGTTTGTCTTTCCAAGTCACCTTTAAGTGACTTGGAAGTGTGATGGACCCTGGCTTCCCTGGGGATGACTGAACACCCACCTGCCCATGGAAAGCAGTGAACTAATTCCATGTCCTGCTTTGCCTGTGCTGGTAGCTTTTGCTTTACCTATGGAACTCTGCCTTAATCCACAAGTTTTCATACTTTTACCTTTCTGATTCTCTCCCCCATCCCACTGGGAGGAAGTGAGTGAGTGACTGTGTGGAGCTTAGGTGCTGGCTGAGGTTAAACCATGACAGTAAGTAAGAGAGGGTTGTCTGGTTAATTTAACACAGGAAATAAGCACAGCAATTTATGTGTTTCTGTGGTGAAAAGCCTGGGTCATAAAGCTGATTAACAGTACAAAACTTTTTTTTCTCCCCCCAGAAATTCTGTAATCACTGTGGTTTCAATATGTGCAAAAATGCTTCCAGTTTTATTAAGTGATAGCTCTTATCTGTACTTTAGGGAAAAAAATATAATAGTGTGTCAGAGAAGTCTACAATCCTTCCTAATAAAATCTTTAAAACAATAAAATTACTTTAAAAGTCTGATTTATATCACCTACAGATAAATAAAACTCAGAGATGTAGTTTACCCTCTGGTCTTGTGGTTACCTGTTCTTGATTTTGTCACCTTTCACCACTCAGTGCAGCATGAACCTCATTTGGTGAGCTGAGTCATTGATTGAGACTAACCAATGGCCATTGCACTCCATTAATAATTAGTGCATTTAAAATAGCAATCCATAAGTCCTAGGGGCATAAGATGTGAGTGTCAATAGGCTGTCTTCTGGTGAAGGATAGAAGAGTCATTTGGTCTTAGAATAATTTAAATATTGTCCTGTTCTTCTACACACCTTTCACCGTGACTGCACTTTCTGGGTGAACCCAATCAGACAGCTGCAGATAATATATGGTCTATTAACAAAAAAAAAACTGAAAAAAAAAATTTAAATCATTTTTTGTTGTGTTTTTTTTTTGGTTGGTTGGTTTGGTTTTTTTTTGGTTTTTAATTGTGTGCTTTTAATTGTGGCTGCAAGATTAAATGTGAACAAACTTGAAAACCATGCACCAACCTGTCTGAGACTGATGAAATGGCAGACACAAGGTCTGGCTTAACTACAGCTAGCTGAGGACTTAAAAATTTTGTGGTTTTGGGTTTTTTTTGTCAGAAAGTGCTATTTTTAGGAAATCCATGTAAGTTTTTTGATCTGTTTCAACCATTTATCCTAATTGTAGACAGAAGAGAATTTTTTCTGATTTCTTGTAAGCTTGCCTAAAATATTGTTAAAGAACTTACATATTCAGATTAGTTTCCAGAACAATTTGCCATGCAGCCTGTTTCTGAAGCTGCAGAGGCTTTTTACAGCAAAGTTAGTCCTTCTCTAAGAATAAATATTTAATTTGCATCCTCGCCAAGAGCTTTGATTGCATGACTTAATAATCTCAGCAGTATCAGAATTGGCCTGAAGTACAGGAACTAGTTAATTCCTGTCCTTTTTAATCAGCCCTCTTATTGAATTATCATTTTGGTTTTGTTCAGAGCAGCCAAATAGCAGTTGTTAGCCTTTCTCTCTTTATTTATTCCAGCCTCTTCAAAACAGAGTGAAGAATGGGTTTTCATTCAGCAAATGGCTTTTACAGATGCAATTGCACTACAAAATTTATACTTAAAAGCTAAAACTCTAGGCACATGATACTCAGCAAATTTTAAAAATACTGGCATGGTACTGATTTCTAGATTAGTACTTGTGAGTGGCTCAAACACAATCTTTGTGGTTCAATAAAACCCTTAAATTGCGTATTTGCAGAGGATAAACACTAGAAAATAAATATTAAATAAAAATATTGTTTATAATTTTTAGATATGTCTCTTGGAAGTTTGCTATTCCTATAGCATTTATTTAAAAAAAGAAAAGGATGCTTGCATGTTTTCTTTAAAAATCAGGGAGTTGTGCTTTCATAATTAGGCACTTTCAAGTATGTCAAAAACTATGTTCTTCAAAATTTTTAAATGGCAACTTACCACTTCAAAATAAAAATTTAATTTGGCCAAAACATGTTTTTGAACAATGAAATAAAGTGCTGTTCCTTGGAAAAAGGTTTAAAACAAAAAGTAAATTAAACACAGAAACAGAACTGATTGTCATTGTCAGCTTTGCTTGTCCTTTGAGGTTTAATTTGTATGAGATTGAGGATAAATGTCTTTGTGCATTTCAAACCTCCTGCTTTTAGCCTGTGTTCACCCATGCTTGCAAGCTGCATTCACACTCAGAGGTGTGTGCCAGCAGGTGTGCACTAACACCAGACTAAAATTGTGAGTCTGTAGTTGTAGTCAGCCTCTTTCTCTTTCTTCCTGCATGAAATTCTTTCCCATTTCTGAACGAACAACTGACAAGCCCGTTGTATACACCAATATATCTGACAAACCCATTATCACCTCCTAGAAATAATTTGTCTTTGGAACTGTTCTTCCCTCAACAGCTTTTACATATCTGAATATAGTTATTACCTCCAAAACAGTATTTATCTCAGTTTCTGAATTTCCATTAAGAAAAACCAAAACCAAAACCAAACAACAACAACAAAAACAATTTTTAAAAAAAGGGAAAAAAAACCAAACAAAACAAAAAAGAAAACACCCACAAGAAACCACCACAACGTTAGTGGGAAATTTCCATCCAAATAGACTTCTTCTGTGATAAAAGAGGTGGCCACTGAGAGCTTAAAACACTTGGTTTGCATCCTGACCAGTGGAAATTCAATTCGTGTATCTTTCCAAAACCTTGGAGACAAATTTTGAAGTACACTGAGCTTGAGTTCATATTTTTGCCATAACCCAATGTTTTCCCTATTTATGCTGCAGAAGTTGCACTTTTCTGCCCAATAATATCTGTAAGAAGTTTAACTGAGGCTTGTAGAATCAGAGGATGTGAAGGATCACTCTTTCTTTTCAAATGTCAATAATTATGGAGCACACCTGACCAGGTGGCGTAAGAGTGTTCTGGGAAGCAAGCTGGCTGGATTTAGTAGCAGAGTTTTAAATTAGATCTGGTTGTGGAAAAGGATGTGCCTCTCAGTGACAAAGAACCAGGAAACAGCATGAGTTTAATAAGACCTACACTGGGGTGCCTGCTGGGAAAGCTGTACAATTGTCTGTAAACAGAGTCCTGGGGTGTGTAGAGGGAAACTTCCTGATCCAGATGTTAGACAAAGCAACCAGAGGAGAAGCATTGCTGCACTCAGCTCTCACAAATGCAGATGAGCTCACTAAAGAGGTTAAGATTGGAGGCATCCTGGGCTGTAGTGATGATGCCCTGCTGGAATTCGTGATCTGCAAGAGAGTGGGCCTGGCATGGAGCAAATTCAGGACCCTCAACTTCAGAAGAGAAAACTTTCCGCTTTTTAAATAATTAGTGGATGAGATCCTTTGGGAAACTGTCCTTAAGGACAGCATAGCAGACTAAAGCTGGCAACTGTTTCAGGAGTTTTCTGATGTTGTTGGCAAGCACCTCGGGAAACATGGTTCCTACTTTAGAAAAGGTAGAAAAGAATACCCAGAGAACTATGAAGTGATAGAGCTTCAAATTTGTGCTTTGGAATATCATGGAGCAGATCCTCATGGAAACAATGTTAAGGCCCATGCAAAATAAGGAGGTGATCCAAGACAGTCAGCATTACCTTACCGGGGAAAATCATGCCTGATCAATCTGGGGCCTTCTAGGATAGAGTGACAGCAACAGTAAACAAGGGAAAACTGATCAATGTCACCTACTAGAATTCTGTAAGGCCTTTAACATGGTCACACTTGACAGTCTTATGTCTAAAACAGAGTGATGGATTTGAAGGATGGACTATTTGGCAGATAAGGAATTGGTCAGATGGACCCAGTCAGAGAGTTTTTGTCAATAGCTCTATGCCCATCAGTGGATACTGATGACAAATGTTTCTCCTCATGGCTCTGACTTGGGAACAGTGTCTTTAATATCATCATTAATGACATAGACAGAGGGATTGGGTACACCCACAGCAAGTTTGAAAATGAAACAAAGATGAGTGATGGAGTTGACACAACAGAAGGACAAGATACCATCCAAAGGGACCTGGAGAAAAAGGACCTGAACAGACTTGAGCTGTGGACCCATGAAAAATTCATGAGATAGATGTGTTAAATACCAAGTCCCACAATATCAGAAGAAAAAAAGTTACAAATAAGAAAAATGTGTGTGAATGTTTTGTGGTGGTTAGAAAAAAAAGGCAGGTACAACTACCTGGATGCAGAATATGTTCATAAGTATTAGGACTTATTTTAAGTTCCTTTGGCCTATTTTAGTACTTGTATTTAGTACTTGTAACAGTTGACTTGGCTGGCATGTTTCCAAAATAGAGTCCTTGCAATTAAAAGTTTTTTGGACCACGCTATGCAGCATTGTCATAAAAGGAACAGAAACCCATCGGTGGTGACTCAAAGTTACTTGATTTGTTTAAGTGTTTTGGTTTTCTTCATTAAAAAACAAGCTAAAAACATATAAATGATTACAATATACCTTTCCAATATGCAATAAGAAAAAAAGCAAAGGATTCAAAGATAATTACCATATAAGAGCAATGTTTAAATTATCCTGTCACATCCCCATCTTCTTGTCATTGCATTAGCTGACTTTATTAGGACCTTTACAAGATCTGCTTTTAGAATCCAGTTAGCATTGAACAAATAGCTTCCAAAAGAGACATTTTGCAGTTGTCTTTGTGGGCAATAAACAATTAAAATAAAATTCCCCAAACCAAACCAAACCCACAACACAAATGTTGTTTTCTCAGGAGGAACACAAGCAATTCTTCATATTTTTGTATTTCCCTCTCACACTGCTTTCCCCCTTTTGTCTTCAGTCATCTACCTGCTCTGTCCATACCTTTCCTTGTAGTATTCAAACACTCCTTATTCCCAAATTTCTTTATTTATGTAGTACCTTCCAATTACATATCTACCTTTGTCAGTGTCTCCCTTGGACCCTCTTTATCTACCATGAAATCTCATAGCCTTTAGAGCTCTTGCCCTCCAACACACTATCCTTTTCAGATTAAGTTATTAAGATTTGATACCCCCTAAAATTATCACAGTCCAACAGGTCAGTCCTCAGTTCTGATAAGAAGATTCTCTCTTCTCTCTAGGGGAATTGTAAGAAGAAGTAAATATCTCTTGCCCTGGAGGAGTAAGCAATCAAATTGCCCTCATGGCCAAAGCTCCCTGACCCTTACAATCTTCTTTCATGCTGCTTGCTGCTTGCTTATCTACTTCTGCTGACTTGGGCATCAAACTCTATAACTCACAGTACCAGGCTGGGAGGATACTCGGTCTGCTTATCATGTCCCCCATGGTGGAACGGGGCTGTCGTGTCTCTCGTTTGGGTGGCATTTATTGAGGTAGCCCAGCCTGCCACAACCCCAGCTACTAGCCCCAAAGGTGGCTGGCCTAATTAGGCAGTCCAGCAAGGTGTAGGTTTCTCACCTCAGTGGCAATATCATGCACAGATTTAGAGGTGAATAACTGAATCATGTTACATCAATTATCTCTGATACTTTCCTAGCAGGAATATACATATATATATATATGAATGCATGTATTCACGTAGGACATTCATTCAGCAGCTCTAACACAGATACATGATTGACTTGTTAAATGGGTTCTTTGTCAAACATCTGAACTAAATGTCTTTTACTTTGAATTCTAAAACCCCAATCAAATCTCTACAGTATTTTCCTAGATTTTATAAATATACATTGAAAAGCTCTGCTTTAAACAGTAAAAATGTCTCTCCATGGATGTACATTAATTAATATGGGCAATATTAGGAAAGAGTTTACCATCAGGTTTAAATGAGCAACTGATTGACACTGGAATATATTGAATTGTTCTGAAAGCATAATTAGAGAAAGCTCACTCTCATAGTTATTAGCGCTATTTTTAAACCTACTAAATATAGATCAGAAGTCAAATGAAAATATCTTCAAAGGCTTGTGAAGGTTCATCCAAGTCTGAAAGGTATTTGGGAATTCTTGGTCAGGACATCTTAAATACCATTGCCACAGGACTTTAGAATCATAGTATGAATGTAATGTTGCTCCAGGAAACACTAGAGTGACATATAGAATTTAATGTTTCACTGGACTTCTCTTCAAAGATTAGAGAAGAAACAGTTTTAGATTCTGCGTCAATCTATCACACCCAGATTGATACAACACAAAATAGAGAATATTATTCCAGTGGCCTACAAGTGAAGTACATTTCTGTAAGAAAACTTTTTGCACATCTCCTGAGGTACATGTATTAGAAAGGTTACTGGGTCTTTCCTGCTTGCTAAGGATTTATATTTGAGATGTCCATGAACAGTTCAGGCTTACCCCAGATGGAAATCTGATATTTTAGAAATATAAAAAAAAATATACATATATATATATACACTAGAAATGGCATGATTTCAAAGTGAAGCGTAAGGAAACCAAGGCTCATTTGCTGAAGACAGGACTCAAGAGAAAAAGAAAAAAAAAAAAGACAAACCCCTTCAAAGCACAGGAAAAAACCCTATAAAACAAATTAGCCTTGATATGTTTTTTAATATTTTTTTAATACTTCCAGTCCTTTGGAATAAAATGTAAGGATAAGCGGCTGGTTTGCACAAAAAAGATGTGCTGTGAAGATCTAAGTTAAGACTGGTTTTACAGGTTCACTACCTGGCAAGACATGTAAGCTGGAAACATAAACACAGAAGTTAAGGAGATTTGTAGAAGATCTGTTAGAACAAGGCTGTCCATAGTGGCTAGATCACTGAGACAAAAAGTGTCTGAGTTTCATTTCTTTCTCTAATTTGTGTGGTTCATGCATTAGACAGTGTGTTCCAGTCTTGGAACACATATCCTACTTATGAGATGCATATCATGGTCACAGAAACAGCAAGAAGCATTCTGTTATTACTCTTTGCATCTATTGTTTACCTTGAAAGGTTACTCGGATGGAGGGGAAGGCAGGTAGGAATGTAGCTGTGTGGGAGTCTTTTAAGGGTGAAGGAAGGGGAGAGACACCCAGCAGAGTCACTTGGTTACCCTGAAAAGATCAATATGTTCAAGATTACTGAAAAAAATCCCACATTCACTAATACTTGTTCAGCAACATGTAGTAAATCTGCTCTGGCAAGTATTCAAAATTCCTTTTGTTTGCTTTCTGTGACTATTCATGAGAATAATGTTTGATGAAAGAGATAGTGTTCCAAACTCTTTTGCAAATACGTATTTATGAGAGAAGTATTTGCATGGGGATCTTGAAAGCTGAGATTTTTCATGTAACAATAGATTTAACCCCTATGTTTCCTAACCCTGCAGAAAATGGAAAGAAACTGTTCCACCATTCTATTTTGCTGTATTTTTCTTCCTAGTTAGTATACCATGTTAGTAATCTTAAAAACAGTAACTTCCACAAGATTATTTACAATGGCAAAATCACCTCAAAAGACATAAGTTTCAGGAAGGGACAACCTATTAATGAGTCAGGATTGTGATAATTTATCTGTGTTAATATATTTAGAACTCACTTTATTTACCCAGATATAGGTATCTAGTGATGTGATGGCCTGCATTGCTGTATTTTCAACGATTTTATGAATAACTAATCAGAGATCTTTCATTTGGGATTTTGAATTTTATGGTGACATGATGTGTGATATTCACAACTGAAATTATTGACTTTTAATATTTTTTGACAGTGGGATACTGTTAACAATGGTTTTATTGAGGAAATTGAGGCAGTGGCAGGAAATAAAACAGGATCTTATAAATCTAAAATTAAGCCTATTTTTCATAGGAAAAGCATTTAAAATAAACTTAATATGGTTTATTTTATTATGGTATTTTCATTACAGCATTACATGCAAAAAATGATACTAATGTATCAAATTCAAAATTTAAATAGATTATAAGAATATCTGTTCATTACTCCTAATCCAAAGGATTATGGATGACCAGCTATATGGATACTTATCTGTCCTCTAGGAACTGGAAAGGGATACAGTAACAGCTGTGAATAATGTATTAAATTTGATTTAGTAGGAATGTTCATTTGATTTAGGAACACGTTCATATGTGCATGTACACACAGTATAGATAAAATCCCACATCTGCAGTGTTCCTTGTACAGACCAAAATTATCTGAGTTATATCCCATTTTAATAAACTAAGGTATTAAAGAGAGTTAGCAAAGTGTTAGGAATCAGTGACTGGTAAAAACTCTTCAAGTATATCTCCCATTCTCAAACAATTTTTATCCATACCTCCTCCAAAAAACCATTTTAGGAAATATGTACTCCAATAAACTAGAAGATAAAGGACTTCTGTTTAAAATCTAGGCCAAAGAAGAATGATATTCCATATTCCTTTCTTTTCTGTGTGCATTATCTACACATGTCTGTTAACTCCAATTGCTGCAAATTTCAAGTCTTCTGTACCAGTAATTTAAGGACTATACACATGACATTCAGCAGTTCCACTGGGAAATAGTACATGAAGTAATTTCATTGTTTAGAAATTCCAGAAAATCACAAGTAAAATATAATCTAACATTACTGACATTTTTATTCACTAGAGTCATCAACTTTTTTTTATTTTTGACAGAAACACAAAGAATTTGACAACACTGTCTGAAATTTGAGGAAATACATATAAAGAAGGGATAAAAAATCTGACACATAGAATTACCATGTGATTAATATTCTTAGATCATTCAATTGTCACCCCTCAGCTCTTCCCAAATGGTTGAGGTTCTGGAGGTCACCCAGTCCAAGCCCTCTGCTGAGACAGGACCATCTAGAGCAGGTTTCCCAGGACCAAATGGCTTTTTTTCCATTCTTTCTCACCAAGGATGGAGACTCCACAACCACCCTGAGCAACCTAAGGCAGTTCCCTGTGACCCTCATGTTGATGAAGTGTTTTCTGATGTTCAGAGAGGAAAGGTCCTTCTTTCGGTTTGTGGCCACTGTCCTCGGTCCTGTCACTGGGCACTGCTGAAGAGCACAGCTCTGTGTTCGCCCTCTCTCTTCAGGTTTTCATATAAATTGTTAAGATCTCCCCTGAGCATTCTCTTCTCTATGCTAAACAGGCTATTTCTGTACAAAACCAAAGAGGATTTTATTTAATGTTTTCAGTCATAATCATTCTTAAAGATGCTTGCATAAATGTACTAGTCCAATTTTAATCAATAACTGGGGCATTGTATAACAAAATTTGCATTGCTCATTTCAACATTGAGATTTTAAATAAACCTAAATTATAATGTTACCACTGAGAAGAATTCATTTTCTAAAGGTAATAAACCACAACTGTGTCTTTCACCTTCAAGTGGAAAACAAAAAAATAAAATAAAAAATGGAATGTCATTCTCATAACCAATCACTAAAATATTGAGAGGAGAAAAGGTGTGACTATTATGACACAGATCAAGGCAATTTTTTTTTTTTCAAAAAAGGTGGTCAGAATGGAGGAACAGGCATCCTGAGTTAAATTTTTAAATGCTCTCCTGAGGCAGAGAACAGAGAAATCAAATAATATAGAAACAGAAGGATTTATATGTATTGAAAAGCTCTTTAAGGACTCTGAACTTGGCTGCTTTCAAAACAGAATAAAACCACAAAAGAACGTCAGCAAAAACAAACAACAACAACAAAAGAGTAAATGGAGAGAGAGAAATATAAGAGTACAGAAGGCAAAAGTAACACTTTCCTAATTGAAGTTCCATCTTAGGACAGCCTATGAAAAGCAACAACGAACCATATTCAACACTTCAATAAAAGCTCTTTTCAATGCAGTCAGATGGATTAATAGATAGGACACACAACTGGACTCAGACATAGTCTCCATTCCTGTTTTCAGACATTCAGTGCATGTTTTGACCACGAGAACTGTGCAAGTACATCAGTAATATTTCAATTAGTATTTTTGCATTATTTGCTGTATATATTACTAACTTTGCAAATTAAGTTGAGCTGTAAGTCCAAGCCAGGCTCTTTACAGCACTCAACGGCAGGAGAACAAGACACAGCACACACAAACTAGGAAAAAACAGGTTTTGACTTGATTTGAAGAAAATGTTATGCACCATGAGGACTCTCAGGAACTGGAACATGTTGACAAAAGAAGCTGTCAGTGTCCAGCTGTTGATGTTTTCAAGGCCAAGCAGGATAAAGCTCTGAGCAACCTGTACTGTTGTCATATCTGACTCCACTTTCAGTAGGTAATGAGACCAAAGACCTCCCAAATGTCTTTCTAACCTGAATTATTCTCTAATTCTATGATTCTAGCTAAAATAGAGGTGCAATTTTACATCTGAGCAGTTTGAACTGACACACGCTTTCTCTCAAAAAGGTTTATAAAGTTGGACTTGCTGCCATACCAACACTATAAGATTGGATTTGGTAATTTTTCCCCATAAGAAAATCAAGCTTATGCTTCTTATAATGTCATGCCTAGACCAACCTTTTATACCTCCATTTTGTACCCATAATACAAAGTATTTTATAAGGGTATTGTGAGGATACAGTCTTTATTATACATAAGAAGTTAAATTTATGTAGTTATAAAAGGCTCATAATCATAAATTAAATTAAACAAATCACATTTAAGTTTTACCAAGAAATTATATGCCTTATCTGAGAAAAAGCAGGAAACCCCATTTAGTTCAGCAGGATAAGCCTAGTCAGGAACATGGGAAGCAAAATATGACTTCACTTTGATTTTGGAAGAAAGTCAGTAGCTTGAAAGAAAATCATTACTATCCTAGCTAGCATAAAGCATCAGAGAATAATCTGATAATTTAAATGAGCTCAAAAAAAGCCCACAGCAGAGAACAGCTTTGAGCTGAGCTGCATTTCTCTTTTACTTGTAGAGGCACTCTTTTATGGTCTTTGGCACACAATACAGGGAAAACTTCAGGGTGTGGCAGGATGAAAAGAATGTTCTTGGGATCTCTTGCTCCCTCTCTGAACTGAGTTTCATTCAAAATGGTTTTGTTTTTATCAGGCATTTCTCTCAGAAATGCTATCATGAGGAAGTGAGAGGAATCCCTCTGACATTTCAAACCAACTGGCAACCCATGAGGGAAGCTGCAGATGCAGGCCCTCTGAGAGCAAAATTATCAGGCTCAGAGAATGTGCTCCATTCCCACGGGTGGGATTTGCACCGTATGTGACATGCATGTGTGAGAGTTTTCCATGCTGCTGTCTTGGGGCCAGCCTGCAAAGAGTCTGTTTAGCCAGGTTAATACCAAATACTGAGTACTCATGTGTGCAAAACATTCCAACTGCCCAGCTTTTAATGTTCTTCCATATTTCTCTTCCTCTAAGGAATAGAGATCTGAAGACCATCTCTTTAATTTTAGCCATCCAGAAGCTACGCTTGTTAGGAAAGAAGGAGCTGCCCTCTGAAAGTGCTTTTATTTCTAGTGATAATAGCTAGAGCCTTGATGTTTATCTTACAGCTGGGAAAAAGGAAGGGAACTGAATCTCACACAAAATAGCTGCCCATAATGGTCTAGAAATATTGTGGCAAACCTGGGAACTGAGTGTAGATCATGTAGGTTCTTATCCAGTACTTCAATCACAAGACTATGTATTGTTGACTGAATGTAATTCAGGAGGAAAAAAAAAGACAGCCTGTTCCTATTATCATTATCCTGTCTTTTGGAAAGGATATGCCAAAAATGGGAGTTGGCTAGTTGGTGCCTGGTGACTTCTCAGATCATTATTCTTAGCGAAATAAAATTATAATATATATTTTTTAAAATCTTTAAGATAATAAGATCTATCTAAAATGTGTATGGGAAAGAAGCACTACAGTGTCTCAGGCTCTGTACAGAATGTATGGATCTGTAGATTCGTCTTTCATAATAGCTACCTGATTTATAACTTGAGATTTCTTTCTGCTACAGTGGTTTTTATAATAAGTTCTCCTAGGGATTATTGAAACATGGGAAAAATCTAACTGTATTTTGTCCAGCTGTTCAAAAAAATAACAGTGCCAGTGCTGAATTTAGTTAATATATCAGGTAAGGCTGAAGTGCATGTCCAAAAATTGTTTCTATGTAAAAAGTTTGTACTCCTCATACAATGACAGTTTAGGAGGAAAGACAGAGACATACAAAGGTGGCATCCTGTGACCTTGAATCAACTCTCTTTACCAAGGTCTATTTACAGTTATTTATTTATCTTTACATTTTATTTTCCCTGCTAATTGTGGAGGTTTTGTATTACGTTCTATAGCTGCAGGGGATATGCAGACACCAACTCGACCATGAAATTCTGTAGCTGAGAACCTTTATATTTGACATATAAGTATAGATATTGCACTGAGGGTCTTCATTTATCCTGCTCAGATATTCTGTGCAATCTTCAGCACAGAATAATGCTAATGCTAATAAAGCTAATGCTTTACCAGTTACTGCAAAACCAAAGAAACTGGAAGTAAAATAAATTTTATTTCGGCATGTAGATTGTCACCCACAGGAAAAAAGTGATTAATCCTCAGAATGAAGTTTCAATATGCTGGTGAAATTAAAGCTATGCTTGCCAGGAGGAGACCAAATGAGTACAGCTTCAGTCCTAGTTGAAGCACCTGCTCCAAGAGAAGTATGAAGAATTTGAAAGAAAGACAAGGAAAGAAGGTTAACTTAGGTAGCCACTGGAGAAAGGACAGCCTACATATTCCATGAAACAGATCCATTTTCTGTCAAGTGTTAACAATACAGTCTCCAAACACATCAAGTCCAAGCAGTGCAGTTCAGATCAGGGCCACAGGCAGCAGTGAGTGGTTTCAGTCTCTGCAAAGCCAGGGAACAGGGAACCAGCCCATCATGAAATCTTTATATTCAGGACTCTTGGGCTTCCCTGCATTATTCTAGGTCCTCTGATCTATTTACTACAAATAATTAACAAGGTGTGGGAAATTCCCCAGCATCCTTTGCATGCAGTAAAAATGAAAGAAGTATTTCACTGAATTTCTCCAATACAGTCTTATCATTCATGATTTTCCCTTTTAAAACTCTTGTCATCAAACAATCCAACCCATTCCCTAGATGTCTAATTTTGATGTATTTTAATAACTTTTCATTATCAGTTTGAGCATCCTTTGCAAGATGCTCTTCAAATTCTTTTTTTAGCTCTTTTAATTTCCTGCTTCTATTTGACCTGCTATGCATTATGGATTTTTCTGTTCTTCTTAGCTGAAAAAGCTTTCCAATTTTTAAATGCCAGCATCTTGAGTATGAAAGTCTCTTTAACTTTTTTATTGATTAATGCAGGGGTTTTAGCTGGACAGTTTAAATTTTTTTCTTCCCTTTTTTTTTTGTTTTGTTTTGTTTTGTTTGTTTGTTTAGTCTTATCTTGTCTTCTAATGTAATATTTTAAACTCATGTTTTATTCCTTTTTGGATTTATCCTTTCAGATTTTTGTTTTTCTCTTTTTTCCCTAACTTCTTCATTTCTATGTGCTTCTCTTTCTTACAACTGCATATGTGTATGCTATGTGTTTCACCTATTCTTTCCCACTACAGGGGAAAACCTACTTGAGCTGTATCTGATAAAATAGGCTGATCTTCCTGGTAAAACCATTTGGAATAGACCTACTGCAAGATCAAGACCAAAAGGGAGAAGAGGAGAGGCAAGGAGAGATGATGGAAGAGGAGGGCTTTCATGGACAGATCTTGTGAATGGGCTTATCTTCACAAATTTTGTGCTGTTTAGCCAACAAGCTCAATGACATAAACAGTTACAGAAAGGTTTAACTGAGTAAGAATTATGGGACATAAAGCCCCATAAGACATAATATTTCCATTTGTAACTAATAATTATTTTTTACTTACATTATGGTATATGATCAGCCTTCAACAGTCAATTCAAGCAGTTCAGATGTTTCAAAATTTTCACCCTAACCTGTGAATGATTATGAATAACTAGGAGATGTATAAAGACAGAATTTAATTCAGAATGCAGATTATTTCTAATTAATTTTAGCGTTAGTGCATTCTTGACTCCATGGTAGCATATCTAGTAGTCTCTGTCAGAACATATCATACTCTTCCTATTGCTTTCTTTTTTTAGCAAAAAAAAGGAATAGAAAAAAATGACACATAACAAGACTTAGGATATATTATTTCCCTAATAGATCAATTTCTGATATATATGTAGGTGATTTGTAATCATACATGATGTTCAACTGTAAGTATTAGAATAATATTTTTGCTAGTTTTTAATTTTTAGTTTACCACACAAAAGAGAATTATAACACAGACAGAAAATAATATAACACAGAGAGAAAATAATCATAAAAAAACCACAAACCAACTCCTTTATTAAAGAAAGACTACATCAAAGGCAAAAATTAATGAAATATATAATTAAATTAAAAACTGATTCTTTGAGGGAAGACACAAAAGGAAAAAAGTCTGAGAGAAAATGACTTTTATTATATGACAGATTTCAGTAGATGTGTTCCCCACCCGGCTTTAGATTTCATATTGTTTTGTTGCAACTAACTATTATAGAGAATTAGGATAAATATGCAATTTTAACAGGTTAAAGACAGATATAATTCTATTCCTCAAAAAAATATAACTCTCTAGTTTCTGTTATTATCCTTTGTTTTGATGGAAAATATCAGAAAGAAAATTCTTTACATTTTCATGTAATCATTACCTAAAACAAAAAAGGCTGACAATATTAAACTCCTGCCCGTATGTTTGGTGTACCTTACATCTGTTTAAAAACCCCTGCTTTTGTAAGGTAAGGGAATCCTATGCTTTCAAGGGTCAATCATTACAAGGCTTAGGAGAGGTGATATAACCTCATTCAAACAAAAGGACTACAGGGCTACAGGGCCACATGTTTGTAGCTTCCTCACCAACAAAAAAAAAGGGGTTGTGGATTGGGCAAGGTTGTGGGTGATGCTGAAGAGAAGCAACTGCAGTTTTTCTCTTTTTACCACCAAATTTCAGATCTGACTTTCTCAGAGAAGAACTCCCAGCAGTGTCAGCTTGACCAGCCAAATTGGTGTTGGCTTTAGTGTTTCTAAAGGGCAGTGGAGGCTTTCAGGTGACTTGCAGAAACAGCCTGTGCAATGCAGCCATTGCTAGTGGTTTATCAGCTATCACAGTGATAAATAATACAGCATGACTTAAGGGAAATGTCACCTGACTCCTACTGTTGGACTTTGCCAAAGAGTAGAAGCATGCAGATGGTGAGTTAGGGTGATTTGCCACATCTCAAATGAAGAGAAATCACTTCTCAAAATACGGTAACTCAAAAATTGGAATTGTATGAGATTACTGGGAGTCTATGATGTGAACTCATTGTCCCATCTTGTGCTAGGATATGAGCCAGTTCTGGACCAGAAACCAAATGGCTGTTCTAATGTGGCATAGTACACAATTCCTGAAAGGCAATGGATATTAGTTTAGTAGCTTTAACTATTGTTTCCCAAGAGCTTCCAGAGTGCTCAGTTAAAACTTTGTGACACTGAACCCACATCCATCTGCATCTTCCAAACAGATTTAACTTCTGTAGCTTTGTTAATGTTGTAGAAATTGGTGGAAGAACAAGGAATTGAATGCTGATTACCAAAAGCAGCAGGCATGCTAGTGCTGGATTATCAGTCCCCCCACTATTGATATTCATGAATGACACCACTGCTCACACTGCGATTTGCTTTGCAAACTGATAGTTCCCTTGTTAAAATGGAAATCATGCAGGAGCTCATCAGTGTACGAACAGGTGGTAGAAGTCTGCTTTTAAAATATGATCAAATGTTGTAATCTAGAGATAGAAGACTTACTGCTCCTGAGTTTAGCTCAGAATAAAGCCAGACTGACAACTAAGAATGTCCATCGTGGCTGGATTTTTTCCCTGTTATGCTTTGTCATCTTGTTTATTTGGTTCTTTAGCAACCAGTGCTGTTGCTTTATTCCTTGGTAAATTTGAATCCAACAATAGTTTCCTTTATGGTACAAAAGCTATATTGTCCCTTATCTTCTCTTCTTCAGCCTGACAATATCAGTACCAAATCCCAAAATAAGAATGTTAATAGCTTAATGCTCTGTGAAAGAGTGGATATTGATAATAATCTCACATATCCTGTTGCCTAAAGCTTTTAATGCTCTATTCTGTGTTTCCAAAATTTCTCCGTAAGTTTTACATGTACTGAGGGATAGTTTATTCATATTTATGCCAATTACCTTCCCTCAGAGAAAAGAGGTACACTGGTCTGTTTTCTCTGGACTTTATATTAGTTTAGAAGATTGGCAACTTGTATCTATTGGAAATATGTCTTAATAGAAAGGAGTTTATCTTTCAGGAGAAATTCTAGGTTGATAATTTGAAAATCGGTGTTCTTCTGTATACCCTTGCAGCAGACTTGGTATATCCAATAACCACAGAAGTGTCTTTATGGATTTTGCACAACCTTCACAGATCATTTCAGATGGGAGAGATGAGTTAGGAACTTCTGCAACATTCCCAAAGCTCATTCACTCAGTTTGAGACCAAATATTTGGTCCTGACCAGCATATTAGCCACATGTGCTGTTATCCCTTACCAAGGACAGAAATCAGTCCAGTAATTTAGCAGACCTTCAAAGGTCTGACTGACTTTCAGATACTACTGATCTGGTCAAAATGCTGAACAGTAACAGACTGCACATCATATTACCAATCTCGTGCAGTAGCTTGGGAAAATTTATTGTGCAGTTAAGAATAAAAAGCATATTTTCAAGTATCAATGGGACTGTCAATCTTATTTTCATAATATTACTATTCAAAAATAAAATCCAAACTAAGGAAAAAAAGGCTGTCTGTTAGCACTCATTTTGGCAAAATATCTTCCAGTTTTTACTTTTATGTTTAGTTAATTTAGTTTAATGACTAAATTACAAAGTCTTGAGTAAAGAGGAAAAATAATGGTGCCTACAACAGAGCTAGGCATACCCAGTATAGTGTTTAGAGAAAATTTGTGTCTTTCATAGCCTCTCTTGAAGATGGAATCAATTTTTCTTTTTTTCTGCCTCTTTGCCAATTAGCCATTTTTGCACAACTCCCTTAAGTAATACCATCTATTTTGTATTGAGGTTTACTTCAGTCAGCAGCTCTGCCTTACTGATTGAGTCAGCTTTCTTTTTTTGTTTTTGGTGTGTTGAGCTCCTGTGCTTCAATTATTCCTTCATCATTTTAGTTCCTGTCTTCTCATCTGCCATACTTTTGATAAAGTAGAGAGTTTTGTGCGGCTAGAAAGCCACTGAATCATCTTGCACTGGTAGTGATGGATTTGGATACCTGCCACCAGGGCAAAATGTTACCAGATTAAAATTGAGACAGCTATATTTAAGAGACAGAGTAGTTTTAATTAAGAGACTGTACTCACACTAAAAGGTTTTATATATGTTTACAACTTTCTGGCATTCCTGATGAAGGAGAGACAATTGTGAACCTGAAGAGATGCGATAAATCTGTTCCTTTCTCGTCTTTTTTCTTCAGAAACATGTGATAGAAAAAACTGCTGCCCTAGTTGTAGAAGACTAAAGAGAAAAAAGTGACTGAAATAGGTTAGATAGGTTAGTCTGGTGGGTGGAGCATTAGCTAAGTTCAGCATGCTCTATTAATTCAGTATCATAATTGCCCCTCCATTCTATACAGAGGACAAAGACACTGAATAAAATCAGCCTGTACAGTAAGAGGGATCAAAAAAAGGTGGATTGAGCAAAAGCCAGACTTTATAATAATTATGCCTCAGTCAGTATTCAAGGTATTTTAATGTTCCTCTTGCCTAAGTTTTTACTTCAAGTGTCAATAAAATGTTTTTTAAAAAGGTGAACTATGGTGAGTGTTGGCAAAACCACTTTGTTAGAAATCAGACTCTTCTGCCTTGAAATAGTTTGGGAAAGTAAAATGCCACTACAGTAAATACTTTGTTTCAGATTTTTTTCTTGATTTGGGAAAAAAAAATCCAAAAAGTCTGGAAAGGATAGAAATACAGCAAAGACAAGGATTTTGTATTTTAAATAAATAACATGAAGATGAAATATTCTCTTTTCTGTCATTTTTTAAAATATGTGCGGCAAAACAAGGACTGACTGCAGTAGTGAAGTTTTTGTGAAGATTTCTCACATATTTTGAATTGTTGGAGAATTTCCAAACCTGGCTTATTTTACATTAAACATGAATTATTTTATTTTATTCTTCCAAATTTGTCCACAGTTTTCATCTGTTCAACAGCTGGTACATTTTCTCTTGGCCCAGAACTCCAAAGTTTCACCATCTTCTATGACAATAAGTTTTTTAGTAAAAATTCACGATGTTTGATAAATATCTGTTTGCTTTTATGATAGATGAGTTTGGCAGTACCATCAGCTGCCTCAGAACTAGGTAGATATTGTCTGGTAAGTTCTTGTCAGGACCACTTTCCTACTAATTGGTGTTATTTTTGAAAGTCTTACCTCCTGTTTCAGTCTTCTCAGTCCCAAATCAACTGCTTTATGGTACTTCCCTTCCTTCTATTTTTAACATCTATTTTTTCTCATGTAGATTTGCTACAGGCAAGTCCTAAATATTTAAGACTTGGTAGACCTACTAGACTCAAATATTAAAAAGCCAATTTTAGATTGGGTTTAAAATCAGGTCCATTAAGTGCAACACATTCTCTCTTTTCCTTTGCCATCTGGTTCTGAGCTTTTAAAGATTCTTTGGCAAATGTCTAGTTTTAATAAGAATTGGTTATTACTCAGACTTGAAAAGATGACATTATCCTGCTATTAAATATACCTGTTAAAGACAACCTATATCAAGAAAATAGACAATTAATTTGTAACGCCTGCTAAATTTTTTGTTCTATGTGGGTAAATGAGAGCTGAGTATAAGCACTGTTGCATGGCTAAAGCTCTTCTTTATGTTCTTATGCTGGAAAGGATTGCAATTTCTTTTAAACTGGAAGAAAAGAATAGGACTGCCAATGAAAATTTCTCAAATATACACCAAATGCTAACTTTAAAAAAATGTTTATACAATTGCAAGCTTCTATCTAGGTTAAGAAATCCACCATCAATTATACTTCTGTCTTTACAATCTGTCTTACAAATGTTCAAATCATCGAAAGTTTCTTCTTCATCCACTGTATTGATTTTGCACAGCCTGGTTTTTGGTAGCAGGGGGACACAAAGCTGGCTCCTGTGGGAAGCTGCTGGAAGCCTCCACCATGTCCAGCAGATCCAATCCTTGATGGCTCTGAAGATGGACATGCTGCTGGCCAAAACTGGGCCAATGAGAGAGGTTGGCAATGCCTCTGTGATGATGTATTTAAGAAGAAAATCAAAACAACGTCACGGGGTATTTGCTTCTAGTCAGAGGAGGTGAGAATATGTCAGGGAAAACAACATGGAGACAGCAAGGTCAGTGGATAAGGAGGGGAGGAGGTGCTCCAGGTGCCAGAGCTGAGATTCCTCTGCAGGCNCAGGACAGGGACTCCTCTCCCAGAGCAGCAGAAGAAAACCTCAGGTGACCAAACTGACCAAACTGCCCCACCCTCTGTCTCCCTGCACTGACAGTGGGAAAGAGGGAGGGGCTGGGGGAGGAAGGTGTTTTAAGGGCTTATTTACTTCTCATTATCCTCCTCTGTTTCTGTTAGTAATAAAATTCATTTTGCAATTCAAGTTGAGCCTGCTTTGCCCTTGAAATATTTCTCCCAGTCCTTATCTCACTCATTAAGCCTTCATTAGTTTCTTTTTCCCCTCCTCTGCCCAGCTGTGGCAGGGGAGGATGAGTGAGCAGCACTTGTGAGTGCCAGGCCAGTCAGTGTCAAACCACAACATCCACCCATTACGAAAGCATCTAATCCTTGAGTTTGACCATAGAATATTGTCAGAACTTGGCCATTAATTCTGCCAAGAATTTTATTTTAGGCAGAAATCCTTAGTCCTATGTATCTTTGTTTGCTGTTGGTCTTGTTCCCATGTCAAATGAGCTTATTCAAATATCAGCTTTGTTTTGCATTTTTTACTGAAGTGAAACCTGTATTTTAAGATCTGTTTATAAAAGATTCTGTGAAAAGGTAATGGTTAAAGCTGTGAAACTCGTGCTTTGTTGTCTGTATCTCTACCTCCACCTCTCTGACTCTATTTATTTTGAAATAAATGCTTGCACTCCACTTGTGTGACAGAACAGTCCTGAGTTACTAGCTTTATACTGCATGTGCACCTTCCACTGTGATGTCCATGAATTTCTCACTTTTCACGGTCTGGCTGACAAGACTCTTACAGGAACTCAAATCAAGAGAACAGACTTCCTAAAAAGGTGCTCAAAGCCCCAAGTCTGTCAGTGTTTATCAGGCATTTGGACAGTGCCCTCAATAACATGCTTTAATTTGGTCAGCTCTAAATTATACAGGCATTTGGATTAGATTGTCCCTTCCAAATGTAGGTCCCTTCCAAATGAAAGCCTAATCTCAGAATGTGACCCTCTTCCAAAGACAAAAATGGGCCTGGTTTCCTTGTTCCCTGCAGGATTCAGTACCTGCCTTTTTCTCTCTTTTATAAGTCTCCTCAATGTGTACTGGAAGCGCGTTCAAACTGCACATTCAATCCCTTCATAACACTGACTGCAGATTTTTTTAATGTATGGAGATGAAGTTTTACAGTATTCAAATATAATTTTGCTCATGTTGTGAGAGACTTCAGGTTCTACAACACAAAGACTCCTTCTGCTACTCCTTTACTTCACTTGTCTCTTTCCAAACAGTCCTTGAAAAGAAATTGTATAGCTTATTTTATTCCTTAGTTTTATCTTCTTTTCTTTATTTCTAATTCAATGTAATTATAACAGATTTTTTTTAATTACTATTTTTTCCTGGTGTAAATGAAGACAATGTCATTGCTCTGTTGAAAACACCAGTAATGTGAAAAATGAGTGCTTAATTCTTTACTTTCAAGTATCATTTCTGGGGATTTTTCATATGAAAGGCAGTCTACACAAAGGAGGATTGTGGAACAGGTAAAATACATAACAATAGTCATATTTCAAAGCACCGCAGTTCGCTAGGCAATACTGAAGCCTCTGTAGAGATATTAATTTCTTGTTTGGAGTAGCTAACCTGTGTTGTGTATTTGATCCATCCTTGAGGGAGGCCCACCAGGAATCAGAGGACTCCCATGCCTCCCACTGTCAAGCAATAGGAGGACACCTGGTGGATGAAGGGGAGTGGAAATGGGCCCCTATTCGGGGAGGTAATACAAATTCCTCCCAACCCCCATCACCTACCAGGTGCCACTTCAGAACAAGTATGAGGCCCTGGATCTAGAGGGTCAGCCAGATGACACAGAAGAAAATTATCTGCCCAGTGAGCCTCCCAATTCTGCTTTGTCTGTCAGACTGATCACCACCTCTAACATCAAAAGGGTAATTGCAGTGGGTGACTCCCTTCTGAGGGGAATAGAGGGCCCCATATGTCAACTGGATGCACCCCACAGAGAGGTTTTCTGCCACCCCGGGGCCTGGGTATGGGATATCACTGAGAGACTCCCCGGGCTGATTCAGCCCTCCTCTGATTATTACCCACTGCTGATACTCCAGGCTGGCAGTGATGAGATTGAAAAGAGGAGTGTCAGGGCAATTAAGAGGTACTTTAGGGCACTGAGTCAAGAGGTTGATAGGGCAGGTGCACGGGTGGTCAGTCCTTTTGGTGGCAGAGAAAAAATGATGAAAGGAATAGGAGAGCCCACATTATCAACAAGTGGCTCAAGGGTTGGTGTCATCAGCAGAATTTTGGGTTCTTTGGTCATGGAGCAACTTTTACGGCACCTGGCCTGCTAGAACTGCATGGAACTCCATCTCTCTATTAAGGGAGGAAGGATCTTAGCTTATGAACTGGTGGAACTTATCGAGAGGGCTTAAAACTAGGTTTGAAGGGGGAAGATGATGCAGCTGGTCTGTCTGGAAGCAGGCCCAAGGGTGGTAAGCATGAATTAGGGGTGAAATCAGTGGCCCAGCTGAAATGCATGTATACTAATGCACGTAGCATGGGTAACAAAAAAGAAGAGGACATGGTGCAACAGCAGAACTATGATGTAGTTGCCACCATGGAAACGTGGCAGGATGACTCACATAGCTGGAGCACTGCACTGGATGGCTACGAGCTCTTCAGAAGACACAGGAAAGGGAGAAGAGATGGAGGGGTAGCCCTTGATATTAGAGAGGCTTTTGATTCCATGGGTATTGAAACTAATGACAATGAAGTAAAATGCCTATGGGTTAGAATTANGGTGGCCAAGAAGGCCAACGGCATTCTGGCCTGTATGAGGAATGCTGTGGCCAGCAGGAGCAGGGAGGTCATTTTGCCCCTGTACCAGGCACTGGTGAGGGGCACCTTGAGTGCTGTGTCCAGTTCTGGCCCCTCAGTTTGGGAAGGACGTTGGGACGCTGGAGCGTGTCCAGAGGAGGCAACGAGGCTGGTGAGGGGCTGGGAACACAAGCCCTGTGAGGAACGACTGAGGGAGCTGGGGGTGTTTAGCCTGGAGAAAAGGAGACTCAGGGGTGACCTTATCACTGTCTACAACTCCCTGAGAGGTGGCTGTAGTCAGGTGGGGTTGGTCTCTTTCTCCAGGCAGCACTGACAGAACCAGAGGACACAGTCTTAAGCTGCGCCAAGGGAAATACAGGCTGGATATTAAGAAAAGTTTTTTACGGAAAGAGTGATAAAGTTCTGGAATTGTCTGCCTGGGGAGATGGTGGAATCACCATCCCTGGAAAAAAAAAGATTGGATGTGGCACTCAGAGCCATGGTCTAGTTGAGGTGTTAGGGGTGGGTTGGATTCGATGATCTTGAAGATCTCTTCCAATCTAGTGATTCTGTGAGTCTGATTTTACTGCATAGTGTTATATTCCTGTATATACAATCCTGGTACAGATGTTCAACTGGGTTAAATCAGCATAATATTATTGACTCAGTGAGCTCATTCAAATCTCAAGTTTGTTTTGCATTTTTTACCAAAGACAAACCCATGAGTATTTTAAGGACGTGTTTATAAAAGATGCTATAAAAAGGTAATGGTTACAGCTGGTAACTGGTGCTTTTAAGATATATATACCATAATTTTAAAAACCTGCTACTTTTTTTGTACTTTGCAAGGCACTACACATTTTTCTCCCTCTCTGCAGTGCATTTACTTCTAAGGGCAGGCTTCACGGAAATATTTAGGCAGGGCACTACAGATGAAACTGACTGCCACTGCACTCAAATCAGCTGCATGCAGAGTTCAAGCAGCTTGTGAGGGAAAGCAATAGCCCCTGCAGCCTGCTGGCCCTCCCTGCTGGTCAGCCCTCTGCCCACTCTGTACCAGATTTTGATCAACTGGAGCCCTGTGTGATGTCATCTCTCCCCTCTTTCCATACACTCACTTCTTCAGATAATAAGCAAACTTAATTATTTCAGGTTTCCAATATATATTTGGTTGAAATGAGGGTGTGTTTGAGGCTGAAATATTAATTCAAATATACCACTGACACCTTTCTGTTTCCCCCCTTTTCTTTACTACGAGCTGTCTGAGTTGTTTGCAAAGTCCCAAAACTTCCAAAATCCTTCCAAACCTTTGTGCACCTACCTCACAGTGGCCTCATCTGTCTCACCTTCCACCAGGCTGTAGGAGTTGAGAACGTCTTGAACATCAAAACCCATGCTGTAATCAAGATTGAACATAGCAGTAGTGCTAGGCTGAAGGCTGCACTTGAGGATCTTAAAGGTATTTTCCAACTTTAACGATTCAATGATTCTATGATTCCATGACATGTGGCATCCATCTCTCCCCTTTTGTTGTCCTGGGCTGCATATAAAGCACTGTGGCCAGCAGGGCGAGGGAGGGGATTTTCCCCCTCTATTCTGCTCTCATGAAACACTACCTGGACTACTGCATCCAGCTCTGGAGCCCCAAAGATCAGAACAACATGGACGGGTTGGAATGAATACAGAGCAGGTACACAAAGATGATCGTAGGACTAGACACCTGTCCTGTGAAGATAGGCTGAAAGATTTGAGGTGGTTCAGCCCAGAGAAGAGAAACTTCCAGAGACACCTTACAGGACCCTTCCAGTACCTAAAAGGGGCCTACCAGAAAGCTGGAGATGGACATTTTGCAAGGGTACATAGTGATAGTGATGTATTCTGACAACAACAGGACAAAGAGTAATTGATTTAAACTGAAAGAAGGTGGGCTTAGATTAGATATTAGGAAGAAATCCTTTACTGTTAGGGTGGTGAGGCACTGGGACAGGTTGCCCAGAGAAGTTGTGCATGCCCCATCCCTGGAAGTGATCCAGGCCAAGTTGGGTGAAAGAGGTGAAGTGGTCAGCAGACTGTCTGTGTTTGCTGGTTACTCCTACAGAGGAGGATGAAGGAACATCTAGCTCTCTTGGAAGGACACTTGATGCACTGTCACTTTATTGCTGAAAATGGAAAGGTATGTCTGTTCTCAGTCTCACAGAACAAAATTTACAAAGAGAGCTAGGCACATTTTGAAATAGAAGTCCCATCTAAATAACTAGGAACAAAGATAGAGACATTCTGAAGCTGTCATACTTCCTGGCTAGGATGACTGGTCCCAGTCTGAGGGATTATGTTCTTCTGAAGAACATGGAATGGAATTAATAGAGACTGCATATGGCTTTGAAATACAGGCTTTGAAAAATGGCTTCTACTTTGTCATTTTGTCACAGGGTATTTTATCTTTGTTTTACTCACCTGTTCACACACCCTGCCACGTTGGGCCTACCCCTACATTGTGGTGGAATAACAAAGATAACATTTAAGAGGTTATTAGAGGAATATTGACCAAGTTATGGCACCTTTCCTGCAGTACTTATAAAAACAATGGAATTGACTACTTAGCCTTACTTATTCAAGCATTATCAGTCCCCATCTTGATAGTGTTCATATCTCACAGTCAGTAAAGATGTATTGGATTATGATAATAAAGGTACAAAAATTATTGCACAGTGTTGGTATCCCCAGTATATTTGTTTTCTGCTGTTAATGAAAGAAGAATACAAGTACTTTCACTGTTCAAAGATACATCCCATTTAAATAGTCAAACTACTTAGATGTACTGAGTTCTGAAAATTGCATAAATTTTACTGATGTACCTAAGCAACAGTAAATGGCATGATTAATAAATCACATTTTCCCCCCGAAATTCCAGTATTCTATTTTCATCCTATATTCTCTTGAAAGCAATATCAAGTCATAAACCATGAAGCAGAGCAGCTGAGCAGCAATAAGTATTGCAAGTGGAATGTCAAAAAACTGCTGAATTAAAGTGGAAAGAGGCCAAACTAGAAAAACACTCTCTCTCCTTTCTGTAGACCAATCACAGTCCAATAATATTGAGTCTAAAATCTTCCCTAACGCACTGCAGTTCCTTCTATTTTCTATTGCTCTTCCTTTTTTGACACTCCATCCATTCAAGCAACTGCCCCTGAACTCTGCAATAGGAACTTAGATAAAATAGGGCTTGATCATAATTCTAGTATCAGAGCTCTCTCTAGTGGTGGCTGTGTTACCTCATTATCCATTATTCATCCTAGCTAAATGCAATGCAGTGTGAGTACATCTCAAGTGGAATACCAGTAAATGTCTTCCTTTAGCGACCCAGAGAGATTTTAGGCTGATGGAGGCGTGTTAGGATGAGAATACAGAAGTGTGAAGAGAAGGGAGATGGATTCCTAGTTGAGTTGGGACCCTGAATTTTGGGCAAATGAGGTAGGAATACAGTCATCATGCCACCACCATCTACTTAAACTAACCAAAGGACAGAACAGACAAGAGCTAGTGAGAAATTCACCATCTCAACTCTGCTGTGCTGAAGACTGCTGTTTTCAGCAGCAACACCAACAGAAGGGAAGGTCATCCAGGTTTAGCTGGCTTAGGGCAAAGGCTGGCCAGTTATTTTTAATTATTAGGTTGATACTTTTGCTCTTCAGAATCCCATTTTGCATTAAAAGGACTGAAAGGTCAGCTAGCTTTTCCTTTGCTGACTGATTTGTTGGCTGTGGCAGGAGGGGAGGAGTGGTTTGAGAGGCTGTAACATAAACTTCAGTATAATTTTGGTCAAGGTTAGTTGATCAGTCACTACCCCAAGAAAAACAACTAAAGCAGTGTAATTTCTCTTTTTCAACATTTCCTAATGACAAGAAGATCTTTGAAGGAAAAGAGAGGCCTGAAAAGAATGCCAGATTGTGTAGATCTCACTAGAGCACCATAAGAATGGCTGTTAAGAGGCACAGCAATACAGTGGACAGCACAAGAGCATAGGGAACTAGTTTCTTTGTACAAAGGGATATCAAACTTACCAGAAGTGACTTACTCTTCAGGAGAATGAGGTGGCTGTAATTAGGCTGAGAGATCTCTAAATATCTGGGAGTGGACTCCTAGACTTTAAAAATCAAAACAAACAAAAAATAAAATTAAAAGAACTCCACATAGCTCTCTACCTACAAAATAACACAGTCATTGGACATAAATCAAAAGCTCTGTATATTCAGTTTATTAGAGGATTCATTTATCAGAGATCCTGATAGTTCTGCAAAGAAAATGCAAGTATGCCCTTGCGACAAGAAAGACCAAGAGCGTCTTGGACTGCATCAAGGAGACTGCTACTGGCAGGTGAAGGAGGTGACTCTTTATCTCTCTTCAGCCCTGGTGACACCACACCTGGGGTACTCAGACTATTTCTGAGCTTCTCAGCACAACAAAGAGATGGACATACTGGAGAAAGTCTAGCAAAAGGCCACTAAAACGTCTTAGGAATTGGAGCACCTCTCCTACGAGGAAGTGCTGAGAGAGCTGGGACCTTTCAAGCTGGAAAAAAGAAGGCTCAGGAGGATTTTATCAATATGTATAAATGTCTAAGAAAAGTGTGCATAGAGGACGGAAACAAGCAATGACAAAACTATAGGATCAGTTCTCTTGTAGTTTTCAAAAGGAGTGGTTTTGGGTTGAATATCTCATGTATGTATTTCTGAAGAATATTACAGGCTTTAGACTCCTCAAATGAGAGTTCTGCTGCATGTGAATCATTCATACTGTATACCTTCACATCATAAAGACCTTAAGTGGTAGGAGCTAAGTCTCCTCCCTTCTTCCAGGCAGAGTCTTCTCGGTTTCTGTGAGGAGTTTATGAAGCTAAGCAGTATAGCTGCCAGGGAGGAGGGTGGAGTTTGGTCTTCACATCATTGTTATGAACATTCTTCTGGCCAGGTCCTCTGTACGGAAACATCCATGAATATTCTTGGGCACAGAACAGGCAATAAGGGACAGAATGAATAATTTCCCTCAAAAGATCTAAAGCACGAATAAAACAATTTTCATTGTGAAATTCCTATCTCTGTGCAACAACACTAAGTATTTTTATTGCAAACTCTGTTATCTGGGCTTATATTTACGGCCACTGAACAGGCCTTTAATGGTGGATTTAAAAGACATACTGCCATCAGCCGAAAAGTTATAAAGTCCTTCTTTCCATCTATTTTTTTTCAGATCAATTTGGGATGGTCACTTAGAAATAAATTGAGTCTCTAAATAAATCTTATTTATTACTTTTCAAAGATCCCTTTCCATTCCTCTTCTTAAGCAGTGAAACCAACTGTTTTAATCTAGCCATTTTAAATCATTTGATTCATACTGGTAATAGAAAATCCCTAGAAATTTAGCACCACTTGGATCTTAATTACCAAGAAAGCCATTGTGTGAATTAGATTGGAATATAGTACACTTTTATATAGCCCTTTTCCCACATAAGGTGCAGGGGCAGTGAGACGTTTATGATGAACTGAACAATGTCTGATAATAAAGCTGCATCACTCCACTAATCTGAAAGGTCCTAAGAGTGATACACTTTTTGTCAAGGTAGCTTTATAGTAGGATTCTTCAGTCTGGAAGGCTGGCAGCTGTCAGACAATATGTCATTTTGCAAGACTTGTTGCTCACATTTCTCAAACAAGGTGAGAAGTGACATGCTGAGGCATAGTTCTGCTGTCTACATACAACTGTACATCCAGACTGACATGACAGCCTTAAAGATTCACAGAATTATTACAGTTAATAAGCATTTTTGCTTCTCTCTGTCAGGGAAATCAAATACATGCACTGGAGGATTTCATTTGCCATTGTCCAAAAGTTATATAAAAAACATGCTGTATAGCTAAATTTACCCTCCATATGCAACAATAAGAAATTCTTTTATTATGTCTTTATTTAATGAAATATAAGTATTCTGCCATTTTTTAGAATAGTCACCATAACTTAAAGGAATAACCCAGCAGATGTATCAAAGTTTACATATGTTTCAGTGAAATTCTTTGTTTTGATAGAATAGAAAAAGTAGTTGAATATAAAACATACTTATTTACACACTTTTGTTTAAACTGCAAATTGTCTTGTCTCTGTATGTTTCTGTCAAAGAAGAGATTTCTGTAGGCAAAGAAGATATTTATGTATAGCAGGTTAAACTGCTATATCTATTTACTCTGAAAATTAGCAATGTCTTTGCCTTGTACTGGGCAATCTTTTGTACATGATACACAATTGTCTACTCTTGAATTTCAGACAGACAGTCAAAACTCTGCAAATTACCTGAATACTTCTGGTGGTATTTTAAGATTTGTCTGTAATTGTTCATATTTTTGGCCTATGTCTTTTATACGCCCCTTCCTCCCTTTAAGTTGAAAACACACTGAACATAAACCATGCTTTGGTACCTCATAAGCCATGTTTTAATGTGCTATCACCAACAGGTGTAGCACATCAGAAATGTATTCTCCACATTAAGTGTCTTTGAGTAATAAAACCAGCACACAAGGATCCAAAAGAGCTTAATTTGAAATAGCTCTTACTTTACCTACACATAATTAGAAGCAATGAGGTCCAGCCTCTGTAGTGGTATCTACAGCATTTTAGGTATCCAGGCTGCACAGATCCAGTTGTAGAGGCTCAAAGGCAAAGAGAAGTTGAAGAGGAATTATCTGCTGTACTTAATTTGGGATGTAAGCAGAAAAGTTGAACCACCAGGAAGTTGCTTTGCAATAACAAGGAAAGTAAACTTTGCTATTGAAACCAAATTTCAACTTTGATGGAAGCCTCCATCTCCAGTTTCTTCAGTATCATTGTATGTATTAAAAGAGGACTTGAAGATCAAAAAACCCCCTAAAAACAAAGGAGCCTTATTATTCGGGGTCCAGGGCAAAACACTATAACATCAGACTGTGCTCCTGCAAGTGAAGAGTTCTGGCACAAAGAATGGCCAGAAATGGAATAGCTCAGACAGGTGGCATGACTTTCCAAACCTCAGAACTTGAGCAGAAGAGGGAGAGCTCTCCTTTTATAGTTTTATGCCCTAAAAACAGTTCCTTTTTTTTGTCCAACAGGACTCTGGTTTGGTTGCATAGCATATAATACAAAAATGAGAGAGGAAAAAAAGGACTGCGTTTTCCTGAATTCACAAAAGTTAGAAGAAAACTTCTTATTCATTTAAGTGAAAGATTTCCAAACTTTGTGTAATATTTTTCACAGTAAGACATTATAATTACAGTAGATCTTAGAACAAAATTAACACCTCACTATGCAGTACAAATCAATGGAGAATAAAGACCTGCATTTTTTTTATAATAAGTTATCATTGTATGTATATATATAAATATAAAAAAATATATATGGACTAAAAAGAAGCCTTTTTTACATCAGTGGAAGAGAGGGAAGAACAGTCTTTTAACTACAGTAGCAACTGTAACGCTCTTGCATACTTTCTTGGTTTCTGTATTCTCAGTTTTGAAGACTTTCATCATTACTAGCTTGGTTAATATTCCCCAAAATATTCCACATCAAAATAAAGGGACATGGTTGTATTATACTGTTATAAACAACCACTATTATAACCATCCATGCATATTAAAACCAGTATAATCACAACAAAAAATGAAAAAAAACCACACTCCGGAATAAAATTTGACAAAGCATTGTTATAAATTATAAAGTATCATAAATTCCTTTAGTTTCACATATTATTATGTTAGTCATAATAAACATGCTTGATCTTTAAGACAACATAACATGAAATCCCATTGGTATTTCTGAAACTGATCTGTAATTCACTACAAGCATGGTAGCTGTCCCCAGCAGTTTGGCCTGATGGTGAACAAAGGAGATAAATATACTCTGACCTTCACAAGTTGATTGATACTATGTAGAGAGGTCTAAAGGAGGAATAGCATTACTTAGAGACATGCTATGCAGAAAAGGAAAAAAGGAAAGCAAAGTAATGGGTAGCAGAGTAGTGTCAATTTTCATAGGAATTTTAAGTCATTAAAGAGTGTGTTTCCCCTCCCATCATGAGAAAATACTTTAAAAATACATTATTAGAAAAGTAAATGCCTTTCTTGGTCTGAGTTGCAGTGTGACCATATTCTATTAAAATGCTGGGCATTTATCTAGGGAAAAAAGTTGAAGCTAAAAGGAAGAGGTGAATTTTTTTGTTTTTTTTGTTTTTTTTTTTTTCATTTTTATCACATTCGTTATATATTACTATTCCTTAGACCAACTTTTCATTTGGAAAGAGCTGATCAGGCAATAAAGAGCCTCTACTTCTACAGACCTCTGTGGTTAATGACCAACACTTTAAAAGCATAACCTTATATGAAACTAATACCTCCCTTTCTCTGTACTCTGAATTCTCTAAGACAAATTTCCTGCTCTTGCAGCTAAGCCCTTTCATTTCTTCTGTGCTGGGACAGGATGTTTCTTCCACCCTCCACTCTGCTCTGCTTTGCCAGGGTGTTGTTGCTTGTCTCTATGTCCAGCCTTACCTGCTCTGCATTTCTCAAATACTGCTCTGCATCAGAAAGCTCTCTCACATATTTTGCCCCTCAGGTTTTTATCTTGATCCATGTTCAGTGTTCCCGAACACCCACTCTGTGCTGCACTTTGTCCAATCAGCATTTCTTGAAGCTAGAGGAGACAATTACACCCACATTTCTTTTGGCAGTTTAGGCATCTTCTAGTGTCTTGTCTCTCATGCTACCCTTGATGAATGCTGGCTTCCTTTCCCTTCATCAGTTCTCTCTATAATTATTTCTCTCCCTAATCAGTTGTCTGATTACTATTGACTCTCTACCAAGCATGATTTTTCCCGTCATCTGACATTGACAGTCAGCCCCACCTTGCTCATACTGGAAGCTTCCACTCTCAATTCTTTTGATACTCACATACTGCTGCTAAAATTAGTATCAACCTGAGCATCTCATGCAAAATTGCCAGTATGGACTTGGACAAGTGGTGGGAGTCTGCTGGACCACTTCCACTGAGAACATTGACACTTGTATTCTTCTACTGAAAGACTGATTTTCAGAAAGTCAGTGGAGAACTAAAGAATGCTTAAAACAAACAAAAAAGAGTTCTTTTTTTTTTTTTTTGATTGAGCTAGTCCAGAGCCATCATTTCTGCTGGGAGATGCTCTGAAGAATTCTTCAACTGGGCAACCTGCAACTTGTTAACTACATCCATTCTTCCCCACTTCAATTAATAAGGACCTGAAAATGTGACTATAGCAAATACCAGCACGGTTTAATTCAAAAATTATGAGGAAGTCTGAGCCTGTAAGATCAAAATGCATTCTGCAACAGTATTTAGCAGCAGAAAAAAACCCCACATATTTTATTGAAATTGCTATGAATACTAATAAAATACCAATTCGATTAAGATTTTTAATATCTGATAAATTTAGATCTTTGACATGATTACATATGGCTTTTCTTAAATTCCCTTCAGCTGTTATATTTTCCTCTTTCATACCCAACTGGATACCAGGTTTTCAGGAAATAGATGCTTACCATTGTAAGATGGAAACTTGTACAATGTCCCATTTTGTTCAAAAATCACTGCTGGTTTCTGAGCAGTTTAATTGCCTTCCTCTCTCTGCAGTTTAATTTCCTTCAAGAACTTTTGCACTATGTTTCCTGAGTTGTTTCAAGAGTGCTGATAATATGATGGTGAGTGGTGTCGTGTTCCACTCCTAAGAGAAAGAGAGCACCCAAGATTCATAGATACCTATGATCAAAAAGGAAAAACAGAATTTAGAAAAGTCTGAAAACACAAAGTCTTATTAACAAATTATACACACAGCATGGAAATAAGTATGTTAGTCCCTTGACTTCTAGTAGTGAAAGAAATAAAAGAATTAAAAAAAGGAGGGAAGGGAAAGAGGGGTTAGATAGCAGAAGAAAGGAGATCACCTGTCCTGGGTCCAGAATCAATCCAACAACAGGGTGTCCTGGGTCCTGGGGGACACATCCAAGGCTTTGTGGGTATATCTTTTAATAGGTAAGCTTTCCCCACCCTGAGGCAAAGTTTCTCACTTTCCATGCAAATGAGTTATCATGCATGGCCTATTCTTGTAGACCTTTCTGGAAATGGGTCAGAGGGCTTCAGGGGTCTTTGGTGTTCTCACCCCCCTCTCCTTGACCTCAATCCTGCACTTACACGGGACTGTGTTGCACTTACCTGCAGGAACCAGAACAAGGACACATTACAGAAAAGTGCTGCCACAGTATGCCAAGGCATGGCCCCTCCAGCAGCCACAGCCTGTTTCTCCTTGCCTGTTTGCACAGCAGGTTCTTACACAGATTTCATGGCCATTGCTGTTTGAGACATAGACCTTAACCCCTTATTTTCTGGGCTTCTATAGGTGCTACATGGTTGGAAGCTGCAGTGATCTACTGGGTTTCACTACTAATCATTTCACTCTTCCCTCAGAATTCCCTCCATTAAAATCAAAATATTGTTTCTCAGAACATTGACTATCTCTAGCCATTTCTGAAAAGTGGACAAATTATTATTTTTTTTTGTTTTGGATACTTGTCCATGCTATGTGATTACTAACACCAGAAAAAGAAAGTGCAACTAATATTTCACTCTCAGTTTTCACTCATGGTGAAGGAATGATTTTTAAGCATTAGGCTGAAATATATGGAGGTCAGAGGTCTAAGTGGAATCCAGGGATGGAGTGAATTCAAATATTTATATTCAGATTTTTGGGATGCTTTTTTTCCTTCCCCTCTCCAGAGGGCACATACTTATGCTTCTAAATTCATACTTGGGGATTCCAATAAAAGTACCTGAGTTTAGGGATAACAATTCACTTCTAGTGGCAGATGGTCCTTTGTGGTGAAGCTATTTTAAATTCAGGTGATATGTATTAGAGATCAATCTCTCGACTTGCAAGTTTTCAGTAGAATAGAAAGGTAAAACTGCCTCCCAAGGCTCTCTATGGATTAACAGCTAATGTTTAGATAGAAGTAAGAAAGGCTGAAAATATTAGTGTTAACATAATACAGGAAATGAGCCACACTTTTTTAAAAAAAGGATCATTAGTGGGAGCTGTGCATCAAGCACCCTTCACATTGCATTGAACAGTGTAACACTGTAGCTCATTTAGTTCACTTGTCACTAACAAAACAGGAGAGTAGATAGTGAAGCATCGCAGCATTGATACAACTTGTCATAATGGAGTACTTCAAAAGATGTTTAAAGTATTTTTAAACAATTATTCATCCTTCTTTATTCAAGCAGCAGCCATCTGATCAAAGAAAAAATGCAGACCAAGAACAAAAGCAGGCAGAGAGTGAGGAGGTAAAGATCACTCAACATGGATCACTGGTTGTTCAAATTTTTTCCAGGTTGTTTGGCAGATCTCCAGGGGTGCAATTCAACTTTGTACAGGTTACAGAGGGAAATCCATTTATGTTTCTAACAGAACAATTTCACAGCGTGATCTTCTCATCCTAAAACAAAACCAAGAAAAACCACTTAAAATGGTCTGATTGTTCATTTTGAAGATGATATTTTTTAGGTATGCAAATTTTTTAAAATTATTTTTTGCAAAAAAAAAAAAATTGGAGACACAGCACTGGAAAACAGATTTGGAATTAATTGGGCAGTGGGCAATTCTGCTTTCCAATTAAATTCTCTACTTTCTGATAGTATCCTTTTTATTCAGTTTGCATGGCAAAGTTTTGGAGCATGGGGGCTCCAGGCATGTCTTCTATGAGAAGCTGTCAGGACCTTCCCCCCATGTTGAACTGAGTCAATGCCAGGTGGCTCCAAGAGGCACCCGCCACTGGCCAAGGACACAGCCATCAGCAGTGGGAGTAGCACCTCCAGGGTAATGTATTCAAAACAGGGGAAAGAACCCAAACTCCTGCAGAAAAACAGGCAGAAAGGAGTGAGAATGTATGAGAGAATCAGCCAGGCAAATGTCAGGGTTGGTGAAGTAGGGGGAGGAGGTGCTCCAGGAGCTGGAGCTGAGATTCCATGCTGTCCGTGGTAGAGACCATGGTGAGGTCCATGGAGGTCCAGAGGGAACAGAGATTCCCCTGCAGCCAATGAAGGAACAGACTCATGCTAGTGCAGGTAGATGCCTGAAGGGACACAGTGGGAAGCCTGTGCTGGATCAGATGCCTGGCAGGACCTGTGGACTGGGGCAGCAAGGAATCCATACTGGAGCAGGTTTGGTGGCAGGATGTGTGACTGCAAGGGGGATCCACACTGAAACAGCCTGTTCCTAAAGGACTGCAGCCCATGGAAGGGACCCATTCTGGAGCAATTCTGGAAAAACTGCAACCTGTGGCAAAAACACACTCTCATGTTCCCGTAGGAGGGAGCCTGTGCCAGACCAGGTAAGGAATGTGAGGAGTTCTCTCCTTGAGGAGGAAGAAGTGGCAGAGACAACATGTGATGGACTGACCACAGACCCCATTCCCTGTCCCTCTCTGCTGTGGTGGAGGAGGAGGGACACAAAATGCAGAATGATATTGAGATCAGGAAGAAGGGAGTAGTACAAGGAAGGGGTTTTAAGATTTGGTTTTTATTTTCCATTACCATACTCTGGTTTAATTTGCAATAAGTTAAACTAATTTTGCCCAGCTGAGTCTGTTTTGCCTGTGACAGGTGAGTAATCCTTCCCTGCCTTTATCTTAACCCATTAGACTTTCTTTACATTTTCTCAACCCTGTCCAGCTGAGGAGGAAAGTGAGGGAGTGGCTTTGGTAGGTACCTGGCATCCAGCCAGGGTCAACCCAAAACTATAATTTTCTAATATTTTTTCATCCCATTATTTTGTTTGCTTTTGTTTTGCTTTTGTAATTTATATCATATTCCACCTGACATCTTCATATTTTATAACTTTTTCTCTCTTATGAAAGAGATTTGCAAGAGAAATAGTAAAATTAAAGCCTTAACTTGAAAATTTCTCCTTGTATTTTTTGTTTTCTGCATTACCTAGCATAATATGGGTCTTTACTGTGACCGAGGGTATGAAATCCAGCATATGCAGTAACTTAAGTAGAGATTCAACACATTGGCCATAGCAAAACAAAAAAAAAAAGAACAAAAAAACCAGTAAATGTATGTCTTTTACAAATCTGACTGTAACACAAGGAGATAAAGACAATAATAAGCCACATTAAATATAGAACAATTGAATGCACATTTTATTTTTTACAGAATATTGTCGGGCAAGGAGGTGTATTTTTGGACTTCACTTTGAGAGTTCTTGCTTCGTATTTAGTCTGATCTCCGAGTGCCAACTTATAAAGCTTTGGAATGTACTAATAGAACCAGAATCTCATTAGCTGAAGAATTGCTCTGGCCCTGTAGTCCATCACTGAATTAAAAATAGCTAAAGTCCACTGCGGTGGAACTTTCCATGACTTACAGATAGCATGGGCCCTTTCAGCATTTGGAAGTTACTTCTCTTGTCCATTTCAGATAGGTGAAGTTTGGAGAGTGTGTTTGCAGGTGTTTTCACCTTCTTAAGAGAGTTATTAAGCATATTGCATTGTGTTGCTACATTTTTTAAATCAGAGGCAGGCTGTGACAACAATGGATGTTCTGGCTGTCACTAAAGTAAATGATCAAGAAGGCAAAGAGTAACATTATTAGGCATAGTAGCTGGTTAAAACATTTGCAATCCTGAAAAGAATTTTATCCTTATCCTTTATTTGTAACTTTTGTTACAAATTGATGGCCAAATCCTCCTTATCCTTTCATACTGCAAGGAGAAATAAATTCATAGCAATTTCAAGTAAATATTTCCAAACTTAAGGTCAGAGAAATGCAAGAAAGTAGTGTTTTCCACTTCTCTGAAAGCAGCATCTTACATAATGGCTCTCTCAGTTGGAGTATTATGAATTTGGGTCATCTGGCAGGTGCACAAAGGTGGCCAGGGAATACTGGAATTTCTTTTCACAATACCTTTATGTGCAAGAGGGAAAACTTAACTGCAGATTGATTCCTACAACCCTAACATAGAAAAGTCTTCAAATACAGCAAAGCACCCAAGTACTTTTTAAAGAACCAGCCTAAATCCTACTTTTAAAAGACATTCTTAATACTGTAATGTACTTTAACTGTGAGCTTGATATTTAGCACATATAAGTAGAGCATTACGGAAATGATATGCTTGTAAATATGTATTTTAAGTCATTTGCTCTTTCCTAGGAAAAGGAAATCAGGACAGAGAGAATTTTGTGAAACAAAAGGAAAAGAACGGAATTCTGGCAGAAGAAAAGATGGGCAAGCTGTGTATCACCAAAATAAACTGGCAAACAATAATCAGTGTATAGTTTTAAAGGTCAACTTCTCAGCTTCTTTGCAGAAACTCTGATTATCAGAAGGGTTACTTGGCTTTCTTTTGCTTACTAAATCTATCATAGAAATGAAGCATACAGAGTACACCTAATGAGTTTAACCTTCTGCTTTTTGATATTGAAAATTACCTTTAAAGATCTTTGATGATTATCATGTAATATTATTGTATCTTAATACTGAGTTATTTTGAACATTTACTTCTCATTGACAACTGCAATCATTTTATGACAAAGGAGAAGCAGATTAACTAATAGCCTATAATAGTTTTATCTTGTGTCAAGTGCAGTATTTACACTGGAAACATGTAATTAAATATATTTAGCTTGCAGATTATTTGCTCTCTCAGTCCACAAAAGCAGGCTTCTCACAGCTAAAGAAGTTTTCAGGTAGGTTATGCATTACCTGGTAGCACATTTTTGTCCACTTATGAGTTTTAATCAGGTTGTCTGTAGCTAGGCTTTTGATTCCTTTTGGTAACAAATCAAAACATGTCTGGAGCCTGGATGATCATATAGCAATAGTGACAAATACTGAGGAATCACTATTCATACTGATCCATCTCCCTTGTTTCGTTTATCATAGGAAAAACTCATCCTGTGTTTCACTTCTGACCTACTGATTGCTTCTTCCAATCTTCAGGCTAGATCCAGCCCTTCCTCACCCCCTTGGATTCAAAACTCTGAGTGCAGATCTCCTCCTCCCATGTTGCCTTTTGCCAAGCATGTTCTTCTTTTTCCTGGCCAATCTTCACAGCAGTCATGACACCAAGGGAAACCCTCTTAGCGGTGTCCCATGAAAAGGTGTGTGTTGCCACAGGATGTGTGTCATATCACAAAATCAGGGCAAACTGGATACTCCCAGATTATCCCTTCCCAGACCTGCCACCCATATCTTTGCTATGAAGGGAGTGGTTTTCTCTTCCTTTTGGGTGATGTGTCTTATTTAAGATTCTTTATTCTAAGCCTCTCATGCCTAACCATGCAACATGATATGAATTGCGAGTGACAATAAATTCAAGTCTCTGAAGTGTCTGTCTAAGCATTGCAGAGAAAAGTGCAGTCCATAGCACTGCATGAGAGTTAGAATCTAAGCTATAGATAACAGGAGAACTGAATTATAATTTATATGTAAAACAAAGACTGCAGTTATTAAAAAAAGTCAAACAGCTTTGGAAGAAAAATGGATATTCACTTTTTCCTTTTAATGCAGTAGCATGGGAATTAGAGTTGAATAATAAAAGTTGCTGGAGCACAAAATTAATAATTTCCACCGACTTCCATTATAATTTAAAATTATTTTTTTCTTGCAGACAGGTAAAGCTTTGTGTCAATTCTCATTTTCCTTAAGCTCTAGACAGTTAATCTAATCCAACAAAATAGAAAGGGAACAAGAGTGTATTATCAGGCCAGTAAGTATCAAATACCCTGTTAAGCAAAAGTTCAGGGCTCACAACTTATGTGGAGGTTGCATAAACAGCCCACTCTGCAAAGGAGATATGATCAAAAGAAGCATATGGAAAAAAACTGAGAGATTTGGAAATTAAGTGACTACTACCAAATGGACTGAGATGAAATGGGGTGCAGTGAAAAGGACCAAAACTTGCCAAAATTACTCCAAATCCTGAAATCAGGGAAGCAATGTAACGTAAGAGAGAGGAGAAGACTTGGAAGAAATTAAATGCTAAAACAAAAAATGGTATAATTCCAAACCCAAGTGAAGACCATAAAAGTGAACGGGAAGACAAGAAGTGCAGGGAGCGGGATAGCAGCTTGCCCAAATAATCCTCATTGAAATCACAAGATTTCATTCCCTTTCCTGAAAGGAAATTCAAGTATTTGAGATTGCCTCCTCCCAGGGCTGTTCTGCTCCTGGAAGGGATGGATCCATGCAAAATGATAATGAAAAACCTTATGAAGTCTGTTGGACAAGGAATCTAGATCCATAATCTAAATATGTCCATATGATATACTGAAACACTGGGAAACACCAGTATTCCTCTATTTGTCCTAAATTAGCCTTCATTAATTTTCAAGACAGTGTGATACCTCCTACGGACAGGATTTAGCCCCTCCTGCACAGACAGCTCAACTGAAGGACAAAAAACCTTAAAAGGACACGGTGAGTTAGGCATTTGCTCTCAAGATTTACTGAACCTGAACTTTCAGGATTGTTGTCTAAATGTGATTACACTACAGTAGAATGTTGTGGCTTCCCACTATTATTTTTTCTTTTATATTGTTTTGGTGAAAAATGTGAATGTCCCATATATATTGGAAGAATTTTTTCACTATTATTAAATCACTGGTTAGCTTTTCTCTCTGAAACCCCTTTAAAGTACTCTTAAATAACAGTTGCCTTCTATATACAGGTGATAATACTATGATCAAAATAAAATCGTTTATCTAATAAACATCTGGAGGTGAGTGACAGTGAAAATCGACCTTGATCATAATTGGAAACATGAAGTCCCTTTTCAAGTTTTAGATACAAAACAGCTATCTCAAAAAGTTTCAACTAAATTTTTCTTTTCAAATGAACTGAAGGGTTAGAGGAAGGCAGGTAAGAGGTCTTGTTAAAAGCTGCAGTACACTCAGTTATCTTGTGTTGAATTTCACAACCTTGGAATTCCATATAAACACCAGGATATATCTGCTCAGCTGGGAGCATATTACTCCTTTACCACTTTTCCAGGTAAGATCTTGCTTGTACACACTGTGAGACAAGTGTGGCAGGGTAATAAATAAGGGACTTAAATCCATTTCTGTGCATGGTAGGGGCTTGCATGCTTCAGATGGGCATATCTGGGAATCAGGTGGAAGAGCCTGATGGCTGGGTTTTTGGTTTGTGGCTGTAAGGAGGAATGGCAGGTGGAAGCATTGACATCTGCAGCCACAATAGGCAGTCACTCACATTTCCTCTCTTCTCTTGGGGTGCTGATCCTAGGGTGTACCTCCCAAGCCTCGGGCTGTCTGGCCTCCAGGTCACCACCAAAGGCCAAGGCCATTGTGCAGGAGTTGAGCCTAAAGGGCAGACCAGTGGGACTTGTGGGGATGAGCCATCTCCCATGGAAGAAATCCATGTGACTACTCACCCTATGACTTTTAGTATTCAAGGTGACTAGCATCAAAGGAACAATATGCAAATAATGGAAGATAATTACTGTATTCTAATACAATGAGTAATCAATAGCATATTAATATAAAATAAAATATATGAATCTAAGTATGTTAATTAGAAAGCATTATTAATGTTCTCCAGCTATGTTTTCTGGATTATGTCATCACTTCTTTTCTTCAACAATTACATCTATCTTGGATTACTACTGTTTCAGTCTTCTTTGCATTTTATGACATGAGCACAGGTGTACAAATATAAAAGTGGAAGGGTTCAGGAGAAAAAAGCCCATTTCTTTAGCTGTACTTATCCTTGTACATAGCAATGTACAAATGCAACCTTGCTAGCACAAACCAGACTTGACTTCAAGTGTGTTTAAAAAGTTTTTCCCTTTTTTTTTTTTTTCAAAATTGTGACATTTTAAACATTTATATACCATGTCAGATATCCACTTTTTAAGCAAGTACTTTCAGATTTCCTGTTTTGTTATGTAATGGAAAGAAAGTTAGAGCCGTATGAAAAAATGTGAAAAACCAAAAAGAGTTTAAGGTTCAAAGATGGGTTCAAATTCAGTTAATGTGTGTTCATCTAAGTTGTGTATTCTATCCTACCTTATGATTTAGGTAGCAATACAGTGGCAGAATTATTTAAAATAATATGATTTCTAGTTCAAAGTCTTGATAAATGTTCATTAAAGTTGTGCTTACTTATAAGCTTTACACAGTATTTCTAAAATAAAAAGGATATAATTTTATCATATAACCATACTTAGTGTTTGTATCTCAGAACAGGGATTTCAGATAGATTAAAATACTAATGATTTTTATATACTTCAATTGAAAAAGATCAGAATTGATTTCTCAAAATTTACAGATTGGGAACCATAAGGCATAGAAATTTATGGATTTGTTATGTATATTATGCAAGAATAACTAACAATAATTAATATTTCAAGCTTTCAAAGCACTACATTTGGATTTCAAGAAAATGAATATGAATAGTGTTTTGGGTTTAACTATTTGTTTATTTACTTATTTTGCAGCCCAAAGGTAAGGGTAAAATTAAAAATTGCAAATAGCAGGACATTGTGTATATTAGATGTACTCCAACACAACTGAGGACCCACAATAATTGGGTTTGTATAATTACATGCTCACACCACTGTAACCAGCAGACTACCTTAGACTGTGACCTCTAAGCAATGATAGTCCCTCTGTGTGTTCCACACATCCCAGGAAGTGATGAGTTGTCCAGTTCTTACACATTCCTTCAAGGTTACCTTGGCAACCACTTGGTAGGATGGTTCCATAAGTTTGTCCAGCTTTTTTCACTATAGCATGAGTNGTTTGTATCTCAGAACAGGGATTTCAGATAGATTAAAATACTAATGATTTTTATATACTTCAATTGAAAAAGATCAGAATTGATTTCTCAAAATTTACAGATTGGGAACCATAAGGCATAGAAATTTATGGATTTGTTATGTATATTATGCAAGAATAACTAACAATAATTAATATTTCAAGCTTTCAAAGCACTACATTTGGATTTCAAGAAAATGAATATGAATAGTGTTTTGGGTTTAACTATTTGTTTATTTACTTATTTTGCAGCCCAAAGGTAAGGGTAAAATTAAAAATTGCAAATAGCAGGACATTGTGTATATTAGATGTACTCCAACACAACTGAGGACCCACAATAATTGGGTTTGTATAATTACATGCTCACACCACTGTAACCAGCAGACTACCTTAGACTGTGACCTCTAAGCAATGATAGTCCCTCTGTGTGTTCCACACATCCCAGGAAGTGATGAGTTGTCCAGTTCTTACACATTCCTTCAAGGTTACCTTGGCAACCACTTGGTAGGATGGTTCCATAAGTTTGTCCAGCTTTTTTCACTATAGCATGAGTTTAGAGACTAGACAATTTTAAAAGATGGCTTTCCCCCCTAGGGCCTGCAGACTCAATACAAATTTTTTCCTGTCTCAATAAACTTGTTAGTCTACTTGCTAACAAACCTATGTGTTTATGGTGTTACTTCCCATATATATATGCAGGCATTGATTCAACTGCTCTGTATTCTACTGAAGGCATTTACTAAATACTTATTTTTATGGTAGGTTTCTCAAATTTTGTGTGACCATGACTTTCTGTGGACATGGTTGTCTCTGTTCATTCTAAATTCTGCTTGCCCCTAACTGTCAACCATGTAAAAATATCAAATAAAGTTTAAGGAAGAGAGGGATGGTAAAGGCATAAATTTATTCTAAATTGGTATGGCAATATTATTAAAGAATATAATTTAATATTAATTTTATATACTTATATACAGAAGACAGATTTCAAAGACTTTTTTTTTCTGATGCAATGTCTGAAACTAGGCAGCTGAAGAGAGGAGGAAAATAGAAATTGTTTTATTGTCATCAGTGAAGGAAAGAATACTCCGTCAGTTCAAACAAAAGTATAGACAGGACATAGGTCATGGAACCTGGAACACTGAGAAATGTAATTGGAGGTTGTACCTTCTAGGACACCAGATAGTCCATTTTGAGGTTTTCTTCTTTGAGGTTTCTGTGGTTTCTGATGAAGAGCCAATCCACACTGCAGGTTTGGTAGAGCAGGAATCCATCATCAGACCCAAGAGAAACTCACTGAAAAACCTCCCAACTGCGTGTCTTCCATTTGTACGTCATGTTTATGCCTTCAAATACTTCTGTATTCATGGAGGTTAAAACCTTGCAAACAAAATTATTCTAGCCTGTCACAGACCTACCTGATCAGGCAAATCCAACAGTGCTTGCAGGCTGACCCAGAGTAAACTTCAGAGTTGGCATCCAGCAGCTGTTTCCTTGAGATCTGGCATAACTGCTTCAGTTCTCAGAGAGAATGGGATTATTCGAGGTGAGGATGAGGGGATCCTTAGAAAAGTAAGTCTTTATGGGAAAAAGTAAAATTTCATGTACTTCCTTCTGACAGTAAGAGAAGTATTTGCAGTCACTGTTTTTGTGAACTGTTTCTTTCAGTAGCAAAGCAGCCATAAAATTTCTATGGCAAATTATTTTGATCACATTATTTTAAAGTACTTTGATTTTCACTTTTTGTGACCTGCACGAATCACTCTTGTTATTATGTTCACTCTTCTTTTAAGTACCACTTACACCATTTTCTTTGTCCTACCTGATAAACAGGAGGAAAAAACAGACATTTGAAAAGCATGAATTCTCAACATAAAAGCAGGTATTACAGTAAAAAATGTTAATGGTTTTTTGTAACTCAGGATCTTGGACACACTTTATAGCATGTAATTTTCAACTCTAAGAATATCTCAATGTAAGCTGAGGTCAGTTTGTCAGCACTGAAAGCACTGGGCCTGTGAAGGTTCAACTGGAACATATAAAAAGAGGAGAAGAGAGAAATAGTCTTTTTCTCCTCATTCATTTGTTGCTTAAAAGAGACTCTGCTAACACTATGTTGTAGTGAAATTTACAGAAGAAAAGTAGTATTAAAAGCTCGGATTGCAGTCTTCTGAGTTTTAAGTTTGTTTACTGCATATGGATGTGGGGGTTTTTTGTTATTCATGTGTTTTGATTATTACATATTCATTCCTGCTCTAAAGTCAGAAAGGCTCATCAGAATCAATGATTTTACTCTCACAATTCTCAAAAAAATCAAAGTTACATGTTTTTATTTTAAAGCAGAAAGGGAGCAAGGTCTTACAATTTTGCATTACAGAGCAAAATAAAAAATATTAAGCAACCTCTTTCATAGTCATTTCACCTTTCATTCCTAAAGTCATAATTCACTTAAGTCCCAGTGCAGCTTGAATGGCCATTGTCACAACAGGTACAGTTTTGCTTTCCAAAAATTTAAATTCTATATGTGGTACTCAGTTGTTTTAGCAAGTTAGTAAAATAGTCACTGCTCCTATTTTTTCCTTTTTCTTATTGGCATGCTAATTTATTAGAATTTCATTTTCTTTTTATTGACATGGATAAGCTATTTTCAGCGTCCTTTTAGCAAACAAAAATAAAGCTCCAGGTATGTATTTTAATTTTTTTTTAGATTATTTTAATGCCTGAGTAATCATTTGACAAGTTGTAAAGTGGAAGTTGAGAAGTGCTGAGGCTGACAAATTCTGCTATAAAATTAAATGTGTAGGAAATTTCAGTGTCTGGTTTGTAAAGAGAGAAGGATGCAGGATACTTGAAATAGAATAGGTGAAGCTACACCCACTCAAGTGCACTGGTATGGTGCAGCACCCTGGGGAGGCACTCATTTGTCTGTGCTGAAATAAGAGAAAAGCTAATTTAAGGACAAGGACTACAAGAACTAAAGCCTATAATTAAAGGTTTCAGTAACCTAAAGAAAAGACATGCTAGAGCTTGAATTTCAATGTTTTGACCTGAGGAGATCCTTATATAGAAGTTCAAAACTTTATGCAACAGGCAGCCTATCACAGCCTGAATCTCTGCAGCTGCTGCAGAACCAACACTGCTGTGCTTTTTGATTTCAGAGCTGGCTCAATGTGCAGCATGCTCTCTTGGATTGCACAGACGTGTTCTACCTTCACTTTCTGAAATCTAGAAAATCTAAAGTTAAAAGAAAAAGAGACTTTCAAAGACAGAAGTAGTGCTTTAATAAAAAAAAAAAATTGTACATAAGTGCAAATTTTCAGGACATGACTCTCACACAGAAAATATGTTATTAAAAAACAGTCATATAAAATGTGACAATTAAGTCAATTTTCAGACCCCCTTATATCTACCAAAAATCATGTATCTTACTGATTATATATTATTCAGATAGCCATAATCTAAATAGTTTATTGAAAAAACTCAATGTTTTTCCACTTAATTTTTACATCCATCTTAGAAAAAAGACATGTGTGACTTCATACAACATCTGGAAATATTTTTTCAGTGTTCAAGTGTCCTCATTTATCCTATGCAGACTAGAAATTCTTTAACTCAATGACATCTTCACTGCAAGTCTAGTCAGTGACTCCTTATTTCCAAATGTTTCTATCTAATATACACTCAGGAAGGTAATTTGTTATGCTAAATGAAAGCCAGGTCCATAGAAATGACAACACACTATAACTTTATTAATAACAAATATATATTTTTTCCTTAACATCTTTATTTGGTTCATTCAACATGGTCTTCCACAGATCAAGGTGGAAAAGGCAGGAATACCAGAAGAAATATGTATAACATAATAATTAAATAGCATTGTTTACCAATCACCTCTATTAGTTTCTTGATCTCTAGATTAGGGTTCTTTAAAGGTTAATGTGTAGTCCATACAGGCATTATAAATATTTGAGATTTTTTAAAAAAGTAAAAGGAGGACAGAAATAAAAGGAGAAAGGATTCAAAAGGACAAAGAAATCTAAGAAGATGATGGCACATAGAGCAGTTTTATTGCAAACTAACATGAACTCAGCTTAAAATGATAAATAATCAAGAGAAAGCAAACCACTTTATTAGATTCCATGGCTTTATTTCATTTTTTTTTCTAAGAAAAAATTCAGAACCAGCCAGTTTGGATAGGTACACTTTGCTAATCAATATGAAACAAGGGATTCTTAAATAAAGATCCAAATTTATCACCAATCAAGTTCTTCTGCAAGTGGAATCATAGGACTGCTAATGTTAGTTCAGTCAAATCATACTAATTAAAATTCAGACATTTAAAGAAGTCACTTTATCATCAAGGACTGTAAACTAATTTCAAAGCCACCTTGCCCCAATGATAGCTGTAGCTCAGGTTTATAATTTACCCAACCCAAAAGACTCTGTCACGTTACAGTAAGCATCTGACATGCATGTAATAATTCTGATGCTAACTTAATTTCTCTGGAATAGCCCAAGCAGTTTAAGGTCTTAAGCCATTTCCCTCAAAAATTCAAGAAGTGGTAAAATTCCTACCTTGCAAGCTTATTCAAAGATGACTTTTTTTTTTTTTCCCATTTTCTCTTAGGAGATATCATCTTTCTTGACCATAAAATATATGATTTAAAAAGAAAAAAAAAAGCTCTTGGAAACACTCATCACTAAATTTCGATAACTAGCAACAGAGAAAATAGAATGAAAACATATAAAAGCACCTGTATGCATTTTGGTACAATTCTGCAACAAAATCAAGAGAGCTGTATCATACACAGCTCTGTTTCTTTGAAACTGCCCATCCAACTGGGATGGGCACCCATGGGATGACCATCCTTGGGATCTTACAACCCTTTGAAAGAGGCGTCTTAAAAATTTTTTTTTCACATCGGCTTTTCGATTTGCAGTTTTAAAGGAATCACCTACTGTAATATAAATGCTTGTCAGGCCCTTGTTAGAGCTGGGTTCGTATTTCATATTGATTCAACCTAGTTTAAAGCAGAGAGATGGCCAAAACAGCTGTCAATGGCTTTACTGCTGGCCAAAAATCTTCCACTGAGCTGAACTATGCTTCCACCTTGAGTTTTCACACACAGCTCCCAAACTGCATCACTAGTATTTCTAAAAATATTGCCCGTATTCATTTGAGTAAATGACTCTGCAATATTATATCTTCACTGAGTGCTAATGCTAAAGCACAGCTACGCAGCATATGGAATTTTGAAACAATTTTTGAGGTGCACCCAAATTAGTAATGAGTCAATTCTTGTCAATGCACTGCTATGAATGAAGTATAGAACATTCAGTCTTTACAATTAAAATGTTTTTTTCTAAATACTGACTATAGTCATCTGCTTATTCTGTGTATAACTTTTTCTTTGTTTCAGAACACAGAGCTTTTAAGAGCATGCAGTTTGATATTCTATACATATACCTTCTTTTCTGGCCTGTTCTTGCTGTTTTTAATTGGAGCAGACTGTTTCCATTTTTTAAATTAGTAACATGATAGCTTTGAAGAGATGCACAATGTACCACAAAGATGGATGTGATCAAATAAAGGTGAAGTAAGCTTCAAAATTGTGCTAATTCTTTGTGCTGTTTTAGCTGGGGTTATGACATGTGCTGGTTTAACGCATAAAATGGTCTGAAGAACTGTATTTTTATTTTGCTGAACACAATTTTTAACTTTCAGCTGATATTTAAATTTTGAAATGACAAAATTGCAAAATTAAAAATGGAACCACCAGTTTGAGAAACCCCTGTGTTTCTTGTTGTTATAAACAGGAAATCCAGCAATCAGTTATGTTTCTCTAAGGATGTGCATATGTTGTAAATTGACACAGAGATTTTCAGAGAGATATTTCTGAAGCACTGAGTCCTACAGCTGCCTTATTTTGGTAAGAATTTCCCTTAATCAGCAAATTGTTGGGAACTTAAGTCTCCTTCTGGCTGAAAACATATGTGAAAAATAATTCCTTCTCAGGCAATAAACAGTTATGGAACACTAAAAAATAATAGTAGCAATTGCAATAGATTTAGTAAGAAACTTAACCGTATGGTATCCAGCTAATGAACCTTGTGGAATATTCCTGAGAATTTTTTTCCACAATGCTTAGAAAAGACACGTGGAGAAAATCAGCACAAAAGCTTAAATGAATGAACCTAGTCTGAGAACTAGAACATCATTTTGTGCTGCCTGCAAAAATATCCTACAAGGCATATAATGGCTGGCGAGGCTATCTGCTTATTGCCCCGTCTCCTCCTGGAGAATTCTGTGTGTCTCAAGTTAGGATGCTGTGGAGGCAGCACACCGTCCCACATTTGGTCTCCTATCCCACTTGCAAGCATGAGAAGCTTATTTTTTTTCCTTCTCTAGACAAGAACATGAGAATCTGAACACCTTTGCAAGTTTCTTCACTGCCTAAGATGTGTAGCAAACACTTATCTGTAGAAAATTATTTTTAGTGCTAGAAAAACAGAATGGTGCAAGGGAAACAATCAGACAAGCACTTCGCTCTATCCCAGGTGTAATATTGTTGTGAGCTCCCCTCCCTCTGCTTGAATACTCTGAGTAAAAGTTGCTGACACCCATAAAAAAAAAATCCATATCGTGGGTATAATACAAATCTACACATATAGAGTACAATACCTAGCTAAAGGTAGATTCAGCAAAATTACACGGGAAAAGAAAAAGAAGAAAGAAACTTTATAAAAGTGTTCATTTGCCATTAGGGAGAAGTAAAATGTAATGAATTGAAACAACCTTGCTTCAGGATTTATATCTGCAATGTAAGCAGAATATTTTAAAAGAAAAATTGTGAAAATGTTGAACGATAAAATCTGAGAAGCTTGAGAATGTCTACTGCATATACCTGCTTATATAAGAAAAACCAACAACTTTATGGAAACAAAGCTTAATTCGTCCAGCAAGGGCCGTGTGGAATCTCCAAAAAACAGCTGAAAATATAGCCTGAAATCAGTGAAAAGTATTCATGCTATATATTGTGTCTAGTTGTTAGAAACAGATTATCCAGAGATTATAAACTTTTCAAATTATATGGTTATTGCAAGGATAAAAACAAGACTCACAAATCAAGAAATATCGTGGCATTTTTCAGTTCTTCCTTCTACCTTGATTGTTCTATTGAATTCTAAAATATATTTTCTTTATATTTTATTTTCCAAAAAAGTTACTTAAGAAATATTCTTGGCTCATTATACACAATTCATTTTAAAGAGAGTTACAGTATATCTAGGCCTAAAAAAAAAATCTGGGCTAAATGCCTTGTAAAACAAAAACAGTCTTCAAAAAGAGACCAAAAACCAGTTTTCAAATACTTTTTTTACCTCAGATAAAAATAATCCTTTTATTTCTTTTTCAATCTTTAAATTGTTTAAGGGTAAGACCATGCCAGCTCATTTACACACACACACACACACACTCAAACACACGCAAATAGTTGTAATTATGGTTTTAATCATGACTGGTTTTCTGTCTTTCTCTCTATAACTGTGCATGTCACAGAAAAAGCAATGATGCTATAGGCATCCCACTACCTGTGGCATGTGCATATTCTATTTTAACTTGCAGAGCAGCAGTGAAAGTGCTCAGACAAATAAGCTGAAGGAGAAATCCAAGTCCAAATAAAGGTGGAATAAATGGAGATCAGCAGATCAAGTCTGAGAAATCAGACCTTAAGGATTGTTACAACTGCTTTTTCCAGATGTCACAATAAGACAAAAAGAAGGCATGTTCATCTGTAACTTACTCATAATCAGATCTGTGCCAAGTCTTGAGATCAAGTCATCTTGTAACCCTTTAATCCCAGTGTGCTTCATGGCCTTATTAACCTCTAAATATTTTTGGCTATAAGTCATATAGTGGCTTGTCAAAAGATCATGAGGTGACCTGTGATAATCTTTTTTATTCTTAGATTTTTTATAATTGTCCCAGAAAATTCAGCCAAAGTCAATATATCAATACTTTGGCTAATATACTGAATATGAAGTTATGAGGATAATTTATTCAGGATAATGTCTTAATTTTTATCAAAAATCCCCCTTGTAAAGGACAATAGCATCGGTACAGGTTTTGAACAGATCTTTCTAAAGACATATAATTTTTTACCACATAATAAGTCTGAGCTGTGATGGAAAATTTCCATGCTGTAATACATACAAGAGAAGAACTCAGAGACTCTCCTGGTATTCTTAACTTTGATTAAATTGTAAGTATGAGTTCAGGTTACAGATAAAATATATGTAATTTTCCATAGTACAGAGGAAATAGCTATTCACCAATCAAATCTTACCCTTGATTGCTTGAACTGTGGAGCAATTAAAAATGCTCTATTATACCAAATAATGACATTTATTAGAAATAACTTCTAAAAATTATTATATAATTTTCTATAAATATAAAATATATGTTGTAAATGTACTTGGAAATATCTATGTACACAAATACATGCACACATCATTTATAGAAAATCTATACATAAGAACAGTCATGTATGAATACATGTGGGTGTATGCATATATATACATATATATACATATATATATACACATCTATACATATATACATATAATACACATATACACATATATACATATATACACACATATACATACATACATACATACATATATATATATATATATGCCAACAAATAGTTATGATCACATAAGGCAGAAGCATGGAAGCATAAAAAATGTATATAACTACAAAGATCTCTTGGTTGTGAATTTAAGAGCTTTTTCTGCTCAAATGCTGCATCTATGTCAATTTTTAATACAGTGAGCAGGTTTTGCGTGTGTGTGTGTGTGTGTATTTTTTCATATTTGTAAATTCTCTTTTTATATATATTTTACTATGACTATTCTTGAAACTTGAGCCAATGTCTAGTTCAATAGTTTGGTGGATACATTGCATGAAAAGTCATAGAAGAGCAATTAAAACAATACTGAATTAGTTGTGCCTGCCATATCTGGTTTATTGTTTCTCATGTTCTACAAATGATTGAGCATCTTACTGGCTCAATAATCAAAATTCCTCTTTAAAAGCTTAAAAAATGATCTGGAGGAATAAAGATAATACTACAACACTTTCCTTTTACTATTTGCACTCTCTTACCGGAGACTCTTCACTTTTCCAAAAAATAATCTTTTGCTGGTGTTCTGATTGTACATAATTCTTGCTAACTATCTCTTCTTTGTTGAACAAACACAAAATTGTCCATGTTTTAAGCAGCCTCCCATATGTGCATTATTTCCCATGTAAAAATTTCTTTACTTTGTTCATATCTCATTTGATATTGTCTTCTTTTAAATCTAGTACTGGCATTTAAAAAAATTAATTTAAGTACACTGGATTCTCTAAACATTCAGATGTATTTTGAGAACACTTAACATCTGTTTATTTACATTTTTTATTACTGGCATTAGGGAATTGATGCATTATCCTATAATGCAGCTTCTGTGTATAATATTTAATGCATTTCCTAGAGAAGATAAATATGGACTTTGCTGAAATAAAGTCAGCATTTTTTTCCAACTTAAAAGTTTTAAAAAGTTTACAAGTGAGACTTCCTCATAAATTTTATTAAATGCATTTTTTTAAATCATTAAATTCACTCAGTAGTTATACAATATTTCCCAGCATTTGCCAAAATAGTTTCCTTAGGAAAAAATCTAAACTGCTCTGTCAAGGAATGTACCCCAAACCCACCAGTTGCTGTCTTCCAAATAGTACTTCTTTTCTAAATGTGCTAATCTAAACTTTGTGCTTTATCTCTAAATGCTGAGGAACAGTGAAAATTAGTTACAACTGCTGTCAAAGAGTTTTCTCAGCGCTTTAATTTTAGGAGGTAATTGTTAACATTTAATTGGTCATTAATTGCATAAGATCGTTAATGATTTTATGATGCTCTACTTCAGTGACGTTTAAAACATTCATCAATGGCACAAGTAAAACATCTTGGCTTTCTCTTTCTTAACTTTCGTCTAATTTAGCTGCTTAACTGGACTGGATTAGGCTTAGTTCCCCATGGATTTCTAAAATTGGTATTGCTGATGACACTAAACTGGGAGGAGCTGTAGATACCTTCAAGGGCAGAGAGACCTTGCAGAGAGACCTCAACTAATTAGAGGACTGGGCAGTCACCCACCATATGCAGTTCTCGACTAGGAAAGGAAAGAGCAGCTTGTCAGATATCATGGTACTTTTCCTCTGTTTCATTTTAAGAGAGCTATACTAGTTCTTCTTATATAAGGGCAAAGGGATCTTTATGAATAGTTATTTAGTGATGTTGGAAACAACTACTCCACTGAAAATTGTAATTACTTATTCACAAGCTTTTAAAATATTTTACTTTCAGTCAACAGGGGTTTATTGCTTTGGCCCAGTCTGAAATCTTGAGAGAATGCAAAGCAAGACAGCTACCTCAGGCTGTGTTTAGGCTGCAGAATTAACCAATTAACAGGTTAAAATTTGTGATTCAGTATAAAAATGGTTCTTATACACATGATGTACTTTCCCCTCTCTCCATTACTTTCTGGAAAAATCATTTTGATTTATAAATCAATAGTCATGTGTTTCGAAAACAGAATAGAGATGTACTTTAAACACCAGTCTATTTTAAAATCCCTAGATTCCAACAGAATTTTCTGTGCTTAAAATGATCACGCCAATTCTATTGGTAATATCTTTAGGACTAGAATAAATTTTTAATGTTCATCCACTATTCCAGATACCCACAGTGAAGTTCTCTGTAAGCTTTACAAATACACAGTAATTGAAGAGAGCATAAAGCTTCAGGTTCACTTAAGAGCTTCTTAGGCCCTCCATTCTGTATGCATATGCCTTTCTGGTTTCCCTTTGTAGTTTGAAACATTTTTGTGCCTTGTGGAATTAAAGAAATTATATTATGCTATGCATATGAAAAGCATACAAAAGAAATAAAGTATATATGTATATAAGCTTACGACAAGAGACATCTAACCATTATTGAATAGAAATTTGCAAGCAAAATATTTGAATAAATACTGCCAACCTAAATGCACATACAGAGACCTCAAATATTTTAAAATCCAGTTCCAACTGAAGGATCACTGAAACACACCAGGAAAATCTGATACTTTTTAACTTTTGAAAATAAATTTAAACATAATGAATGTGCTTGCACAGCTAACCAGATTAGTTTTCCCCAGAAGGAAGAAAAAGAAACAGACCTGAGCTTTCATCCTCAAAGGGATATATATAAATATTAAAATATCTTGCATTTAAGTAGCTTACAGAATTACAATAAGAAAACCATACTGGAATATCTAAATTGAACATAAAATTAAACAAATCTCATCTAATGGCTTACAAGATTGTTTCTTTCTTTATCATGATATTGTATGGAAATATCCCTCCTCATATGAAGAAACACAACTGTGGTATAAATGTGGTGGGGATATTTATTACATCATTATTAGCCCATTATGCTTGTTCCATCTGTGTGATTTTAAAATAAGAAAAATGTTTTATTTGTATATATAGAATAGGTAATCAAGCTGCAGAAGTCAACACTGATATGTAGTATTAAGTCAAACATGGAAACAGCAATAAAAAGAAAAATTGCTATCTCTAACAAGTTCTGTTTACATATGCTAAGAAAAATTTATCATATCACATGCTGAAGGACAAATGCTATGCAGAAACACAGGACCTAGAATAGCAAATTGTTGCATGAGTGTTATGATTCACTTATATAAGATGCCTCTGCCCAAATTAAGGTAAAAATGATACCGTAAGCCAAAATCAATAGAACAGATTTTATTTAAGAGAAAATGTGAGGTAGAGAGACAGAAGAAAATAGGGAGAGTGAGGAGAAGGAATAGAAAGTGAGCAAGAGAGAGAGATATTAAGCAAAATTAATTCCTGCAGTGTCCAGCTGGTCCTTCTTCACCCTGGTCTTCTTGGTGGTTGGGGTCCCTGAGTTGTTTTTCTGGAGGTACCATGTTTATGCAGTCCAAGTCCTGGGCAACCATGAGGCATAGATGCTGCTCCCATAACTTTGGATGGTACATATGTAAGCAGTTTCTTCCTTTTTCCCAGTTTGCCACTGGGTGAATTTTCTGGATAGGTTACCCAGATCTGCCTGCCCAGGCCTGGAATCAACATCTTCCTTCTGTTGCCATCTGCACTCATCACAAGTTCTGTTGTGGTGACTTATGGGCACAGCATTCTTAAGTCCTCACAATGGTGCAGTTACAGCAGTGGCTTTGGAGTTCTTAGCAGCACTTCACAGCAGGGGAAATGTGCAGAGGATCAGTTTTTTCAGTAGAGCAGAACCCCTATGTGTTGCAAATGTAAACCTAGATAACTATTTTATGCCAGTTTCATGCATCCCATCACATTAGATTTACGTTTCCAAAATGCTCATTTGCAAGACCACTACCAAAATAATTCCATCAATGGCTTAATAAGGAAATATTAGCACATGAAAATCTGATGCAAAGATGAGTCAGTATGCTGAGAGGGTAATGCTTCTTACACTTCCATGAACAAACCTGAGACAGATAAAATACCATGAGGTTTTGAATGAAGAGGAAAGTAAAGTTAGCCTGGCTTGCATGTGTTTATGTATCACTGGAATGAAGACAAAATGAGAAAGAATTTCCAATAAATACTTTGGTGCAGAACTAGTTTCTAGGACACAAGAGATCTACACTAATGGACTAAGAGTATTTCTTGCATTAATTTCTTTTGAGTATTTGTTGTTAACACTTGAATTGAATGAGAAATTCTATTTCTACAATGTTGAACATTAATGCTAAGACATTAAATAAATAGCTAAATATTTTTCATTATTCCTTTTTCATAGCTACTGAAACACTAGTATGTTTTAATTTAGTAAGGGTTGTAGGTAATGAGAAAACATAGACTTTTACTGGTATATTTGAATTAATTGATTTTTAAAATTTTCTTTCTAATTGCAATAGCAGTAATCCAACCTGGAATTTCAAAGTCAATCCATCATTATTTCTTATTCTCTGATGCCTTCATACCTAAGATTTTACCCCATAGAAATGTAGCATAGCTACATGAAAACAGCTGTGATTTTAAAAATGAAGAGAGATGAAGCAGCTTCTGACACATAGTATGCAATGTCCCTTATGCTTTCTATTAGTATTTTAATAGATAAATGAACTTGAAACAAAATGTTATCTTTATGTTTGAACCATATCATAAACTAAAAATAGCTAGCAATGACTATTGCTCAGTTGAGGCACTGTGAATGAGGCACTGGGTTACACAAGAGAACAACAATTTACTTACAGTTGGGGGGGGGCTCTTTAGGCCATTTCCGTAAAACACCACTTTATTTTAGTTATTTAAAAGGGAGATACCTAAATTTAAACTAATCACTCAACACTTCCTATCAGTCAGCTGAGAGAAATGAGTATACGCAGAGCTGAGTCATTTGATTTATTTTAGATGCTATTTGTGTGAATGACTCACCTTCTTACAACAGGTATTTAAGTCCACTGACTATAAGGGCATCCTAGGACAGTTAGCTCAGACTTTGATGTATGCTTTTTTGATATTTGGGGTTGAAAGGACTCATCTCACCGTCTGTGACCGTTAACACTCTTTCTTTCTCACCTTCCCCCCAGGGCTCAGCTGTTCATGCTCCGAAGATCAACAGCACAGCTCTGATGTGGTGTGATTATGTGCCTTTGGCTCAGGCTGCCACAGAGACTCATAGATTGTGGGAAACAGCTGTGAGAAAGCCTGCAGAGAAGAGCCTTGTGAGTTATGACTATAGAGTTACAGACAGAGGTAGAACCATAAAGATGAAAGACCATGAGTAACTGAAAGAATGAAGACTAAAAAGCACCGATGTGGAAAACTACAAAATCTGTAGTGGGAAAAAAAATAAAATAAAATATGGGAGCATGTGGGTACCATTGGATTTGGTGGATGCTTTCAAGTTACTGATACTACAGATCTGCTCCTGGGAACAATGGAGACTAACTCTTCTCCTGGCTCATAGCTCCTGGCCAATAAAGACTCTAATGTCTATTCCTGATAAGAAACTGAAAGGTCTTAAACGTGTGGTGAAAATCTGTATTACTTTTTTAGTAATCAGGTAAAACCTAGGTATCTTTTGTATTTATAAGCCAGAAAAAAATTCCAAACCAAATCTGTTCTATATTTTTAACATAGATGTTTTTGTGTATGGTTCTAAATGCCTAAACAAAATGGTCCAAAGAGGAATCATAGTAATATGATTAATGAATATGCTATCTAAAGAAACATGTAAGACAGACTCTGTAGTTGTAAGGTTGAAGCTTATTTGACACTTGACCTCTGAAGCTTGTCATGCAGAACTTCAATGGAGTAAGAGGAAGGGAAGAAAAAGTGAAAATATAGATGAATCATCAGAGCAGCTCTCTCCCTATTTTCAGACCGATCTCCAGTTAGAAAACTGACATGAAATTGCTTCTTGTTCAACCTTCTGAGATGATGCTTCTGAGAGGCTTGTGACTATGTCACAAATGGCAATGTATATGGCCATTAGGAAGAAAACAATTTTTAAGAAACTCTTGAAGACTAAGAAATGGTGCACACAATACATACGGAAGGACTGCAATACAAGCACTTATCCCATTGGACTATAAATATACCACATTAACATATTTGTACACAGCAACTTGAAAGGTTATGAAACTTTTCTATTAACTTGTTGATATGAAGGAGAATGTTCATGATATCTGCAGAAGTGAACCTTGATAAAAATTCTACTGATTGCTCAGCAGTTGCTTCCCCTTAATAGTTTTCATCTCACTATATTTTGGTCTGGAAGACTTGTTTATGCTTATAAGCACATGTAGTTTTTAATTTTAAATTATTTAACCCTTTTTTATATACTATATTGCATTCTGGAAACCCATGTGTTACCCTTCACTGGAGAGAGAAATGTTGGCTTGCCAAACAAATACATTTCACTTCTGTTAATACTCAGCATTTTCTGGCCATTCATTTCTTAGTGGTATGAAATACTCCAAAGCCAATATTTTCTGTCAACCCCCTGCCATACTTTAAATATTGCACTCTTAAGTAGCAGTTACTCCACTTAAAACATCAGTAAGAGGAAGATTTTTTTTTTTTTAATAAGGCCATAAAGCTCACAATGTTCTCTACATCTGTGTATTACTATTTTATTAGAATAGAAAATCCCAAATCTGGAGTGGCTTGTTTGTTTGCTTGCTTGTTTGGGTTGTTCTTCTTGTTGTTGCTTTGCTTGGTTTTGTTGTCCTTTGTGGGTTTTTGCCTTGTTTATTTTTTTGCTAAGTGTCAGTATGAGTGATTAGTTCTGTGTAGCAATACAAGCAGCAAGTCTTTTATGATTCACATGTTTGATGACTTTTGAAAATAATTAGTGTTCTACTAATGGCATTAATACCAAAAATTGGAACTGCTGTACTGACTGCTCAACCCTCACCCCTTTTTGCATTTGCTTAGGTTATTAGCAACAAAAATTCTATTCCCTATTTTGTTGTTGACTACTCATGTGACTGCTTTATGTTTTTTTAGATTTTCATAAGCGAAAAAGGTTGTGCAATTAGAAATAGTAAGTACTGAATGCTGTTAAAACACAGTGAAAACATTTATCTGAGCTCATGGTTATGGTATGTCATCATTTAAGTACTTAATTATCACAACATGGGTTTGCTTTTTTTTTTTAATATATCATTTGAAGAATATGTTTTGTTACCAAGGTCAAATATGACCCGAATCTTCTCACCTCATATTTTCGCCGTTTTAGAGAAACATTAGATCACTTATCAAGATTGGTATTCTTTCTCTATTACAAATTATTTCATTTATGATTTCATTTCTTTATGAACTTCCCTTCAGGATCAGGAGGTACAGCTGACTTGCTAGTGAATTTATTAATTTCAACAGCAAGAAAGAGGGAAGTTGGAAATTATAGCTGAATGTTTTTTAACATTAAAATAAAACATGATGGCATGCCTGCTCCAGGGACAAAGAGAGAAAGATAAACTGCATGCCCTTTTACTGTATTAAGTGTTTTATACCATCTGTATTACTCTCCCTAGGAAATAAAAAATGATAAGGGTCAACAAGGTACATCTCAACTGTACTTCTTAATTATGGGAAGTATTTTTATTAGTGTTAATGACCTTGGGTATAATTAAAATCTATAGCCCCACAACCAAGAACCCTCCCTAGATTCCCTAAGCAAAATTCTATCTACTCTAACTTTTATTATTGTACAGCTGTCTTGACTTTAAACCCAGAAGGGGATCTCAAAATCAACAGATTCTGTAGGCATTCAGGGAAGCTGTTTGGGCTGGATGGAGCATACAGAGAATTTTTCATTCCCTTTTGTCTTAATTTTACTATCTTTTTCCTTTTTTGTTTTAATTTCTTTTTTAGCATTTCATCAGAATTAATCCATTACTGCAGCTTTATTTTTCTTTGTGGGTTTGTTGTTTGTTTTTTTCCTGCACAATATATTAAGATTTCACTTTCTTTTGCTTTTGAAAAAAGCTTTTTTATAAAGTCTTTGCCTTTTCTTCAATCACAGTCACATCAGCTTTATTAAGATGTTTAGAGAAAAAGCAGACATTTTTTGATTAGTAATAATATTCTGGTCTATTCTAGGTTCTCCTGGGAGTATTAATACAGAGACTGTAGTTTAGAGATTGTAAATTTAATGTAGATTGATTGAACAACTGAAAAACAGATTTCTTTTAAACCTTTAAAAAATATCTGTGGCTAAAGAATATTGAAACAAAACTTATTTTCTATGCTGGTGAGAAAAATAATGTAAGTAGGGTGGCACTCATTAGCAACTAATAGCAGAAGAAAGATGTTTGATAATTGATTAGTAGCTTAGTTTTGATTTCTTATGTATTTGGGTAGGATCCAACACTCTTGTGGAAATGTATTGTAAGAATTCAAGGGGTTGCTAGCCAGCACCTTTTGAGTCTAAGCTGTGGGCTTGTTGCCAGAGTTAAGGCAAATATAAATGAAACATAAGAGCTCCTGACACGTCTTTGTTCAACATGACAACAACTTACAATAAACATCAGGCTCCCATCAATGGGTTGTGACAGGTTGTGGCTTGTTCTCATCTTGACATTGGGCTTATGGTGAGTTGTTGGTGTCTACAGTCTTACACTGGGAGGAATGTCACATTCATGTTGGTGATTTCTTCCCCACTCTGGATCTACTTGGATTCCTTTCTGTCTTTGCTACGATGCTTTCACACCTTGCTTCCTCCTCACTGACCTGCAGCTCCAAGCTATGTCTAAATTTAGTATATATAGTGCCTTTCACATATGTCACGTTCCAATACTATTGCATTGTTCTCCCAAAGAACAAAATCATTCCCAAACCAGTTTTATCCAGATCTACATCTCTTTAAGCTGACCATTTGTCCTTTTTTACACCTTGTGGTCCCCAGTACCACCCCAACCATCCCACATGTGTGCTTCCTGTGTCATCTGTCCCTGCTTCAAGGGCTCCACCATTGCACCAGCTCTGCACCTCTCAGTATTGCATCACAGTCACAAAACCATAGCAGCACCAGATGAAGACAAGAAACAGTGAAAGAAGTTAGCCAATTAGAAAATCAGGATTAGTCACTTAGAAAATTGTTGTTGCAGCAGCAATGAGTAAACAAAAAAAAACTGCAGGCAATTCAGTGGAAGGTTCAGACAGAGCAGACCTGGACACCTTCAGTCCCAAGGCAGTGCAAACTCAGTATGAACCTGATACTGGCACAGGGCAATACGTGAGAGCAAAGCAGATTGTGCCAAACGTGACAAAGGGCACTAATGTGGAGTGCTGGCCACAGCTCATGGAAAGGCCTGTTAGGGGTGCAGTGATAATTGGTATGTGTTATACAAGATGGGACTGAAATAACAGCATCTTTTTGGAGGGTCAGGAACACTGAAGAAGTTTGTTTAAAAAACAACCATTTAAAATTCAAATGAAGGTGAATAGAATATCTTTTTTATCTGCTTTATGGTGTAACATCTGATCGAAACTTGAGGCTGAGGGCTTCCTGGAAACTTAAGAAAATAAATCACACAAACCCTTTATTAAAATGTTTTTCTGTATCCACTTACATACCCAACTGTGAAAATCCAATATAATGTTGGTCTGTCTTAGTTTTTTGAGTTTTCACCTAAGCAGACAATTCTTCTAAGAAGTAGAAGTGTGAAGTATCCTTGAAAGATAACGTTTACTGGAGCCCAAATACCACCCTACAGCCCAAAATCACTGTTGTTTGTGTCAAAGCAAAGCCATCCACTGCTCTCAAACCACAGGACACCCTCAATAGAGAATGGTAGAGCTGTCATTGCCGAGAGATGTTGTGGGCATCCCATCTCTGGAAGTTAAGGCTAGGTTGGATGAGGCTTTGAGAAACCTGGTCTAGTGAACGGTGTCCCTGTTTGTGGAAATTTAACCATTCTATGATTCTATTATTAGGACTCCAGTGAAGAAACATTGAATAATCGTAGTAGTGGAAATGTTAATAACAAAGACATGGTGTCTCTAGGAAAAATAGCCGGTACATTTAATCTCTGAATGCATATTTGGATGTAAGTGCAACTTCTGCATAGTTTCCTAGGTTTGGAGAAACACCTTCTGAAGGGGCTTTCTCATGCTGCACATTTAATTTGTTGAATATAATAACCTTGAGCAGCTGCCATAGAAGAGAAGCGCAAGAAAGTCTCCTTGTCCTGCATTCTTATTATGACACTAATAAACAATCATAAAACCACAATAAATATCTACTTGCTAACTAACTAACTAGTTAACAGTAGATTAGACTCTTCTATTTGGCTGTCCAAGTAGAAAAATAAAATGCCTACAAGGAGATACAAAAGAGTCTGGTAGCTCCAAGAAGGGCACATCTTTCCTCTCTTTGCCTGGAGAAAGGGAATAGATTATTTCACAGTTCTGGGTGGTACAGAGCTGAGGCTTTCTTTCTTACCTTGCACCTGCCCAGAGTGTTACTTTTGCCTGCCAGAAAGGGAGATAGGACATAAGCCTTAGCCCTTTTCCATCTCTTGCATTACTTCACTCTTTTTCTCATAGGAAATATCACACTTCTGTGAAGTGTCAGACTTCATTCTGCCAACCAAAGTAATAAGGAGAGATTTTTCCCCCAAATCACTGAGCATCCAAGGACAAACCAGTCTAGCTGCCACAAAACCATTTACTAGAAAACAATATGAAGTAGCAGCTAGAAAAAACTTTCCAGATAGAGAGATCTTTTGCATCTACAGAATCCTAGAGCTTCTCAGAATAGGGCATTTATCTTCAAATAAATAAAGCTATGCAGAACATCTTGTAGCAATATATAGTGAACTAGTAAGCAATTATTTTTTCTCCAAAAGCATTTAGTTTATGACTTCCAGCTGCTTATTTCTTTGCAGCAATAATAGAGTGCCAGGCTTTTATTTATGGCTCAGCATGCAGCTTTTAGCTGTTGATAAACAGCTATTAATAATATTTAAGAATAGACAACCATGTAATATACACATTAGTTTGTGCCAGAGAAAAGGGGGAAATACCACACAAGAAAAAAGTGTTTTTGTGATAAATGCTCCAGAAAGATTGTCTGAGACCAAAAAGTGAGACTGATTCTGATTTCAGAGTGGTGAGACCACAAATTAACCACGTTGGAATATCACTATCATTCTCATGTCAGATAAGATCAACAAAAGAAAGTGAACCAATATTGACACAAAATATCATAGCAGTGTTACAAACATAGAGAGATCAAGAGAAGCTCTTAATGCTTCAGCATTAAAATATCATTTTGTCATACCTAGAATGCTTTATGACCTAAACATTATATTCTAGGAGTCATCAAAAACTGTAGCATTTAACTATATTTTTTTAAAATTAATTCAATCAGAACTGTTGGACATTCTGCCAAAGATGCAGGTGAAATAAATTTGATTATGTACTTAAATTTTAAAGATCATACACAGAGAAAACAAAAGTTTCTGATTTGGTGAAGTTAGACTTTATTTAATATGCACATACATAAGTAGCTCTCTATATAGATTTTGTAGCTGATTTTGTACTTTTGTTATTTTTAGATGAGAAAGATACACTTTATTGGCAACAGGCATCATGTGAAATTTAAAGCATGTTAGACAAGGATGTGAAGGAATCTCAACACAGTGGCTAGAATTCTCAGTTTTAATTCTTAGCAGTTCAAGAGATAGAAGTTTCAAGATGGTCTCTGTGAACCAAACAAAATAAAATGAATGAAGAAAAAAAATTTCATTTAAACTTCACATGGAAGAAAACTTTTTAATTTTAAAGCACTATTCTAAAATATTGGATATAAAAGCATGAAGATTTTGCAACTCAATGTTTTCCCATATGCTTCACATGGACTCAGATTTTCTTCCATTCCTTGTTTTCAAAATTCCCACTGAGAAAGAATTTCATTGCCATGACAATTCCTCTGTATGAGAATTAACTCACTATGAAAAATCAGCAGGAAAATATGTATGAACCAAGCCCTGGAGTGATTACAACAGTGGTAAGAAAGCTGTATCACATCAGCAGACACTGTTATACTCTACTCAGTGCACAGTGGGTGGTAAGTGTACAGTGGACATTAAAACCTCAAAGGACCAAGGTTCTAAGAAATAAATAAGTTTAAAAAAATTTAAATATTACAATAAATTTTAAAATTGTTTAATTTAAAAAAAAAAAAAACCACAAAAAAAAAACCAAGATCCAAAAGAACCACAGTGTTTTAAGACTGACAGTAGGGATTCTTCGGAATACTGCAATCACGGTAGCTGTACTGCATAGGTATGTCACAGGCAAGTAATAGTGCAAAAGATGGATCTCTAACTTGGCAGGTAATCTGCCTGGATAGTAGATGTAGTCTGGGGACAGCTCTAGTAAAGAAATGCTAATCTTTGGTGGTGATTAGGGTTGCCACGGCAAATTTGCAGCTGTAATGGGAAAAGAGAAAGTTCTACCTTTTTTGTGCTTGAATTCATGTCAAATGCTGTTTACTACTTAGCACAATAATCCATCAAGTGATCCCTGTAGTATTTTCTAAATCTTCATTGTTTAACACGCAGAATGGTTATGGAGCTTGTAAACAGTTATGTTAATTCCCTGACACAGCACTGTTTCCTTCACAGAATCTCATGAGAAGCATTGGTGCTGCACCTGTGAGAAGAGAGATGCAGAAAGGGCAGGGACTGACAAAGTTCTTGATGCCCAAGAGTAGGAATCAATTATTTTATCCAAACACTTGAACAATACGGGGGAAGAAAAGAAGATAAGGAAACATTTTTGCTACCTCAAGTTTACTTATGGTACTCTTTTATAGGGTTTTCTCTAGCTGGTTTAACAACTTACTCCAGGACTCTGAATCCAAAACTGCATGGCAGAATCAAATGGGTATTAATATTCAAGGGAAGCATTATTTCCTCACAGGGAAATTGAGAATATTCACAGATGACCATGAAAGGAGTGAATTTCATTACTTTTCTCAGCCACTATGATTTTGTTTCAGCTAAAAATTATGAAGCATGCAGTGCTATTGTTCCTGCCATTCAGAATCAACTGCATGGAAATTGTCAGACAATATAAGGATTGCGGAAAAATAAAAGGAGTGTTTCTTTTGAAAGAAGTACAATTGCAAATGCTTCATGGAACAATAAATGTGCTATTACTGGTAAATATACCACCCAATCAGAACCACACACATCTAACACAACACAAAAGAACAACCATTTAAAAACTATGAAAGAGCAAGGATATTGACTAGCCAAAAGTAAAATTTCCCCTGTAACCAAGGACTGTGATAGCAATTAAATTATAAGTAAGATTAGGCCCATTGTCAGAACTTCAAACAGTTGGGACAAAAAAGTTCAGAATTTCCCTAGATTGCAGTATCAGCAGCAAGTACAAAAGTCATGTGAAAGACGCAAAAGTAGAGGTAGCTCAAATAAAATATGTTTCTAAATAACTGCAGTATTCTATTAAAAGTAATGCTTAGAATAAGGGAATTTCAGGAAAAAGGTTTGTGTACACAGGCAGGATTAGTGGATCAGCATATAACAAAAACATGTTCCAAGTGAATAGTAGGGGCCTTTCCTGATATTGTAGAAAGTTGGAAACATCTTCCATGCTATTTACTAAATATCAGAATTCCTTAACTAAAAAGCCATGTGACTCCTAAAGTAGCTTCATTTAATCTAATTTCATTTCATTTTGTTTCTTTGTAAGCTTTCATTTGTCTGTAACCAGCAAGCTAAGTTGGGCTTTGTCTTTAGTTCTGCTGGCACAGCTGCCTGCTCTTTTCAGCTTTCTCCAAGAGGTAAAGCAGAGCACCATGGATGTTCCTTTGACCATTTCACACAGCCAGAGTGCAGAGGCAAACTCATGACCAGTGACCAACTTGTAGCCAAGGGGTAGAGGGAACTGGACTTGACTTCTCTTTGTGTGGAAACCAGCACAACAGCTGAGACCTTATAAAGTGAATGCTAGTGAGTTAAAAGCTCTTTCATTTTTGGTAGTGCCATTACAAATAAAACCCTAAGATGATTTGTAAATACCATTACAAATTCTGCAGTCCATGTTATTGACTCCACTAAGCACAGCAAAGATGTGAAATCCAGCATCATATCGGAACATCTCAGCTAAAAATAAAATTTGCTAGCATTTACTTATCAGTATTATTTCCAGCTATGGATGAGGCTTTACAGAGTAGAAATGAAACTCTATGAAAATGAAGATGAGAATTTGTATAAATTAAGTTTGCTTGATAATTTCAAGGCTCTTGCAGTGAAATCTGGTCCCACAGAGCACAACACTATAATGGGTTCAGAACTCAGCCATTCTGGGCTGCTGTAAGACACACTGACACCTACATGGGGGACAACAGCCTGTCACACTGACAGTGCTGATGGCTACCACCAAGAGAGTCTTTATTCACAAGCAAACACAGGCATCATTAAATCCAATGGGTGGGCCAGCTACTTTTTTTCAGGGCCAAATGGAAGGAGCAATTAAACCCACAGAGACACAAATATGAAATCAGAAGCTGTATAAAAAAGAAAACATAAAAGTATGCTAGCTTCCCTCCTAAAACAGGACTGTATGCAGCCAGCTCCCTGTGGAGAAGGTACATGTATTGAAGGATGAGAACACGGCAAGTCATTACAGGAGAAGATATTAGAAAGATCTGCTAAGAATGGCACATTTTCAGAAACTTTTTAAGGCAAAAGGACACTGGTGGGTCCATCTTAAAACTATCTGGCACTGGGTTTGTTAGACATGAGGGCAGCTTCTGGCAGCTTCTCAAAGATGCCAACCCTGTAGCTCCCCCCGCTACCAAATCCTTGGCCTACAAACCCAATATACAACCAAAAGAAGTATAAACTGAATTTTCTCCACACTAAAAAGAGAAAATTATGATTTTGGATCAGTAAAGATAGCTAGAATGAGTTCACAAACTGGGACAAGGGAAAGTTGTGCAGTGTGCTTAAAGGCTCCAAAGAGTTTCTTTTAAACTACTGTAGAGATCACAGATGTATAAAAGAGAACAATTCCTGTCCAAAGAAGCAACTTGAAAAATACCTATAAAAAACATCATCAAAAGAGATGAAAAAACTGTTATTTATATCTGTAAATATACACAACAAAATCTTTCATTCCAAAAGTAAACACAGTGGTCTCAGACTGGCGACTAATTTCATGTGTAAGAGCAAGCATTCTCCTCTATAATAAACAAATGATCTTGTGGAGATATCACAAGTACAACACAACAAACTCTAGAATATTTTTGGGATTCCTCAAAACATGGTTCTAAAAATCTATTTGTGATGACAAGAGACCAAATCAATTGTACACCTCCTGGACCATATCTAGCAGGGAAAAAACACAAATCTCTTCATCAAAACAATAAATTTACAGCTCCAGTACCAATATGCATCCTTTTCAGCAACAAATATACTTAATTTTGCATCTAATTTGCACTCTTAAAACTCTTATTTACATGAGAAAGACCTGAATGCACTTGAAAGAATGTGACATCAGAAATGTTAAAAATGCCAAGCTAACATTATAAGTTCTGGTAAAAGATATTCTCTGGTAGTCTTGTACAATAGTCATAATCCAAATTGAACATGTGCAAAAGGTACAGCAGGTTATTTTACATATAAAAAGACCCAGTTGAAATGAATTATCTATTGTCAGCAAAAGATGATTTATGGCTGCAAATATTGCTAAATAAAATAACACCAGGAATTGGCTCAATGGACATGAACTCCTTGATACTCACAGTCTGTACATGTTAGGTCAACTCCCACATGGATCTCAGAACAGTCCAATTACCTTTCTCTGAAATGGAACCTTGGAGCAGTTGAAGAGTATGGCAGCTCAGGAAATTTTCAGTTGCCAAATGTTTGTGGCTAGTTACAGAGAGCTCCTCTTGTTATTTTAGATGCTCTCTCAGCAGAGGACATTCTCCAGTCCCTTCCCAAAAAAATTAGAAATTTAGGTAACAACATAAGGCTAGGAGTAGTTCTGTCTCTATTTCACCCATTGTGGATGGGATGCATGGATGGGAACTAAGAGAGCTTTGTCTATCTTGTTGTATGACTACCCACAAATTAAGGTAGCCTGCCAGGATTCGGGTGCCGGGGGGACCAGGACATGTCGTATCTGGCCCTATTATGACAAACTGTGTGTGATGTCTTGTCAAGAGTGTTCTGGGAAGCCTGTGGTTATCCATGCATCACTAAGCCTACATCTCTCCTTGAACAGGGATCAGGGAGAAGAAGTATCCAGAGCAAAGTCATCTCTGCTAATGGGCCATAATGGCTCAACAGCACCAACATAATAGGCAGCTGCAACGACCATCAAGGACTCCAAAAATATTCTATGATAATTACAGGATTGCATCACTCCACTGTGAAACTCCCTGACCTGGGGAGAGGTACTGTGCATTCCTGCCTGGATCTGAGCATATATAATCTTGAGGTTTGGGGACTTGGACTACCAAGACCAACACTACTCCGTGGACTCAGAGGAGAGCCAGACCTTCCACAGGACCACCGCTTTCAACAAGACTGCAACCACCACTTCAACAGGACTGCAACCATCATCACCCTGAGCAAAAAGGGTGCCAGGCTGTGCTCTGACTTTGTGGCTTTAAGCCAGTTTTTCTGTAGCATTGCATTTATTGTAATCTTTCTATTAAATTGTAACTCAGACCTGAAATATCTCTCAAGGAATTTGTGTGTGATTCATTTCCCTCAGTGGTTTACTTTCAAACCAGCACAAGGTAGTAGGTAAGGTAATGGTCCATCTGTGAGCCCGTGATAAAACCTAGTGAACTCTTGACAGATGAACAAGGTTATAATACAGTACTTGCCCAGATCTATAGAATGGACCCATGCAGACTAAAAAAAGAATTCTTAAAACAGGAAAAAAGTCTGAAGACTAGAGAAGAAAAAGCAAAATGAATAGGGAAAAGAGAAGGTTGAGAAAGAAAGGAAATTAAACACAAATAGCAGTCAGGAATGAGGCTGGATAAAGGGATTAGGTAGAGCAAACAACAAATCCACATCTAAAAAAAATGTGCTATTGATCTGTGTATAACACTAGGTTTGAAATAAATACAACCACAACACTGTTAGCAATGATCTTTATTGGACCCCCATCAAGGAATTAGACTGTGCCCTTTAATCACCTCAAACCACATTTTCTACTGAAAAATAAATTGAATTCTCAGTTATATCAAGACCTTCTTTCCAACATGAGAAAGCCTTTTGACTTTCAGGATCTCCTAAATGTAAAAAAATGTATTTTTACACTTAATCTTTACATGATGAAGACAAAGTTCATTATCAAAATCCCATTTCTGAAAACCAACTGTCTATTTGTAAAGACAAATTTAGTCTGTACAGGCAACAGAATCAACACGAATACTTTTCAAAAATATTACTGGAATTACCCTGAGAAACTAAATATATATGGGTATCCATCTTTACAGTTTCTGATAAGAACAGAGATTTGGTCACCATTATCTTCAGTAATTCAGAGCATACAGTAAAACAATTATTTTAGAAACATCAAATAAAAAAAAGTTTCAAGCATTGAAAATTCATTTGACAGAATGAGCTAGCAGAGGATAAATGCTAATTTTGTTATTTACTCTCAGTTAATGCCTTAGAAGATTTATTTATTTATGAGATTATGATTATACAAAGATATCTAAAAAATACTTAAAGTCATAGGTGCTGTTGATAGGGAATCAGATTTTGTGTTTGCTAGGGATGGAAGGAAGTTGTTAAATTGTTCTACGCCTTATTCAAATTCTTGGTGGTAAAATACAACTACTGCTAAGTTCAATATTCCTGTTGTGTCTCATTAATTATGGTAAGAGCAGAGAGACATCAGACCATGGTTTTTACATATATGTAACTTACCATCCTAGGTCATCTAATGTGCATCTAACATCTAATGTGCACAACCAAAGGCAATTCCAATTTTGGTGCGAAAAAATTGGAAGGAATCAGTCCATACTGCAGAAGTAACAGTCTCCTCTCTGACTCCAGGTTAGTGACAAAGGGAAGATGCTTTTCCATTCTAAATGTTTTGTTACAAGAAGGAAATAAATGTAATGCAAGGAATTGACAGAAACATTAAATTATTATTAATATAAAGGAAGACAGGCAAATATTGATTGAATTTATTCAACACATATTTAATGCTTCTAAACAGTAAGATCTAGTGGATTTTACTCAGTATGATACAAAAAAAAAGTGTGGGAAAAAATAGATTCAATTAAGAAAGAATTTTCCCTGATTATTCAGAAAATATTTCAGAACACAATAGATTTGAGGACATAAATCTGTATTTTAAGTCATAAATGAGGCGTGATCTCAGAAAATAAAGTTATCCCATATAATAACTTTAGAGAATATTCATTAGGGACCAAACAACAGAAAAAAGTCTCAGGGGCATGCACAGATTTCTGAAAAACCCAGTGAGGGAGGAGAGCCCTAAAGGACACTTATGTTTGAACAGGGTAAGTGGGCAGCCACAGGGTAGCAGCCCCATGCTCTTTGCAGTGCTGCAGTTACCTGCCCCCCGGATGGGGTGGGGATTAAACATTCACCATGGGTGAGGAGAGGTGGCACTGGTCCCTTAGAGAGGGAGACTGGTGGGACGCAGAGTATTTCATTGGAATGGAATCACCCACGCTTCAGGGCGTGGCCTTATGAGTTACAAATTTTTAGTAACTAATGTCTATAGCCACAGTCTTGCCTTTTTGAGTTATTTTCATAGCTGCAGAAATGCATAATCAAGAGTTAATTTAATTGAGTTGATATAAAGACATAAAATTCATATATTTACTATAGTGTATAAACAACTTTGTGCTAATGTGAAAACCAATGCTATTATGTTAAATTTGTTGCCTATATTTCAGTTAATAGTCTTAAATATTTTAGTGTAAGAGAATATTTGCTTTTTTTTTTTAATTAGGTTTGGGCTATTAATGAAAAATTATGATTGGAAAATGTTTGATGTAGAATAACACTGGTAAAAAAGGCTCATATATTTGATGCTGAAAAGTAGAAATATTAATTTTGTTAGAACACTAATTCTAAACAAATAATGAAATAGGAGATTTGATATTAGAGAAACAAGAAAAATAAACATGCTACAAAACTCACAGAGCTTAGTCACTCGTTCCAAATATTGCAAGTGGAATTCAATACATGACAGACCTAGATTTTAAGGCAATTATCTTCACATTATCTTTTGATTCGCTTTCAGACAAACAAAGCTCAAAAAGAATTTAGAATGTGTGGAGAAAAAAAATACAAAGACTTATAAAATATTAATAATAAATCACTTGAATAGTGGAATGATACAGTAATTCCTGAACAGTCTATGAGAGAAAAACAATGTCATTTCTAAATTTAAAGTGATCTCAAACTTTTGCTGCAGAGTAAAGAAAGTGAAAATATCAGTAACTGGCCTCTTCAAAATGAGTGCAACAACAACAAAAAAGTGTTTCAGAGCTCAGCATTGGTGTCTGGATTTACTTTCCTGCTCTGCAGAAGTAACAAAGACTGGAGTACCTAGCCAGAAGAGACCTAGCTGAGCTTTGGCAGGCAGGAGGAGAGACAATCCAGGGCAAGGATGTGCTTGACTGGTGGTGTTCAGCCAGCTCTGGCTGATGCTGGAAAGTTTAGATTATTCTGAGGAGATCTGGGAGCAGTTGCAGTCTGCAGAGAAAAATAGCAGCAGGCTTTTGCAAAAAGTGAGCAGTGCATTTTGACACAGCCAAGGTCACAGCTGAGCAACACAGATTGTGAGCAATAGTAAATGTGCATCTCAAGGAAACCTCTTCCCTTCCAGACACCTGCACTTGAAGATGTGGGATAACCAGTACACTCTTCAGTGGGATCAGCTGCTGTGGAAGGCAGCAGCTTTAAAAAAGAAAATATGCACCTACCAGCATCCTCCTGGTGCACTGAAGATCCAAGTAGCAGGAGAGCTGTTTGTTTCTGCATGGTATATCCCTGGTATTTCCTTGCCTTGCTGTAAGCCCTGTGCAGCACAAAAGTCTCTGCAAGTTGTGTTCCGCTGCAAGTGAACAACAGGACTGAGGGGCTGCGGGGATCCCTGTCCCTTTTGGGGGAATAAGAAATATAGAGACAAGATGTGAGAGTAGCATGAGAGATTATGAGGGAGAAAGCCAGGATTGCGAGGGAGAAGTGCCAGGTGTTGGGTGGTGCAAAAGGCTGGGGTTTTTGTTTGGTTTTGTTTTTGCTCTGACAAGAATCTTCCTGTTACTCTGAACTTTGAAAGTATAGCTATACATAATCTAAAGGACATCATAGCATGGCTATTGGCATTGTTCTGTCTCAGTAAAAAGCTCACAAAGCAGCACCTGAACTTCCATTACCTCCAAAATCTCTTTCTAACTTTCTTGATAAATGGACAAGATATGCAGGTGTTTTCTGAGCTGTATTGCTGCATTCCTGTGGTATCCAATGAAGGAGAACCTGAAAAACAGTATATTTTCCCACAATACTTTTGTGTCCTTGGAAGAAAAGGTTTTTGAGACCTCCTCTCCAGAGAGAGGAAATACAGTTATGGAAAAGGCTGTGAAGGACGGTGAAACTGCAGCCCAACCAACTCATAACTCCTAAAACTCATCACTGCTCCCCTAAATCCATCCTTGGTTTCTTCCATTTGCTTAAATGAAATGCAGCTGTTACAAAGTTACATTTTACACATATCTATCAACTTTCAGAGCAAAATGTCTCTTTTTTAACAGTGTTCAGAAAAGTGTGTTTGGTAAAGCTTTTCAAACTATCCCTGTACCGCATTTACCTCACATTGTGCATTTTTGAACCAAAAGACTCTTCTGCTTTTTGGTTTGATTTTTAAAAAGTCCAGGTGTATTTTCTTTAACACTGGACATTCATGACATCTGAACAAATTAACATCTTAAGCATGCTTTAACCTTCCCCATCCTCCTCTATGTAATGAACTTGATGCGTCTTACCCATCAAAAATAATGGGAAAAGAATTCAGCCTATCTTCCTTATTATTATATCAGTGTTAAAGATATTTATTTTTAATCAGTTTAATAGCAGGACAGAGATAAATTGTGGAAGCTATAACATAGAGTGATATTAACAGAACTACTAGGAAATCTTTTCAACAAGAACCAAATGCTGCATTATTAAGAACTGCACAACATTTTACTTCCTTTAAATCATGATAGATACTTGCTTAAGTGTACACACTTTCCCTGAATTTAATTTCTAAAAGAAGTTGATTTCAAGTGATTCCAAATGTCTCATTCCGCCATTAGAATTTCAATTTCATATACATTCTTGAAGATTTTCTCCTAAGTTGTTTCACACAAGTGTTCCAAGCAACAGTTAAAGAAAGCAGGAAAGATGAAAATGTTATCTAATTACAAAACAACAAATTTTGAGGCAAGACCTTAAGGATATTCAATAACTGATTTAGTTGGCTAAGTACAGGTATTTATATTCAGTCTACATTCACTTCCAAAGAAAATCTCTGTGTTTCTGTACAACTGAGATCCAGAGCAACTTTACCCATTTCCCATTGACAGATTTTATAGGATTCTTTTCCTGAAACACAGTCACAGTATTTTGTCTTAGGGACAAGTGGTTAGGCAACAGCTGCATGCAGTGGGACAGAGCAATTCAGGGAAAGAGATGGGTAAAAGCAACAAGACACTTCAAGTCACTGTATCTACAAGTGATACAGCTCAAAGGTGGGCATTTACTTTGAAAACATCAATGCAGTGCCAAGCTATTTTGCATGGATAGGACCATATGCATCATGTGGCAGACTCAGACAACACCTGGAAAAACACTCCATATAACCTCTGTAATGCCTTCTAGGTATCCCAAAGTGGGTCAGGTAGTGCCATGTGGGAGGTGCATGGGAATGATGCCATACTCTCCAGATTATGTGAAGCAGCTGTACACCCGGCTCTGCATGAAACAGCCTTTCCAGGAAAGGTGTGAAAAAAATAGGATAGAATAAAATAGAGTGAAAGGGAAACTAAAAATAGAGAGAAAAAGAAAATAGAGAGTGTTTCTGATCAGTATGCCTTTTGCGTGGTGGTAGTAGAACTGAGACTGAGCATAACCCCAAATCTCAACTGCCTTCTGCTCATGAACATCTTTTAAAAATAAGTAGTTCCAAATTGCCTGTGAGTTGGCCTGCTACCCAAAAGACACAGGAAACTGATGTCTTTCGAGAGGTATGTGCAAGCATAGTGGCATGCAGGATACAAATGAAGTATATACAAGTAGCAATTGCACTTTGTCATCTTACCTTCCACTATAGCCTCTCCATGTCTGTGAGGCTGTGTTATGAATTTAACCAAGGAATCCTTCTGACTAAAAGAAGTAGCCCAAAAAAACCCTACTTCAGGCAGATTAGCCCCTTACCTACTTCATGGGGCAGTGGCATAAACAGTTTTGCTCTGTTTATGCAAAGAAAATGTACAAAGAGACATCCATTCACTGGTCCTATAACAATATTAATCTTGCCTGGATACTGGACATGGAAAATACTGGAAAAGACAACAGTTATTGTTTCTGCAGATTTTAGGTTTCACTGTTCCAGCTAGAACTGGTAGATATGTTCCTGGGCTTTGGATCGACACATGGAGGTGAAATTTCTAAAACACCTGTTGCAAGGTTAGTGCAAGCTGTAATTTTCCAGCCAAACTTTTGCTTTTTGACAAAGAACAGGATTTTTCCAGGATCACTGCAAGATTGTCCCATTACTACTGCTAGTCTTTTAAAGGCAAATGGCAGGAAGCCTAGACATTGTGTTTTCAGATGTTCAGGGGTATTTTCTTGGAAAGATCTTTAGATTATCTTCTAGATAAGGAAATTAAACTGCTAATGTAAGACCACTGACCAAGCCCAATGTACTATCTTATTAATCAGTTGCCTATCACCCGCAGATGAAAATTCTTTTCAGTATTCTCATCTTGTGAGTAGATTACTTCATGTGATCATTCCCGCAGTTTCAGATTCCTCAGGCTTCAGAGGAGAAAAAGTCATAGCATCCTTGATTGCTCCTTGTTTAAAATGAGATGTGGCAAGGTAGAAAGGAGAGTCTGAGATTCTAACCTCAGATTACGATCTCAAAATTTGGGCCATACCTACCATCATGCTGAGATTAGACAGATCGTATTTTAAGCTTACTTCTGCAAAAGGCCAATTGTCATCTCTTTGCTACTGTTACTACATAGCATGCACATTTTTGCATACCCGTAATTCACAATTTTGAGCAAACTCTTCTTAAAAAAAGAAAATTCTTTTATAGTAAAATAGAAAAACAGAAGTGAGAGAGAAATTAGTGTAAATGATCCAATGTATAAGATAGGCAAGCAGCAAATTTAAGGCTGTTGTACACTATTAGGTCAGAAGGAAATTTCAAGAGAACTACAAAAAGTACATTTATACTACTTGATGACTCAAAATGAAGATCACCCAGAGTGTTTTATAAGTAGAAGCTGTTGGACAAAAGAGCATGAAACCTGTAATAGCAAAGAAGCTTCTTCTGAAAAAAGTAATTATGAGCTCTGATGTACGAACAGATTTTCTCCAGCAGAAAGGAGAGGAACACCAACAATGTACAACATGTCAGCAATGACTTCCACCACAACGGTATCCTGCCATAACAAAATAACTCTGAAAAACTGCACTCACTGAATGTTTTATTTTAATATCTCAACACTAGTACTCTGCTATTAAAGAGTAAACAGATGAATTCCTGAAGGAACTTCCCTAGCAGAAGTAGCTGGAAAGCAGTGTTGTATGACTCTTATCCTGGCAGTGTTAGAACAATAACAAGGTTGAATTTTAAAACATAGAAAAAAATAAATAACACCTTTTAATCTATAAAGATATTTTCATTCTTGAAAAATGGCCATACACAACAGTCATTTGTCAATTTTAAAGCAGATTAAACTATCTTGAAGTACATTATCTGATCACTTAAAATCAATTAATTCAACTAATCTGTTAGTGCTTTGTAACAGTTCCTCAAAGAAATTTGTATTGTTTAAAATTAAAATTGACAATCAGAAATTTGATCAAGTGGAAGAATATTGTTTGCTGGTCTGGCGCTACTATGATGTACAAATCATGGACTTATATGCATTTTTATAAAACAGTTCCACACCTGAAAGTGCAGTATCCTATGCTCAGTTGGCTCACTTGTTTTCATGACTCGTTATGTTCAGTACTTAATGAAAGTTCTCGGTTTTCTTTTTGGAAATGTTTGTATGTCTATGTAGAGGAGGATGTCCTGCACTAATAATGAGCAGATACCAGGATGGCAGGAGACAATTCTAAATTTGAACCTGTCAAATTTTTGGGGATGAAGACAAGATCAGCTTTTCTCACAGTTCTTTCTTAAACTTGGCAAATTAATTGGAAAGTTTCACAGAGAAGACAGCAAATCTGCCTAGCAGAAATTCGGGATCCATTTTAAGAGCAGCTAGGTGAAAGAGTGTCTTACTGGTATATCACAGGTGAATTTCCCTCCCTTTGGAAGGCCAAGTGCTTTGACTTGGAAAAAATGAAATTTTGTTGAAATAGTCAGAATAACTGGAGTTTAAAAAATTTTCTTCTGTAACAGAGATTTCAAGCTGTCACAACATATGAAATAGGGTGAATAGTTATTAATACTGTAAATAGTTCCCACAGGTACAGACAACTAGTGTTTCAGACAGTTGCTAGTACAGTTCCACTGCTATTATCAAATCTACTCTGTTCTCCTTTCATGACATTGTAATAAATATACCTTTTGGTATATTTGACTAAACAACATCTTTTGAAAGGAAGGCACTACTCTAAACTTGATTCCTGAGTTTATTGTACTAATATATTGTATTAGCATTCATTATGTCATGTATGGCAATAAAGTATAAGTTTTCACATTTAGACCCTAATGATTTTCAGCTAGAACCTGTACAAGAGAGAAATGTGTTTTTATTCTGATGCTCACACAGCTGGTGCTGTTGTAATAGGACTTAGATCCATGACTAGAACTTCTAGATACTAAGAACCCAAATAATAGAGTTAGGGAAAAACAAATAAGCTGGGCATTTCACAGGTAGTCTAGCAATCCAGTTAATGCTCTAGCAGCTCCTAGTCATATTGCCCTTGTCTAACAATAGTTGGTCCAGCCCCATAAGGATGTAGTAGAATTGTCTTTTACCTCCATAGGAAGACCAAAAGTTTACATGCTACTACAATAAAACAAAGATCATAGAAAAACTAAAGTAAATTGTAAAGATGTTAATATTCAAATTAAATTGATTAAAATCTAGTCTTCAGGGTAAATCTGTTTTCAAACAATCTGTGTCAATGATGTAACAGACCAAAATTTTGTCTGTCTGTGATGCTTTTTGCATCACACTCTAAGATGTAAAAAATTTGCTTCATTTTTAGTAAGTTCTAGCTAATTAGCATTTGCCAGCCCACAGAGAATTAAATACTGTTTACAACAGTGGTCAAAAAGCCATTATTTTTAATTCAATTGTACCTTTTTTCTTCCTCTATTAGACTACTAGTAGAGCTGCTTATTGTTGGCTTTGTCTTTTCTTTCATAATTCTTCTTTTTCTTCTGATATTTGCTAAACTAGACATAAAAAGGAGCACATTCTTTTGAGAAGGGTTATGCTCACACATGCATATATTTCAAGCTTGGAGGGAATTGGAAGCTGTATTCTAAACTGAAGGAGCAATTTTTCAGCATTGCTGCAAAGAACAGAAGAGCTTTTTCAAGTTCTTTTAGCATAAGCTCTCCCATGAGCACAAATGTGTTCATGTCACTTCTAGAAGACAAAACAAGAGCAAGAGCCTTCTACAGAGACAGCAGCTTCTGGAAATGGAGTTTTGTTGAGCAACTTCATTTATTTTATTGTTCACAGTAGAGTATTATTCAAGTATCACAGTATTATTCAAGGCCAGACAACACTGTTGGCAAGATACTTCCCCCATCTTTGTCATAGGAAGAAGAGGCTTGGCAATAGCTCCTCTAAGTCAGTGTCCCACTCCAATTCAGGGAAGAATATTTATAGGATAAACAAACATGTTTACTCCTGAGAGCAGCACCAAGTGTTTCTCAAATTAGAATATATTCCCCATCTCTCAGTCAAGGAGGAATATGTGGTGAATATTTTGAAAATGAATTAAAACGCTCCTCACTATTGTCAAGTGAGACTGAAGGTGAAGCAGAGAGGTTTATTCATAGAAGGAAAATTTTATATGTAAGAAATTTTAAAAATAAGCTGTTACAATTCCTTATTGTGTTGTCAGCTTGCTGTAACAAGCAGTACCATGTGGGGCAGAGCTGACCAGATTATTATGGATTTCATCATGCAGAGCAAGCTCAGTTTCCAAAATGGGAAGAAAACAGATGCAAGTGATCATGACAGGAAATGAGAAGCTGTAGTTAGAGTAATGCTGCCTGACAGCAGGTGGCCATAAGCTGCCTTCACATATCATCTTTTAGTCTCACACTGTTCCAAAGCCATATTTTTCCCAAGAGGAATAACTGTTCAAATGCAGGAAAAGAAATGGAAGTACTGAAGAAAATACATATTTAGCAGTATAGTGACCTGTCAAAATGGCATTCAGTGCTGTTTATAGAAATGTACTCACAAAAAATAAAAGCATAGAAAAAATTTGGTACATATGACACCAAGAAATCTGTGGATCATTTCAGATTCATGAGATGAGCCTCAGGACATCTGTATGAAAAGATAAAAAGAAAAGATAACAATTTAAAAATTCACCTGCAATTAGCTGTAATCAGCTATTGCCAAATTCTTACACAGATAATACGTGTCTTCCCTCCTACCCAAACAAACTGAGATATGAAAATTTACAACCATTTGGTGCATTGTTTCAAAAATATTATTTCTTTAGCATGCTTGATAGAAGAGGTTCTGACATTCTCTTGAATGGCCAAATATAACAATAGGACTCTGATCCCAAGATCTGTCAAGAGAAATTTTTTGTCCTTCCAATGTAGTATTTTACAAAAATTTTGTCTTTCAAAAACATCTCTAGCAATTTCATTCTTCCCTGGTTTTAACATGAAAAATCTGTAGCAACTAAAGATTAAAAAGAAAAACAAAAATAAGCCTATAGGTTTTTAGCAACAGCACTTAAAAAGCCTGTTGTGAAAGATTCCCTGATTTTAATACTTTATTTTTCTGCAAATAAAGAGAAACAATTTAAAGAAAATTTAGAATCAGGTAACATTTCTCTCCATATGTTCAGTGTTTCTAGTATTAAAAAAAAAAAAGCAAAACATCTTCACAGTTGTACTGAGCAAGGGAAAGAAATACATATCTTTTATGTTGTCCCTAATTTTTACTATACAGACTCACATTTTTACTCTACAGACTCACATTCCCAATGCAAAAAATACGTACAGAAGAGCCATCAGCCAAAATCAGAAAGTTTTCCATATGTTCCTTTTACTTCAGTTTCTTCATAGAATATTTTTAACAGTGTTTGGAAGGTAGAAGATTCTAAGAGAAGATTGCTGAGTCTTTTTAAGAGAAATTTTTCCCCAATAAGGCAAATTCTATAGAAACGAATTATAAGAATTACTGAATATAAAATACACATCAGAAGAAAAACACTCTTAAATGAAGGATTTTCACTAGAAAACTCATCATAGATTAACCAGATATGGAAACCATTTTAAGCAAAATTGCATAAACTTCTTTTTTTTTTTTTTTTTTCCCAGCAATTTACCCCAAGAAAAGTGGACAGAAAAATCAGATTAAATGCCTGAAATTAGTCTAAAGCTAATTATGATTAAGGAATAAACAAAAACCAAACCAAAAACAGCGAGTCAGATTTGTCTGACAGTTCCGTTAAACAGAGACCATTAAACAATTAATTATCTTGTTTCATATTAAGTGCTTATTAGTTGAAAAATAATTGAATTTTGTTTAGCTCATGTAATTCCTGGAATTTTTGCACCATTTATAGGCATGTATATGTATTCATTATGTTGTTTTGATTTTACAATTAGAGTTTTGTGTCATGAGAAAAAATTAGTTCATCTTTGCCATTTTTTATCATTCCACAAGGCCCAAACGAAAGTGAAAAATTACCTCAGAGGATAATAGATATTTCTATTTTTTAAGGTTCCTTCAACTGTAGGGTTCTTCATCAATAAACTTGGTTACAAAACAGAAGCTTCAAACAATACAGCCTTTGTTTACGCAGTTAATCCCCCTGAAAAAAAAAGAGCTCATAATTTTCCAGTCTTGCTTCTATTCTGATGCATTGCCAGATTGTGTTTTACATATCTCAGCTGATGAATGTGTATGTGTTCATTCGGATTTTATTTATAAGACAAATGCTTTCCAGTGCACTATTAGGCAAATGCTGCTTTACTCAGAGTGATTTCTCCCTAAGAGAAATTAAATGCTTGTTTGACATTATTTACAAGACTTTCATTAGGAAGCACTGGCCAAAGGGAAGAGTAAATCAGTGCACAAATTTCCATGCTCTTGCAACCAGACATCTTTTGGTACCCAAGCAGTACTTTTTTAAAGCTCATGCCTTTATGGGACATTGCACTAGAGAACGAACACAGCTAATCTTAATATATAAACAGAAAGACTGCTTCTCTTAGCACATAAGCCAAGAACATGCAAAAGTCTTCCAAAATGCTCCCAAAATATGATTGCACAACAGTTGGCATAGTCAGACAGATAAAGAGTTTGCCATTTCATAATTTGGTAGCATGGCTGCTAAAGTTCTCTCGGCTAAGTACCTCCCTATTTACAATGAGAGAGACCAACATTCAGTATGATTGTTTAGTCCTTCTGTTCCTACTGCAAAAGACACCAATGAAAGTGGAAGGTATTTTCAGAATAGGAAGAACACTGATTTTATTTGTTGTAAAATGATGCTTTTCACTCAGACAAAAAGCCAAGTGTCTAATGAAGAAGCCTAACTAATCCAAAGTAGAATAAACACTGTATCAGTTGAAAACTAGATGTAATACCTTTTCTTTTCCCCAGCTCAAGCTCTCTAGTGCTTTAAAAGACTTTTCTAGATAAAATACCATGTAAGAAGGAATAACCAGATCCTTCCATCCACCTGACCTACTTCAGAAAAGTATAGAAAAAAACATTTACTCCCAGAGTGCTCTGTTAACAATTCACAGTCTCATGGGATTGTTGAGCTACACAAATGACAGAATCCTTCTGTTTTGAGCAGGTGACTGTGCTGCAAAAGCGATTTGAGTTCCTTCTCTAGCAGACTTCTGTTGAATTAAAAACAGATAGGTGAAGTCAGAATGAGCCCTTGGCTTTCATTTGTGCCTCTGACAGCTGTCACCACCCCCAAGGCAAGAGGGTCAGATCTGCTCATGAGCAGCCAGTTATCAGACTAACTTATTAAGCTAAACTGCATTTCAAGGAGGCAGAGAACATATCTGGAATAATAATATTAAGCAGTGAACTAGCCAGCTGAGAATGGAATATAAAGAAAATTGAAAACAGCAGGGAACAAAAGCATATAGCATTGAGTCTTCTAAACATGACCTGCCGTAATAATTCTCCCAGTTAGAAACTGTTCACAATCAAAAGCATGTTATGTTAGATTGGCAATAAAATTCTTTAAAAAATCAGAGAATTTGGACCTTGAAATAAAAAGATGGTGGAGGCTATATAATTAATGATGGATATCATTTCAACTTCCCCCAATTCTTCATAAATGACTGAATTTTCAAAGTCTTAAAGAATCAATAGGATTTATCTTAAAGATCAAGTAATCTAGTTTTACATTAATTAAAATTATGACTGCGCTCTCCGGAGGACTCGCACAGTATTGGTGAGGTTATATAGAAAGTGTTTCAACTCTGTTGGTAAGGGAAAAACTTTGGGGTTTTTCCCCAGCTCTACAGGATTACACTATGTACACGACAGCAAATTTCCAGATGAAATATATTTAGTGCAAGTCCTAAATTCATTGGTGTTCTTCAACAAGAAAAATCTGCTTTATTCCAAACAATTTTGCTATGAAAAAGACAATACACTTTTTCCTTCCTCCTTCTAGTGATTTCGGGAATGATAATCAAGTAAAGCTCTTTCCTGGATTCAAGTCCAGTCCTTCAGACATTAGTGAGAATCTCTTGTCCATACTAATGGCTTCATCATTGTAAATCCTCCTATTTTTTCCCTAAGCAGAGATTAGGAAATGTTATGTATTGGATGAAACAGGAAGCTGCAGTATGTTTAAACAGTATTTTGAACCATAAACCAGATGGAAATTACTTTCACATGGTAGGCAATCCGTGTTACTGCCCAGGTTCATGCTAGCACATGCCAAGAGGGGTGTATCACTGTCACTGCAGTCCTCAGTAACATTCATGCCAGCTCGTAAAACCCGATCCAAACATGAACAGGTGATAGGCATTGTAGCTGTAGACAGACATCCATGCCATTCTATTGTATAACAAAAGTCAGGCACTGAGGTTCTTTCAGCCCACTCTACTGAACCAAACCAATGTAAAGATCAAAAGATTAAAAATAGATCTGGTCCTGATGCACTTCCCTACCACTACCTCAATTTTCTTCCTTTTATGAGAAGAGTTTGAAGAGTTCTGACACAGACAGGTAAACTTTGATTGTTTGAGGTTGCTGCACGTGCAGCCTGCTCTGTGATGCTCTGTGATAAGCAGGTTTCTCTCTCATGCAAACACAATAGGTTCACAAAAATCAGGCACAGATAAGTATGGCACAGAACGTCAAATGTAGGACACATTCATTATGGAGTTAAAATTCAGCCACTGATTTACTGCCTTATTTTCAAATACATTCTGCTGTTGAAAAAGTGTTAATGTTCTTGCAAGAAGAGGTTTTTCATTCATCAGACCTGGAAGGAGTCAAGATTACTTCCACATGAAAAATGCTTCAAGATGACAAAATGTCGTAGATCAAAAATTAAAGCAATTTGTACATAGACTGTTAAATAAAACAATACTTTGGGTCACAACAGAAATACTATGGCAGTGATACTTCATTACTAAGGATAAATATTTACTGTTTTCCATCAAATGTTTCATGGAAAGAAATATAGTACAGTTCAAATTGCTCAATGCAAAGCAAAGCTTAATTTCATATAATGTGTAAGGGTAGACTTTAGCAAGGAAGAATATAGAATATTGTTGACCATTCTTCCTTGCTCAAAATGTACAGATACAATGCAACCAGCTGCTTGTGCTAAACAAACCTCAGCTTGACTACAAGGATAATATAATTAGATTATTCACCAGGACTTCCTTGAATCTCTGTTCACAATCTCTACCCTTTGACAGCTGCAACTACTGAGTGAGCCTAGAGTTACAAAAGATGGCATCTCATGGAATTTGCTACTACAGGAAAAGTTATACTTGGTGTTTAAACACCTCAGGGCATGTAGTGACATTTTCAGCACCAAGAGTATCCCAGTTCCTCCCACAATGTTACAAGATTTTGTTTCTGAGGGATTGGGTTTAGCTGAGAGCCTGGAACTTAGATTTTAGTAGAACAGTAACATTGTCAGGACAGTAGGCTCACTCCTATGCAGATCTTGGAGACAGCACTAACTAAAACTTAGCAGAAACAAGAATAAGCATAGAGAGCCTTGTATTTTTTATAAACATAATATCTCCCTCCTAAGAGCTTTAACCAGGATAGGAGCAGACAACTCTAAAGGTACATTTGGTTTCCTACTAAGGAAGTGATTTGATTTTACAGAACAGAAGAAACAATCAAAGGCCAAGACAGTCAAACGTGGCACAGGGGTGTAGGCCCTGAAAAGGCCATATTAAAGTGCAGGCTGAGGAACTATGATGTACAAATCCATTTTGCCATCTATAAATGCCTTTTTTTTTTTTTTTAATTGGTTGCTTTTTTCAGTTCCTTTGGGGGCTTTTTTGTTTGTTTGCTTGTTTTGGTTTCTTGTTTGTTTGTCAAAGCTTTCATTTCAGTAAGAATAAAGAGCTCCTTCTGAAGAGGTGATAGAAAAAACACTCTGGGTGTAGCCTACCATCTGAGGAATTTGGGTGTGAAAATGAAAAATACTTGGTACAGGTAGTCTTCAATCTAAAAGAATTGAGGCAAAAGAAGTCATGCTTTTTGCTGTGTCTATTCTCAGGCTCAGCAAATTGTAAGATTCACATACTTTGCCCAAAATGTCCTTCTAAACCTAACACTCCCATGCCTGTTTTAGTTATCCCGCAACCAAACTTGCTCCCCTTAAATGTCTTAAAACTGGAAATGCTGTTAATGCAAGTAAATGACTGTGCTCAATACAGAAGAGATCATGGCACATGCAGTGCCCAAAAATGAGGATGTCTACATTTTTAGTACTGCATTTGTCTTCAGACACAAGGCAAGGTGTCATTTCCAAGCTAATTGCAGTTGTATTCTTTAAGTGCCTGAAAATCAGTGGTTAGTTTCATCTAGACTGTCAGCATATCATTCAGGCCCCTAGCTTCAAGATTTTAATTTGGTTTTGACAACATACCAAGACACATGTTACTAGAACCAATTCATTCAACCTCCTCTAAAGCAATACTCCAATTTTGTAATGGAATGAAATTCAGTGTAATTGATATGCCTACAGAATTTAACAGTTCCTCTTCAGGTCTCCCAGTACTGGAGGTTAGCTGTGGTGCTGCACAGTTATTGCAAATGGAAGTTGGAACTCTGGGTTTTCTGGTGGCATTATGTGAGATAGTTGATGAACGTGGGATTGTGAAAGGAAAAATCACTACAAATATGGCTTACACAAATATTTGACATATGTCAAATAGTGTCATAGTGTTCCCAAAGTGTCCCCAAAGTTCCTTCAGTATTCCATGGAAGTAAGCTATGAAACTGCAACAGCCTACACTGATACCTTGGTACAGCCTTTGCTCCTCTGGTTAACGAAAACAGTGAATGTGCTGAACACCTGCCTATGAACTGCTTTATGTTGAATTGCTGACCTGAGTTTAGGTGGTTTTGGATTGCTTAAAGTCTTATAAGAAGTTACTCAGTTGCTTGATTGCAATGCCAACAAAGCAAACCAAAGGGTCATGGCCTACATCATATTTGGAGTAACCAAAGTTGTGAATGAGACCTTGTAAGCAGAATGGCACAGTATTAATTCCTCTCATGCTTATATTCACATCACACTGTCTTCAAGCTTTCAAAGGAAACACTTGTGTCTCTACCAAACATGAGCATTTCTACTTGTTTAAAGGGTCTCAAGTATAGTATGGCCCAAGTATACCTTCAGACATGTACCTCACCTTTCCTCATAAATATAATTGGTATATTCCAGTCACCACAGACTCTGACTTTCACCTTATTTAGAATAACTTCTTTTCCCCAGTACTATTGATTACCAAGGTTCAGTTGTCTTTCCTGGACAACCAATACCTAGTATCAGCTAGATAGTTGGAGAGACGAGGCAGATTTCTGGGACAAAGGAGAAGTTGCCAATGAACAGCTTAATGAGGCAGCCTGGCAATAAGTGAGCAGAATCATCAAGGGAAAGAGGTGGCTGATCTCATTAGGCTCTACACCAAATGCAAAGAGTATTCATGTTAGTCCCAGCCAGACTGGGAATTACAAAGCACATGGGCTCCTCACAGTGCCACAGAGCACCTGCCATCAATGGCAGTAAGGATGCTGCAATTATCTGCAATTGACATGAGCACACAACAGGAAAAGCCCTTTCCGTTGATGAAGAACCAGGGCTGGCCACAGAGACCAGATTGCATATGTTAGCTAAACCAGTCAGTGAAATTCCTCCTTACCTCAGTTCTTCCATTGTCTTTACCATTTATCTGTACTCACGCATCAAACACCCTTAAAACAGAAACAAATACGATGTGAGACTCATCTGATACAAACATCTGACTGGAATAAATGTGTCATTCATTACTGGTAAGTAGACTACCTTATAAGCAATGGCTAGCTGGGGATGAAAACTGCTGACTGAATACATGGTGTACAAACTCACACAATATAGCCATAATGCATGGACATTTAAGAAAGGAAAAACAGGATCAATTACTCGGACTATGGTCTGTGTGATATTGTACATCACCAGTGTTACACTCCAGTTTAAAGCATACCATTAGCTATCAGCCTTAAATACAATTTACAGATAGTGGGAGGACTAAGTAGGTTCATGGAAGCCACGTGCAAACGACAGGATTATGATACATTAGTCTACAGACTAAGTAACTGGACAGGAAAATCCACTCCCTGCTGAGCCCACGTGGTGCCTTAGAAAGAAAATAAAACATTATAAACAGGGTAAGACAGAGCACAGGTAAGAGCATGGTTGTTTCTTTTCCCACACATTGCACTACTCAAAATAGTTTTGTGGTGCTCCAACAGAAAGGCTGATTTCTGTCATTGCCCACATGCTGCCACACACATCCATATGTCCTACTCAGAGGTGCAATTCACTTATGGTTTTAAAGTGAACCCTTTACAGTTAAGACAATTTTACTTGGATTCAGGACTCACCAAGAACATCCACTACCTATTGCTTCCAAGAATCCTACTCTTTGAGAGCCATATAAGTTAATATGGAGCCATAAAAGGTTTCTTTCTTCCAGCTGCATCACTTGGCTACAGCTAACAAATACAGTTATAAACTCCCATTGAATTTTAAATGACAGATTAGCTAGTAGTTATTATACTATTAACTAAGCATAGCAACATTACAGAAGATGAGAAAAACAACATTGCTGTGATGTTTTGTTTAAGTTAGGAAGGTTTTCAGAATCAATCACCAGAGAAAGGTACTTCTATTTAACAACTTCAAACATAAAGGCTTCAGGACAAGACAGTGGAATCAGAGCAGAAGAAAATAAATTTCAAGCTCTCAAGCTAAAAGATTAATCAAAACAAAGAAGTTCTTTCTTTACTCCAAAAATATTTGATATAAATTACCTCTTTCACATCCTACAAAAATTGGCCCCACCCCCCCAAGTACTTTTTGTGCTTTTTCAAGTATTCATCAGGCAAAGAATTTACTCAAATCCACCCAAGAATCAAGACAGCAGAAAATAACTCTATCTACCTCTGTGTATGGTGGAACTAAGGTCAGGTCTGAACTTAAATGGAGCCACCAGCATGATGGGCACAGGAAATGGGTGAGGGTCCTGACTGAAGCTGATCAGGGCAATTAAGTACCATCAGGACACTGACAACTGGTTGGCATAAAGGGAAAGAAAACCAAACAAATAAACACCCTTTTAATCTTTGACAAGAAGTTAGTAAGTCAATTATTTGGTATTTCAAATATTTTCAAATACAGTTTCTATCTCATTAAGAATTTGAATTTACATATGCACAAAAATGTATGCAGGATGGGATAATATCAATCCTATGCTTGACTATCAGTATACAATTGCATTATTGTGATAATCAGTGGTGGAAATCATGTTAGGAATGAGAGCTGGAGGAAAAGGGCATACTGGTTGAAAATAAAAGCTAATTTTCCCTGTATCTGTCTTGCCTGTGAAAACAAAAGGGTGTCTTCAGCAGGAGAATTTAGAATTGAACCATGCAAAAACCCCCAACTTTGCCACACAGATAGAAGTGATGGCAGTTTATAATGTTGCACTGTAATGCCAGAAACCATTTTCTTAAAAATAGTTTATATTTAAGGATATAAACATGTACAGTGTTAAATCGGTGCTTGTATTTCTATCAGTAATTTTTCACATATGAGTACAAACATAGTAGCAGCGTAGCAGAAACAGCTTGTTGTCTTGGTGGTTTCCTAAAGGGTTCAACACTTTTATCCTGAAAAATGTATGAATTTAATACATACAGTGAAAAAAGAGCAAAAAATTTATCAAGAACTGCAACAATGACATACAGTAAGATATAGAAGTAAGCAGAATTTGCATTTCAGAGAATCTGTATTTTTGCAAAGAAAAAAAAGAAAGAAAATCCACTGGTACAACATGATATTTTAAAGGCTGAAAGGCAAGGACACAGCTAACAAATACTGTCAATTGGTATAATGCTGAAAAATGTAAGAACTAGTGGCTGAAATCGTGCTATGACAAGTCTAAACACACTTCAGGTGGAAGACTTTTTCTGTGATGATGACCTAATTTAAAAGCCAGTTTTACAAAATCAGCCCCCTATCTGTAGGTGAGTACCAAGCAAATGTGTGAAAAAATATTCCTGAACTGATATTTAATACTGCTTACAAAATAGAAAAAAGAAGTCCAAACTGTATCTAGAAGATAAATTAAAAAAAAAAAAAGGAAAACAACATATGTTTTGTAATGTCATTTGAGCCATGATACAAGAATCAATATATCTGAATCGTTTTTTAAATTATTTTAGTTTAAATTTATAATGATACGTATAAAATTTTCATACAAACCCAATTTATCAGAATGATGTTCAGAAGCGAAATATGCTTTTGCAAGTGGGGAAAGAATGAAAAATGTGCTGTAAATGCTACAGAGTGAAAAAAAATTCTGAGCCCTTCCTCTAAATACAGACTTTGCCATTTATTTAGGTTTTGTATTCTTCATCAGGTTTAAATAATTTTATATTGTTCATTTAAATTTTTTTTTCTAAAGTATTGAGTTGATTACATTGAATTTTAGTATCTAATGATATTTATGATAATACTTAACCTGGAGGAACTCAATGTTCTCTTTAAAGCTTGTGAATTAAGTATTTTATAGAGTTTGAAACCTATGTGATAGCTTTCTTTAGAAGAAATGCTGATATTTCACTCCTTTTGGAGCATAATTTCCCTTCAAATCCTGCATACTATTTCAGTCACAGAAAAGGTTCCTGTAGTTGTGTTGTTACAAATGTTCTCCATGTGGAAAATACCAATGAGACTTCAAGTCCTATACACATCAGCACATGAAATGTACTGTGAATTTGTACATGGTGTTAACAGTTTCCAGTAACAGAACTAGAATCAAAGTATATGGAAACCTTTCATAAGAGATTTTTAAATGGTCAACTCAAAATAATTTCAGGACCTATGTCAGCAATGTATTTTATCATCTAATTTTAATCATAAATACCTTAGATGCTTCTAGCAGGAAAACACATACACACAATAAAAATTATTCTGTGTTTCTACTGTTTTTACTCGCTTTTAATATTGGTTGTCAGAGATTACAGTTCCATATTGCTATTATCCTAAAATGAGTCCAGTAGATTCTCAGTTCAGAAAGATCAGCAACAATATAGAGAGCAGACAGATGTAGTATAAAATAAGACTGTTACCTATGATTTTCTCCCAAATTTAAATTCTTCCCTTAGTTCTATTTACAAACAGAAAACCTAAATCACTGCATAATAATAAAAATTATGGCATGAATCTAAATTTAAGTTTTGAAAGACTCAAAATTAGTTTATTTCCAAGCTCCTTAGATTATTTAGGGTGAGTCAATAGGAAGTACTTTTAGTTATGGTTGTTGATTTCTGGGTGCTTTATTAGTAGTAAGTAGTATGCTGTTTTTACAAGATTTACTCTCCAGCCTCAGTGAGGTATGTATGCAGCATTCTCTTCAAAAGCTTTTCCTACTTTGAGGTAGCAGTAGTCTCATTACTAAACATGAATTTTTACACTTTTACTTGGTGCTTTGGTTTGAGGCAGCATAAACTGACATAAACCTCTCAAATACATATAACACACTAAATTTACAACAAATATAAGTATTGTTCCTAGAAAGAGTGCCCTGCTGCCTCATAATCAGCAGCATGGTCAACATGGATTGTCTAAAGGTAAATGAGCAGCATAGTCAGCATGCATTCTCTAAAGGTAAATCATGCTTGATGGATCTGATTGCCTTTTACAATGAAAAAATTATGGATTATTGCCTTTTTCAATGAAAAAAAATATGGATGAATGAGAGGAGAGCAGTGGATATCATCTATCTTAACAAGGCTTTCAACACAATGTCCTCACAAGGTCCTCATAGACAAACTCAGGAAGTGTGCACTGATGAGTGAACAGTGAGGATTGAGAACTGGCTGAATGTCAGACCCCAGAGGGTCACAGTCAGATGTAGGGACTGGAACACCTGTCTTATGAGGAAAGACTGAAGAACCTGGGCCTGTTTAGTCTTGAGAAGGGACAATTGAGAGGGCACCTTAAAAATGTCTGTAAGTATCTGAAGTGCAGGTGGTAAGAGGATGGGCTCTTCTAGGTGATGCCAAGCAATAGGACAAGAGGCAATGGGCAGAAACATGCACAGGAAGCTCTACCTGGATATGAGGAAGAATCTCTTTACTGTGCAGATGGCTGAGCACTGGAACTGCCTGCCCTGAGAGGCTCTGGGCTCTCCTTCCCTTGAGATACTCAAGAGACACCTGAACACAATCCAAAGCAACGTGCTATATGGGACCCTGCTTGAGCAGTGAGCTTGGACCAGGAGACTTCCAGTGGTCCCTTCCAGCCTTACCCATTCTATTATTCTGTGGTATTTTCACCAGTTCTACTTCTTGTTTCATCTCTCACATCAAAAGACTTAAATTCTATATGCCATTTATCGAAGTGTGTCCTTGGAAATAATTTGCTTGCGTTGAGTTTGCAGTCACAAGTTCAATGCAAGGAGCATTGACACAAGCTAGAAATCAAAAACTGCAAGAAGATTAATAATACTTGAAAAGGTGAGTTGTGATTTTATTAAGGATGGATCTGATTGACAGGTCTGGCTGTAGTGTCCCCCTACCAGCAGATATCAGAACATTGCCACAGGGCTGTTTGTCACAGCCTAAACACAGAATGCACGAGGTGGGACCATGACCATGCTGCTGGGCTGGGCCATTAAGTGTTCAGAGCAGCATTTAGTCCTCCCCTCAAGGAACAAAATTTAAAACAATATGAGTTTATTTTAATTCCTGACTTTTTAAAGAACTGTTTGTAAACTATCATGGTAGTTTGTATACTATAAAGCACAGTTGTAAGAACTAATGAAACAGTGATTGATAAGTAACTCTAAGCAAAATTCCCAGCCTCTTTAATTTCAAAAGGATTTACTCTAATTAAAAAAAAAAAAGATCACCAAACTAGGAATAAAAGAATGAACAGGAAGACCGAAAATCTTGCACAAGTGAAGAGATGGTTAAAACCATTGTTGCGTTTTTTTCTTTTTTGGTCACAGCAAGAATGGGAGCCCAACCCCCAGGGCCCTTTGGAGGGAGCTCCCCTGCCGAGTTCTTTTCCAGGGGTGAAGAACGAGCTGGACACTGTTTCTCTTGGCCTTCAGGGCTTTGTTTATTCTTATCTTACCTTAAGTTCAGCACACCGTCTGCACCAGACTTAGCATGCTGCAGGCAAGGCACAAAATGGACAAAATGGACCCTGAGCACCCAAAACCAAGGCCTTTTAAAGATGTTCTACCCAATTACATTCTAACACATATTTTGTTTTTACTCTTCTACCAATAACTTCTACTTATCTATCCACGTAACTTCCACATTACTACTTACACTAACCAATAGTTTGCTACCACAAGTACTACAGAAAATGGAGCTGAAAAGGGACAAGAAGGGGTAACACCCAAATTCCACCATCTTGTGTCCTATTCACTCTCATATTAAAATCCTAAAACCCTAATTTCTACACTCTATGATACACTGTGTAAAAAACTACTACTGCCATATATTAAAATCCTGTGTGCTCTAACTCATCCCAACAACCATGTTTTCTTAAAAGCAACAAATAGAAAACAATACACTAGTGAGAAAACTAAATTGAAAAAAAGAAAATATGTACACCATTCTCTTTCTGGTTTTAATAATGTAAGAATATGAAAAATATGTTGAGAAGAGAGAAAGAATAGAGCTTGTATTATTAACTAGAATAAATCACCATTCAGTCCATATCAGTTCCTGCAGGAGGATGTAGGCAGACTGTTCTTCCTAACAGGTTGCACTTCTTTAAACAAGTTTTGGGAATCAGCAATCAGATTAAGCCTTTTGTGCTGCACTGCTGAATATGGTCTGAAATGAAGGCTGAGCATCTCAAAACTTCTTTCAATACATTAGTCTTGACAAATGTGGACAAACTCAAAGCATCCAAATATATTGAAATTAACATCAGGTTCTAGGCTGCTTCAAGACAGTGTGGCTGCTGAGCAGGTAGAAGACTTCAGAATGGTGCTTTAATGGATTTTATATCTGGATCTGGATTTTGTTTTTACACAAACTTGCAGGAAATAACATAGCTGATGTATGAGTGTTTAACAGCATGATCTGCTCACTGATATTTCTGTATACCAGAAATACCTATAGCCTTTCTAAATATGCTGAATATTTATTATTGCTTCTTTACAAAAATATTGCATAAAAACTTAAACTTCTTTGGGTTTTAAAATTAGTACATATGTAAGTTTGAAGAGCACTAAATGCATATTTGGTAATACATTCTTCTGAGATCACTGATGAGTATTGGTCATTAAAATTCTAGGAATATGCAGGAAGAGAATATAGAAAACATAAATTTTTAAAAGATTTAAAATTAATTTTTATTTCAGTTAAGATTATTAAGATGGGTAAAAAAGCCTTCTTTTTAAATTATTTCAATTATTTTTTCAAATAAAATGTTTCTCTACATTTATATGAGAGATATTTCTCTGGTCTCAAAATGGTTGAAACACTTTGAAAATATATTGAAAAGACCTGCTTGTAAGAAAACAATTCACTTGGAATTGAAAGAATTTTTGTAATCTCTGTCTAGTTATAAGAAAAGAAATTTCTGAAATGAGAGAGCTAGAAAACCTACGGGGCAATGTTTACAGATCAAATAATTAGAAAGTCTGCTGGCTACATACATAGCTATTGTTTATTTAAACACAGGTAAATTAATTGTTTTTAGATAACAGAAAAGTGAACTTTAGACAAAGGCATGCGAATAGAATATTTTTTGAAGGGAAACTTAGAGAGACTGGGCATGAAAAAAATTAAAATGTTAAGTTAAAGTGTTAGTAAAGTGATTATAACACTACTCAAACTGGTCACAAAACTTCCTTATTAATGCTTCTGGACAGCCAACCCAAGAAAAAAAAATAGCTGCTTTCTGTTATTTTGCAGTAAGATGAATACAAGTACTCTCTGTGCAGGAGGGGATTAATACATCTGTTCTGTGTCATGTATGTTTGTATTGTGTTAGCTCCTGGGCCAGCAAATCAGAGAACAGCCAGCCACATTCCTTCTGCCTGGGGATTATCTTGAATTTTCAAACCAAGCTTGTAATTTACTTGAATTCAAAAGCTTTAGCTGATTCTGATGTGTCCAACAGCAAGGAGGAAATGATCTGTTTCCCAAGAACTGCTTTCTGAGATAAAAAATTGCACTCTGCACGTTTCTATGAACAACAAAGTTGCATCTGCCAAGGGTCCTGCTAGCAGCTAGTAAGTATTCGTCTAGTGGCTGGGACTTGTTCCTTGAGTTAGTAGGAAAAAAAAAAGGAAAGGTTAAATACAAAAATAATACATATAGCAGAATAAAAAGAATACATAGACATGCAATTCATAGAAGGCAAAGTAAAACAGGAATATGATTTAAAGATGCAAAATATCTAAAGAGATACAAACAGATAGAAGGTCAGGATAGTCCAAGAAGTGAATTTGTAGATATTTGGCATTGGAGGGTAAAGGGAAAGCTACTCTCAGTTCTTCTTTCTTTCTCTGTACAGTCCACAGATCAGCTGAAAGGTTTGCTCTAGGAGCTCCTGTGGGTGCCATGACTGTCAAATACCTCGTGCATGCTCTGTGCCTAACAAAGGATTTCTGGTATTCCACACCCACACAAAGTTTTGACTCAGTGGAAGTGCGTGCACATTGTTATTTTCAGATTTGGTTTCCTGTGAAGAAATTCAACTGTATAAAGTAAAATTGCTGAGACCTGAAGCAGTATGAGACAACTGGGAATGATTTGAATTCATATCAAAGGACTCAGACCACTGATATAGATGAGGAAACTGATTCTCCTGTGAAGGAAGCAGAGTGTGCTAAATTGCAGAGGACACTGTTGAAGTTGTGCTAGGTGCTGAAGAGATACTGAATAAAGAACAAATTCTGTAAATGTTATAGTACATCTACTGTCTCATTTAGTATCCTTTGCAAAACATGTTGTTACAACTTTTGTCAAGAATAAATTGGGAGACCTGGCAGTAGAGGAATTGGAGCACATATCAAGATTAGTGTTTTGACTATCAGAAACTTCTTGCATTAAGAATTTTACTTGAAGGCTTAAGGAGAAACTATCTACTATGTTTGAAATTGTGTTAAGTGAACTCTGAGCACAACATTTAACAGTACTATGGGAGAAATTCTGCAAGCTACTTTTCCATTCTGATCATATACTGCTGATCATAAGATGTAGAAGTTCTCTTCAGTTTGAAGATCTCATGTTGAGAAAAAACAAAAATCTCTAATGTGTAAGACATTCAGCATGGCTAAAATACCATTTCTCAGACCAGTTTAGTGTACAGTATGTGGAATTGTCACCTGGAACATCTTTTCAAGTAAGTACCTTGTCAGGGTGAAGAGAAAATAAGAATCACTACTTTTTTGGCTAAAAAAGTGGCATACTTGCCTTAAAGTTCGAACTAAAAACATATGATAAAATATTGCAGTAATTTCAGTCCTCTTGGAAAAAAAAGTCAGTAATTTTCTGCATCAATCAGGATCAAACTAAAATTCATGCAAATATTATAATCCAGGTGAAATATTTTTGCCATATTCTGAACATGACTTGTACTGAGACTGGTTTTGCAGCTGGGTAAGCCTTTAGGGGGCTTTGATCTAAACAAGAGTCTGCAGTATTCTCATTTGATGATATACACATAAAAATGCTGATAAATTTGAATTAGTTTTAAACTTGATTGAAACATCTAATTTCCATTTCTCAGGCAACATTTTTAAGATAAAATTTATGCCTATGAAGCAGATTTTTTTTTATAAATGCTATGCATCATGGAATTTGGAAATTAATTCAGGAAAATACTTGGCATCTTGTGGGGAAGATTTCACACTTTGTTTGCACAACACCTTCATAATGTGCTTGCTGAAGCTTGCTTGAGAGCAAGAGACAGTAAAAATGAGAAATATCATCACCTTAGAATCATTCCTCTTGAACTTTTTATTTCCTTTTCAACAAGGCCATAGTCACCACTCTCAAATACTTTAGTCAGTGCAACTGATTGTTTGCTAGAAACTTTGATCTGCTAAGTGATAACCACAACCAAAGCCAGCTGCATGATTTTATTTGATTTACACTAGAGAGTGCAGATTTTTTTTTCTTTAAAAACAACTACTGAATATAATAGACTATAGCTATGCCACCTTTGCTAGTTTTGACCTGTTCAGAAATGTGAAAGTATAGTTACTAGAATTACAATATTTCTGTCAGTCTCTAGCTCTTACAATAACTTCCTTCTCCTCACCTGGATCATTGCTTCCATCTCTGATAACGAACAGGGGCTCCATGAAATGGCCAGCAGCTCTATTAGTGCCATTGACAAACCCTTTTGCCCAGATGCAGAATTATTGGCGATGTTACTGTCCAAGATCATGGCTTTGTAAAGTGATCAAGTACCTGCAAAAGGAAAATAGTGTTTTACAGGGAAAATGGAAAGCAATATCTCAGTCCCGATAACTGTCCTAAGTGAAAAGTGGTTTTATCATCCCAGAAATAAAAGGATATACAAAAGGAGAGTGTTGTCTTTAAATGTGAAGTAAAATAGCACTCCTAAAAATGGTGGCAACTGCAACAGAACTGTAAATCCTTTTAATTTCCCAGTTGTCAGTAGCAGAAAGGGAATGTTTCCTCTGTTCACATCTATGAATGTTTTGTTAATATTGCTACTGCCATTTGTGCTGAGTAATGAAAGTCACTGATTTCTCAAGGTTTATTTGCTACATGTGGTTAACCCATGATCTTTTAGTTGAAAACTCAAGAGATAAAACACTATGTCAAAAGATGACTTGTAGAAGACAGCAGCAATTGAAGAAAATCATGGTCTGAAAGCAGATTCTGGTGAGCTTTTTGTGTCTCTGCTAGGGTTGAGACAGCATTCTATCTTTTGAGGGGTTTTAAAATTGCCTGACCACATATTTTTTATATAGTGCATTGCTATTATCTTGATCATAGAATCATAGAATATCCTGAGTTGGAAGGGACCCACAAGGATCATCAAGTGGCCCTCCACAGGACCACCCCAAAAATGTGCCTGTATCACTGTCCAAATGCTTCTTGAACACTGCCAGGCTGCTGCAGTTACCACTTCTCAAAGGAGCCTGTTCCAGTGGCCAGCCACCCTCTGAGTGAAGAACCTATTCCTAATATCTAAGCTAAACCTGCCCTGACACAGCTTCATGTTATTTCTTCTGGTCCTGTCACCAGAGAAAAGACCAGTGTCTGCACCTCCACTCCCTGTTATGACTGAGCTGTAGGTTGCCATGAGGTCTGCCCTCAATCTCTTCTTCTCCAGACCAAGTCCCCTTAGCTGCTCCTCATGTGGCTTCACCTCTAAACCCTTCACCATCCCCGTGGCTTCCTTTGGGCACTCTCTAACAGCTTTATACCTTTCTTAAATTCTAGCGCCCAAACCAGCACACAATACCTGGGGTGGGGACCCCACAGTTCCATGCCCACACAAGCTATACCTCTTTCTTGTTTTCCTGCTCCTTGATAAACAGAGGAGTATCCCAATAACAAGTTCTAATATGAAAGGTCTTCCTTTCCTTTGCTTTTACTTTACTGAGATCATGCTTTCCACTGTCATTCTACTCTCCAAATCTTGATTTTACTAAAGGGAAATCATGGAAGGGAAAGTACCAGAGGGAAGGCTAGAGGAAAACAAGTTTAATTATTAAAGCCCCCCTTGGGGCTGTGTCTATTCTAGTAAATTAAGCATTACCAGGAACATTTCTTAACACTAGAACATGAATATTCTAGGAAGTTTTTTCTCTGGCAAAACTTGTTCCAATCCAGCTAGTACTTTCCCTAAAATCCTCAGGTCCAGTTCATATTTCAGGGATATTTCTGTTCACTAAAATAGATTTTACTATGTCACTTTGAACTATGAGGCTGCTGCTACTCAGGGTAGCAACAAGCTTTCAAGCTTTTTGTCTGCCAGTCTGCACCCAAGGCCTTGCTAGACACAAGCACTATGCTATAGAAGTGATTTTTATTAAGAGATGCTCTTACACATTATTTGTTTTTTTTTTTTGTTTTTTTTTTTTATCATGAAAGATGGTAGTTAATCTCAATTTCTTTTGTGGTCAAAAGCCATTGACTTTTTTTCTTAAGTAAGATGTTCAGACACTTACTTCAGCCTATTCCTAGTTGCCTAAAGAGGTGAAGGGTAAAGCAAGGCAACTGGGCAGTGAGATCCCTTGATTTTTTTCAAGACTAAAGAGATTCTCTGCTCATTATATGATGATACTGCTTAATGAAGTAAATGGTCCTAATTTTAGCTTCCCACTCTGAAAACATCTGTGCACTTCTGAGTCAGACAACAGGACTGTGAGCTTCCTGGTTCCTGTCATAGTCCTGATTAAAAAAAGACTCAAATTACATTGAGTCAGGATGCTATTGGTAGGGTGTGGGAGGTGTTATTTAAATTTTGAGCTTCATAGTACTTTCTTGTGCTGAAATTAGACACTGCACCATCACTTCTGCTTAGTTATATGTTTGCTTAAAACATGCATGGCATATTAAGTGACACTGAGTGTAATCTTGAAGAATTGTATGCTACCTTATGTGAACCTTAGAGATAGCTGAGAAGACCAATATTTTCCAGAGGAAAAGAAATTAAAGACCAAGAAATATGAGAATTTTAAGAGGTGAGAAGTTTCCTTTTTGCATAAACAATGGATACCATCCCAATTGCAGTTACTATCCTCTTTCACAAAATTATCTCTGTTCTTATTATGTTTGGTTGCTAGCTATATTAACTTCCAGAGTTGCTACAGGGTTATTTTCACATTTGATTTAGTAAAATAGATGGTAATAATCTGTTTTCAACAAGCACTATAACTTTTTAGTCTTATAGTATGTTTTTTCCATTATAAAACTGTATGGCAAGAAGAATACATGACTTACGATTCCAGAGGAACTACCTGCTTTTATTCAAGCTAAAAATAAAATCCAAAGAAACCATTAGGTAAGCTGGGAAAACTTCCTTGAGTAGTCTTCATCTACTAATACAGTGTTAAAAAAGAGATGTTTGGAGATTCATGGAAACCCCTTCCAGCATCCTACAAAAATTAATTTTCTTCGTGCTACTGTTCCTCATAGACTAAATTCAGCCTGAACATACAGATCATGTTAAGAGTAAATGCCTCACTTTAGGACATATATACATGGAATACCAATTAAAGCTATGATCTGTTCTTATCCGTTGTTGGGTGAACCTGATGGTTAGTGGTTAATTCAGGTGATAAATATTGCCACTTCATTTTGCTCAGTATTTCTTTAAAACAAGTAAAGTAACTTCTATCCTTTTCTTGTACTTAAGGGGATGGGAAATGTGCTCATAGATACCCTGTTTTGGAAGGTGTATTTCAGTTGTTCAGAGCATCATTTTTAAACAGGTGTTTTCTCTTCATTGTTTGCATCATTTTTTCCCCTTAAATCTCTGCCCTTTTACATGCTGCTCTCAGAGCCCTACTTAATAAATATCTTGAACTCATATTAATTTCAGTGGGACTTCCTCACACCAAGGCTTCATCATGATCAAAGTTGTCAGTGTAATCTGTAATATGTACTGGAATCAAAGAATATCAAATAAACAGTTTCTGCCTGTGGTGTGTATGCCACTGTGAAACAAATATATTTTCTATTACCAAACACGCATAATCAAGTTTTGTATTTTTGCCTATTTTGTATCACATTATTTCAGAACCCCACAGTCACCTCTTACAGAATAAGCAAAAACACAGGCCAAAAGAGAAATGCTGTAAAATGAATGAGAAACCTCAATTCTGAAAGCTTTTTGTAATGCTAGAAGTTCAGTATTTCCACATCAAAGTATTCAAAATACACAGGTTAGAACAAAGTACATTTAAAGTATATGAAATACACAGAAATAAGAGCTATTTAAAGTTACAGAAAGACAAATCTAACAGATTATGCAAAATGATTGTTGAACAAAACAAGTTGCAGTTGCTCTACATTAAAGGCAAAAAATGTCAAAACTTTATTTTGAAAGGCATTCCTTACATTATTCTGACTGAAGAAAGTTTGCATGGGTCACCACATTTTGTGTTGCATCTGATGGTATGAGTTTGAATAAAAATATTTTTCAAGACAGAAAACTAATGTGACAGACCTAACCTCAAAATTATTATATCCTAAAGTTGTCTGAAAAGAAGTTTTTATAGTATTTATATCTATCTCTTTACCTTTTTTATAGTACTGCATAGTGCTACCTTGTAGTGGCATTTCTAGAACAGGGGAAGTTAATTTATGAGGCAAAGTAATGACTAAGTGGTTGCTGAGAACCATTATAAAATGGAAATAACCTTAGAAGCAAGATTCTTGATTTACTTGCTGACATACACAATGTAGTTATTTCCCACATTTTCATTGATTTTGTTGTTTTTCTCTTGCTAAGAAAAAATGCAAGTAAAATTATTTTCAGCTTTATTTATATAAGAGAAATACATTTTATCTGTGAAATAAGTGAAATATACTTTCTTTAGGAAGAAGAACCTTTTACCAGTGCAGATACAGTTTCACTGCTTCCTGGGTGACGTTTTGCCTGCATTAACATTTTCCTGCCAAGGCAGAATATCTGATCAAGATTTTTAGAATACAACTGTACTGTCTACATCTCTATGTGTTTTTCTATCTTGCTTTAACATAGTTTTGATCACTGCCTGACCAAACTCTCTTTAAGTCCTTCTCTTAGCTTGTTCCCTGTATTGTTTCTCAAGTATGAAAAGTTTTATGTGATGACAAACTTTAAAATATGCCATAACCATGGTGCTTCCTGTGGCCAGCTGAATTCCCTGCTGAAGGTTGGTGAACCAGAGACTTTATTCCGCTGGGACACTCAGCTAAGTAATGGCCATGATCATTTCAGGACAAACAGGTAGCAATTCCCTTTCACAGAAATGTTAGGTGCTCTCATGGCAAAATCTGTTCAACCTCAATTTGTTAAGATTAGAGAGGAAATGTAAACTGGTGCATGAGGGAAATACAATTTTTATGTGCAATTTATTTTACCTAAATGGCAAGGCAATAGGTCATTACAGTTGTATTCAAGGATGTCAGGTAGACACCACTCTTCCAGAGGGATCTTTAGATATCTTTTACATAATCTCCATATGAGAATGAGCCCTGGTATTGAGGAGAGAATAACACCAGGAAGTGTCCTCATCTGAACTGGCTCAGTTGCAATTTAGAATAACCCCTCCCAAGGATGGATAGATTTTTGCTCTCATCTTTTACATAACACCAGTCTTACTCAAGACCTAATAAGAAGTATAATAAGCACAAAAAGTAATCCTTCTCTTGGTTTCTCTGAGCTTCAGAATTAGCTAACTCCACTCTAATAAGAAGTTGGTATCCCTTGACAGTACAAGTCTTTTAGCTACAGCTTTAAAGGTCTGTGTTTGAGGACTGGCCAGACAGAAGACAGCAACAATACGTGTCTATCTGTCTATCTATGTACTTTCTTGATTAGCAAATACCTTTTGCTACCTCTGTAGGCTTTATTTTTTGCAAACAACAAAGGGACTTGAAAACACTTTGAAACTGTGTCTCATTAAGGACTAAACAATTTACTTCTGAAATCCTTTGTGCTGGAAGTCCCATATGAACAGTAATGCATGGTTGCATTGACAAAATCACAATATTTTCCTCCTGTTTAAAGACCCTATATCACTATTAAATTATCTTTTGAAAATAGTAAGACTAGTTAAATGCTCATCTTAACATCTGTGGACATTGGGCAGATTGACAGCCTTGACACAAAAACGTTGAGTGGCCACTGGAGCAGAACCATGCCGGTCATTGACCTAAAACCAAAACTTTGTCTGCTGGGCAGTATGGGCATGGTGAGCATATAATAATTCCTTTTCTTCAAAAACACACGTGTATACCCCACATTCAGACCGGAATAGCCTACAGGGATCCTGGTATACTCACGGCCTTTGAGTTTTGTTTTCTGCTGTCTTTAAAAGTGTTGTTCATTAGGTGGTGTGGGGAATTGATGAATGTGCTTCTCAGATTACATAGGTTACCCTTTTGAGAAATGTGATTGTAAAACTAATAAAATATTAGTTTAATAAAAAAAGCTGTAAAAATAATAAATAAGCAACCCTCCCCAGCTCCCCAACCCAATTTTTTTAAATTGAGCTCAGTAATTCATAAACAAAAATGTCTAAACAGAAAAAATAAGATCTTCATTGTGAATGTTTATTTTATTCCAGTTGAACCAAACTCCTTGTCTCTGAATTCTTTTACTGAATGCAGCTTGATAATTCAGTATTAAAGACTATTTGCCAGGAGAGACCATATATTCACTATGTACAGCTTGCAAATTAGAGCAATATTGAAGCATTCATATAGATTTCTGCTCATCAGAATTTCAAACACTGGAAGGTTTCATCTTCTCCAGTTATGCTGAGGTTGTGTAAAACAGCAGTCAAATAATACTGTTCTGGGCTGCAGAGACAGCACAGTGCTGTAGGACCTATGGATTGTCCTATAGGCCAGTTATAAACAATTTTGTGTGAGCACAATTTTGTCTGAAGCGGAGCACTGACATCCAGAGCTCTCTGCCAAGAGCTAATGCATTCCCAGTGTCATTAGCTCATCATGTTCCAGACACCTGAGCCTGTCATGAGAACTGTGATAATAATGTTCAGCAGTCTTCTCTTGTGCACCTATTCTGACTTCTGTCAGTCATTAATCTCTTTGGGCTGCAGCAACCTACTGCTGGAAAGGTGGCAATTGAGGTCTCTGAGGCTGTCAGTTGGTTCTCCCTCTTACAAAAGGTACCCCTGGGGAGCACTGAGTCACACAAACCTCCATCCTGATGCCAGATGTCTGGAGCCATTTGCAGGTTTTTCATTCTTGCCCTTTGAGCTTTCATTATACATACTAAAAGCATTCCTGCTCTGTGGCCACACAAGGCCTGGGGACCATCAAGGGAGATTTAATAATTTCATTAATAGCTTCATTGTCTGACCTCATGACACCCGTGTTTTCTGGAAAGCTGAAAATATGAGGGATGCTAGCAACCTCATCCTCCTATATGAATCAGATCTCTTAACACATCTGAATGCCCATATGAGGCCTGAGAAATTCTGTCTACCCCATGCTGGAGGGATAAGCCCTGGACTGCTCAGGTCATGTGGGTTTTTCAGCCAAGCATTATCTGCTAAGGAAGGATGGAGGGGAAATGTGCATTTGGTCATCTCACTGCATGGTCCGGGAATGACATTATGTTCTATCAAATCCAATGATATCAAGGAAATTTAATTCTGCCTTTTCACTCTGCAAGGAAGTGAACTCTCTACCCACACCATGCTCATTAAGAACAAGTACTTAAGCTACCATTTTTCCTCCCTCTATTATCTTCTGCTACCGGTCACAGTACCCAGGATGTCATAAACTCCTGATGCATTTCCCTGTTAGAGGAATGGAGGCTGTACCAGAAAACTCAGCCATTTTTCAAATGTCCCTTATAGTGGTTTAATGATACTCTTATGATCCTTTCTCTCAGTACAGCTAGGGCTGCAGCTACACATTTAATTAGCATGGGGAGAAAATGTAAATTTTCTCCCCATGCATCTGAGACAGCACCCGGCCTTGTTTGCTGACCTGTTGCTTCACAGTTTGCAGTTTATTTCATAACATGCTATTCCCATATTTCAAGCCAAATCTTTGAAATGAGCATATGCTATATAGACACTCACCACCAAGACTTAGCAGCACCACCTTGGTGATTAACTTTTTTTGTGTGTTTTTTACCCATCACTACTTAAAGCTGAGCTGACAACCTAATGCATCCTCTGACCTCTCCACGTGTAGAGACAGAAGCCTTGAGCAAATTCTGTCCTTTGGTACAAATCTGCTATATGGTGTTGAGCTCCTCATTCACAACTGAGAACTTTAACTTTGGTTTAGGATCACTTTACCATTTTGAGATGCTTTGAGCTCTTCCCTTTGGTAACCAGAAGCCAGAGAGAACTTGTTGAGATGGAATTATGCCGACATCTCCAGCCAAACTCTGTTTGTAACCTGCTGTCCTGTAGACACTCTTCCAGCAGAGGTACAGAGATGTAAGATAACAGTGATGTTGCCAGGCTGACAAGGACAGATAGCTTCCTTCCACACTGTGTCTCACCTTGTTGCCTGGGTTAACACCCTGCCCTGGTTTGCTAGCTTCTCAAATGAAGAAGAAAGACACAGATGTCAGCTGCAACTGCAACCTAAGTGGATAGCTGCCTTTTAAAATTGTTTCAACATCTGGGATACCAGTAATCAGTACTAGGTCGTGCTGATTCCCTTCACCCCTTAAATCTGTAAAAGGGAATGGATGATACTGTTTTGGTTTACTGTAGATCCTTCAGAGGGTCCTGATTGCTGTTCTGTAAAATAATATTGCACTATGACACCAAGTAATCTGTAATGGACAATTTTTTCTGTCTTAGGGAGTACAGAGGCTCCATAAAATGTATATGATCCAGAAATGAGTGTCAGCTGTGTAGGTTGGTGCCACAAATAACAGCAACTCCTTGCATTCTGCAAAGAGAGCAACGTAGAAGAGAACTCTTACTGCTTCTGCACAGAATTTGTATAAAATTTTTATGATGGTGTCCTCAGCAAGTTCACTAAATAGATGTAACATTGCCAGGATTATATGCATCTCATGATCTTGTTGAAATGAAACTTTTTTTTGCTATGAAATTTTGTTATAATTCTAGGAAAGTGACCTGAAACTAAGATAGTTTTATTATGTTGCCAAAGATACTTATCCTGATAAGGCCTGTCATTTATTAGACATTGGAATGTAGGACCTAAAGTGAATAACCAGATCGGTAGTGTAGCATCAAAAGACAGTAGGCTCCTCTGGAGCAGAAAGACAGAAGAAATTTCTGACACACTCCATACTATCCAACAAAAAAGAAGAGTACATACCCAAGGGGTTGTTCAATGGATTATTTTTTTGTGCAAATCAATAAACAAGCAAATTTATCACCAGTGTAAATTACTAAAACACAGATTATATTTTGCTATACACATATATAATATGTGATCATTAGCAACAGTTTCTGCTGCCCCTATCTTTCTTTTGCTCATCTTGATCACCTAAAACAACACCTCTTATTGTAATGGTGCTGTATAATACTGACAGCTGAGACCTTTAGACTGTGGTGCTGAGGATCTCTATCATTCTTGGAGAACTGTGGGATGGTCTGCACTGTGCTGAGACTCACAGCAAGAGTGCCTCACGTTATCCCCTCTTCACACACGTAAGTTCCAAGCATCCTGCTGTGCTCCTCATCTGGCAGCAGAGAAGGATACTGGTAGTTAGTCTTTCTAGGCTGGAGGTTACTGACCGGCATGCAGTTATCTCAAGATGATTATTGTGTGGGTGGTATTATTTTATTTTCTGCACAGGCACCTGCTCAGCCATCCACTAGGCAAATGAATGTGTATCAAACCACTGAGAATTGAACTTTTGTTAATTAATTCAGCAAAGATAATTGGTAAATGTGTAACTAAATGTGCTTATTCAAGTAGTAGAAAAACTGAAAGGTAACCAAAAAACCGGCAAAGTCTGCAAAGAACCATTCTGAGAAAGCTCCAAAAGTAAAAACTCTGACTTCTTACATTACATGTTACCAGGTGTGTTTACATTTATATATTGATGGAGGCATACACAAAGTACCAAAACTGAGTGCCACTGAGACAACCGCTTTGATGGGAAAAAATGCAACTTTTCAATACCTATGGAGCAGACAGTTAAGTATCCAGTATGTATTGCTAGATACCACAAATCCAAAGCATTAGCTGAGACATAAAACTTCTGAAAGAGAGCAGAGCTTAAAAATAGCAACTTGACTCCAAAGTAATCTGAAATATGTGATAATCACTTTCCCCATCATGTGTAATGAAGAAACTTCAATGCATTGTCTAACATCACACATGTATCACTTCAGGGATTAGTGGAGGATCAGGGTATCTAAAGGAATTATCATCAGAGAGCTTATACATACATGTGTGTTTAAATGTTCCATGTTGGCATGGTGTGATATCATTGTTGTCATTGTATTGAAAATACTGACAAATTCATACCTCAAAAATTACTGGCTGTTGTTACTTCATTAACATAAACAGTCTCTGTCATGTTTAAGGCAACCTGTTAAATGCTTTTTCTGTTATATTTGTTATTTAAAAAATCCCCACACCATTAAGTTGTCCTTACAAAATTCTAATTTGTTTCTATTTGTCTATCACCCTAACTGTCATTGTTAAAAGCCTTTGAAAAACCAGTAAGTACTTTAAAATATAGCAGTACAATATTTTAAGATACAGTAAATAAAGAGAGGATCTGGAGGAAGTGCAGGGACATGTATGGTTGCAACTGTCCTTCAGTCACACTTCCACGTTTTTCACTTCTTGTTAAGGAAACAGGTAAAAGCACAGGGAGGAGATGTAAACTAAATATTTTTCATTTTGGAAAAATTCAGAATAAAGTATGCATGTTATCTGTATAAGATATGTTTATGAGGTTTTTCCAAGATATGAAAAAAGGCAAATGCAGGGTTTCCAAAAAAGAAATTTACTTATATGCACCTGCTGCAAACACTGAGGATGTTGTGCTGATATGTTCACAACACCTTCAAGAATGAGTAAATCAATCTGAAACAGATCTACTAAAGAACAGCTGGAATGACTGGACGAGTGCAGCCTCTAACTTTTAATGACAAAAGAGCTAATCTTGTGTAACCACAAATAAGAATATGCCAAAGCCTATTTTGCTCTGAAGTACAAATAGGTGAATAAAGGGTTTCACCTACTAGCAAATGTAGGTGTAAATTACTCATTACTAACTTTATTTCTGTAATTAGAAAAGTTTTCTAAGTATTCAAAGCCAGTGGGTTTCAGAGAGAAGTTCTAATTAACAGCAGGGTAAAAAAAAAGTAAAATTAGTATCCAACTAGAGCTTGGTCTTAGAATATACCAACTTAAAGCAGTGCCTATCTTAAAACTTAAGAAGCAATGACCTATTTAAAGTAAATTAATCCTAAAATTAGCTAGAATCTTTGTAATTAGACAGTTTGATGCAGTTACAAGACATACCCAAGTCCCTAGTCTAAGGTGCAAGTAAAAATACATATTAAACCAATGAACTTTATCAGACAACTCCTTGGCAAGCCTATTTTAAAGATCATGAATGCCTTAGAGAATGACTGTAGATGTTTCCCACATTCTCATCATGTACTCTATTGTATATTGTACTTTAGTGACTGAAAGAGCTTATATCACTAAGCCCATTTTCTCAAGAAAAGGGGTGCAGTTATGGAAATAAATTCAACTACATATTTCAAGGTTGGAAGACTTTTTAAAATTGAAAGACTTATTAGCAATAAGAAAATTTTGCAGCAGTTTTGGGGAAGCAGATCTCAATAATAAATATGGAAGGAATCGCAGTCTCTTATTTAGATAGTAGTGAAGTTTCTGCATCACTCTGATGGTGATATGATGAGGTTTTCAGTGTTCTGGGGAGGGAAAGATATGTAGAAAGTTTTTTGGTTTAACTTCATTGTTTGCATTCCTTTTGATGTGATCTGACAAGTGGGAAATAGTGAAGCATTAGTCACTGAAATAAGAGCTGGGAGGGTACCATATAGTTTCTATGTCTTATGTGTGGAAAATGGAAAACTCCACAACTGTTTAATAGCCACCATGTCCCTCTGTATTATTCAAAACTTTCATCCATCATTAGAAACAAAGTCTTTCAAAATCCAGTTTTTACTAGAGTTTGCAATAGGTGCTACTATTCAGCCTAGGTGTATGTGATTATTCATTGCAGTTGAGCCTTCAGCTGAGTTAAATGAAGTGCACTTAAATGCTCCCTCTTCCCCTGTCATTACCTGCTCTACGGCAGCCTCTAGTTAGGTCCTATAGATCAATGTTTCTCAAACTGCAGGCTATAAAAGAACTCAAAAGGGATTTCCAACTGTTAGACAGCAACAGTCAGCAGCAGCTCAGTTCCCTAAATCTGCAGCAGATCTTTTTTCACAGTAGTGGAGAATGAGAAAAACATTACATACTGGCTGCAGACATTTATTCTATTCAGGAAACTGCCACCTACCTTTGGCTGCTGTCAGTGTCTAATTTCCATCAGAGTAGACAGTACATAATAGGGGGTTTTCCATCTCTTGCCATAGAAGAACAGATCTGTTATGAACTCTGGTGATTATATTGAGACAGTAGAGTAAACTGTAGATACTTTATGTATTGAGTGTGGACTGTAGTGCCAAAGGGTTTGGGAAACAATCTGGCCTTTATGTTATTCTTGGAGAGAGTGCAACTCCCCCTTTGTCTTCCTTCCTCACTGCTACTTTCACCACTTGGATGTCTCAGGAGACATTCAGATGACTTCACATTTCTATATGAGTATTCAGAAACTGACTTTCCTCTTTTGTTTCATTTTCTTCTTTTTTACAGCACACCTCCCCTATACAAGTGTCTTTGTTTCATCATGCTGCAAATAGACCACCCTCCTTGCCTCACAGGGCACTGCTCTACAGGACTGTAATATGGTCAGGATCTTTTTTCTGTTTTCACACTTGGAAGTGAGCTCAGTGGCACATGATCTTATTCTTTAGTCAACTGTGATTCTGTCAGTAGGTGTACTGACATTTTTGGTGAGAAAAGCAGTGCATTGCACCTCTTCCTCAGAAAATTTCCAGGCTGAGATGACTGGTTCTGCTTTCTTTTCTCTGGTGATAAATCCCACAGTTCAGATTTCTCTTCCTTTCCTCTGACTGCACTTGCCTGTTACATTAGCCTGCAACTGTAAGCAGACACTAAAAACAGCTATGTCTTTAACCATCATGCTGTGAATGAGAATATATGCTCATAACACAAAACTTCTTGAATTTTAGGACTGCAGCTTTTAAAACTCAAAATGACGCACAAGGTGAAACCAGCACCGCCTGCAAAAGGAATAAAAGTCTGTGAGGGAATGTGGCTTGTAAGATAAATAATCTGTGTGACTAATAGGAAAAGGTGGAGGGAGATGGTCCCTAATTACTCTTCCTGAAAGGAGCCACCTGTGGGTTGAGCACAGCGTGTCCCCATTAGCAAGCGATCACAGTGGGATCAGGACACCTGCTTCACTGCTGTCTGGAACTAGATCGTTTGTCCTCTGCCAAGACCAAGACCTGAAACAGTATGGGGCATCTGGGGACAGCATAGGGATTTGAATCAAACTAGCTCCAGATGAAGCTGCGAGGTTAGACATGGAGTGCTGCCCGAGCTGAGCTGTGCCCTCTGCATCCTTCAGGCTCCAAACCTCAACGTGTCTTTCCAGGGGCTCGCATTTGCCTCACCTCTGGTGCCCATCAGTCTTTGTACTGTGGGCATGCTGGTGCTGTAGGTGGCAGCTGAGGGGGGGGAGGAGGTGTGAGCATGACCATGATACAGCTTTATTAGCGCTAGAAGCAAAAGGAATTGAGAGCCAGCATTAGGCATTTATGAATGTCAGCTTCGCTCTATCCAGGGAGTTGATTAATGTCCTAATTATCTCAACACAGCAGGATTCCTCTAGGAATCTCCCTCCTGCAGCTGAATAGCTTTCACATTATTTCAAGGTTTCCTGTTTAATACTAGAATTTAAAATTATATTTTTACCTCTGTCAAAAAGGAGGGTAAAAACCTAAAATCCATGCTGAACACAAAAGATCCCTAAGAGGTTCTCTATATGCGTTCTATAATTCTTCTAATTGTTCTGCCACTGAGATCTAGGATGGATCTCAGAGGTTTTTCTGAAATAGTCATAGTGCTTTATTATCTCATTTGAAAACCAGGGGGTTTTCCTTCCATGGAATTTCACCAGTTTCCTCATATTCAAGCTTGGAGATCTGAATATTCTTTTATTTCCATGATTCTAGCATTGGAATCATACACCAAAAAGATTTAGGGAACATGGGAAAAAGTTTTTCTAGGTCTTGTTTTCCTTCACATTGGCACGTGCGGTACTTCATTCTTGCAGTCTAATTTCAACATTCACAATATTTTTTTTGATTACAAAGGTTTTTCCTAAAGTTTTCATTGCTGGTCACTTTTCTAGACATGGCACAAGAAACTGCAAAAGAAAAGTCATCCTTGAAGAGAAAGTAATGCAGTGTGCCAGTCTGGATTACAGGAGTAATGAAAATGTCCAAGTTCACTTTTTAAGTAGGGTGGGTCATTGTAAAATTTTTTTGTTTAAAAAACTCTGCCTTAAGCTTACCTTCAGGTTTGGTTGTGTTTTTTTTTTTTCACTTACTGTGAGATAAAGTGAGAGTCCAGATATCACATTCTTCTTTCTTGCAGATGCAGATGTACAATACTGAGAACTGATTTTGGCTGTAAACCTTCCATATGGCACATATTAAACTCAAATCAATTATGTTCCTGCAAACACCTAAAGCAGATATGACACTCTTCAAATATTTATTTGTTTTCAAATTACAGTAGTTTTCACTGGTTTTTTGCTATATTTTTCTAATTTGAACTACCATACCAGAGCAACCCCTTCAATTAAAGAAAAAAACAACCAAAACACCAAAACCCCTAAACAAAACCCACAACCCTCCCAAACAAGCAAAAAACCCCACAAAAAACCGGTAAAACCCAAGCAAAACCCTCTCACACACACACATACACACACACACACACATACACACACACACAAACACACACAAAACCCCACAAAACACACAAAACTCACAAAAATTAAGAAAAAAAGGTACAGATTTTTTATCCATGAAAAGGTTCAGAATTATAGTTCCTACTCTTAAGTTATTTGGCCTATGTCCTGTTCTGCAATCTTGTTCTACTGAGTACAATAATCACATGTAAGATTATCAATCACTTTAGGATTATTAATCACCGATCACAGCTAATATTTTATAACTTATTTTGATGAGATTTTTCAGAATTACAAAAAAAAAAAAAAAAAAAAAAAAAAGTTTGATGGATGAATTTTGGGACCAACCTTGAGTTTACTCTCCTGACAAAAAACTGATTAGAGTACCCAGAAAGGCATAACAGCAACTTGTGAAGCAGGTTTATTTTAATAGTTGCTGACAGGTTTATTGTAATAGTTGCAATAATAGATTATTGTAATGGTTGCTGACACCAAAATCGATCTAGATGTACATTCCTGGTTTCTTTGGAGTACTGAATGGTCAGAGACATCTGATTACTGTAGTTTATCTTTTAGCAACTTCTCTTTTTGGAGATAAAGACCTTTTCCTGTTTGTAGAGGTATCCTGAACAATTACAAAACCAGTCTTGTGTTTGGATTAGCTCCTCAAAAGTTTGCTCAATACATCATGACTATCTCCTGTTTCACAGAGAATCTCAGTTTCCTCTAACAGATCTTCAGTTTCACTGTGTTTAATTCCTTGCTCACTCCTCATTCATTTTCTATCCCCCAAGCTGTTTTACATTTTTCAGTGTGGCACTGCTGATTAAGAGCTCCACTGTCAATCCAGTGTAAAACCAGCCTGTCTTTATAAGTCCCTTTTCAAACAATCCTTAGATTATTCTTAAGAATTGCTGACAGTTTTTGACATTAGAACCAGCAATATTAAATAAATGGAATTAATTTTTCTGTAGTTTGTATGTTTATGATGCAACAGAAGCCATAATGTAGTTTGTTCTTGTGAACATTCCTACTCTATCCCTCACCATATATTTGAAACAGAAGAGCAGCCTACAAACAATCATGTGCAAAGAAGTAAGAGAGATCACATTTTTAGCTCCAGGAGCTACATGGCATTATTACCAATAGCAAGGGTTTCCATTCAACAACACTAAAGCTCCACTGAAGAGGATACAGGGATGAAATTCCATCAGAGCTAGGACAAATACTGATTCAAGCAGACAAATTCAAGCTGCTTCCATCAAAGGCATCCTGCATAGGACAAAGACATGATAGAGCAAGTCACTGCACAGAACCCTTCCAAAAAGACTGGTAACTGAAAGGCACTGCCCTCAAGGCACAAGTAACAGACCATCATGCAGGGACTATGAAAAGCTTACAGAGCAGACACTGACCAAAACCCTCAAAGTTAATGGCTCAGTTACAGCTGTGAAGACTGGGAGATAGTGAAAACCAACTTACAGATGTTTAGAACAGAACCAGCATCAGGACAGAAGCCTTTCTATAAGGCTTTGCCTTTTTACAGTTTTTTTTTTTTTCCATTTAATAATCTCTACATGTGCTGCCTTTTTACTTAGGCTGAATTTATGATCCCCAAAATCTCCGTAGCCCTCAGACAAATCTCTTTCAGGTTATGAGGAGCACCTGGTTGTTTTTTGCTGCAAGTGTATTATATCTCACTCTACTGTAAAGTCTAGAGGCCTCTGCAGCTCTCAGTTATGGCATGGTTATCACCCTATGGCATGGGGTGATGCAAGTCATAGGCTGAAGAGGGATGAAGGGATAATATGGGGGTGAGACTGCTGCCTTAGTGCTGGGGAACTGAGCCAGAACAGGCATGCAAATATATACAGCATTAGCTAAACTGCTAATGGAAATATTCTTTGGCATGTGCTGGGAATTGTTTTGGAGCATTCAGATGCATCAAACTAGAGGCAGAGATTGCTGTGACCATTTATAAGCAATTGTCTTTCTTGCAGGCAGGAAATGGACACTGTTTAATTTACTAGTTTAGGAAGAGCCAGAGGAGGTTGATCATGTTTAATTTACTCTGAATATTTGATATTCTTTGTTGCTGACACATGATGGTTACTGGTGAGACAAATCAGATGGTATCCTGGATTAAATGTCTTCTCACCTGATAACAAACACAACTTTTTGGGTTGAATTTAAAATGCCTTTTGAAAACATTCATACTGCTAATTAATACCTTGGATATTACTTTTCCCCTTCACGTAAAAGGCTCATAATATTTTTATAAACAATTTGTCATTTTAAAGGAATGATTGGTACATAACTTGTGTGTGGTGCCAGGCATGATAATTCTGCATCTGGAATGCTGCAGAATCTCTTCACCATATCAAAGAACCATGTGAAATTTTACACCTAGCATAAGAAGATGAGAATTCTGCCTGTCTTCAGCACCTTGGTTGCCAGAAGTTATACCTTAATTTTACTAAAAAAGAGAAAGTGTGCAGGTGGATTTTTAAAGTTTAGTAAGACCTGCTGACATGATTCAAGTTTATCAATGGGAATTAGTATATTGCTGAACCAGGGCCTCAGGGGATATAATGGGACTTCCTTGATTATCTGTCTTTATGTACACAAATACTCTAGACTGTTCATGACTTGTTTGCCCTGCTTAACAAGAGAGGATAAATTCCCATGCTAGACATCTTTTGGTTTGATGTAGTACAAACTTTATTACCTGAGATCTTGCAATAATTAAAATGTTTATCAAATGTGCAAGCAGGGTGTTTTTTTTCTCCTTTTTCTTCTAAATGCATGAATTGGTTAAGCAATGTTTCTGTACTTTAATTAGACAGTAGAAATCTATGAGATTGCCTTCATTTGGCTTTCAGCTGTTTACTTTGCGTCAGTAAAATCCATACACTTTAAAGGAGATCTCAACTATAATTAAAAGTGTTATTGAACTAAACACAATTACCAATGTTTATCTCATTATGTAACGCTGTTGGCACAAAATGCAGAATTCAAACGTGCTTTCTCTTTGGCATTGTTGTTTTGCAGAGTTTAAAACAATGCCTGTAATTTAATCAGGTAATGAAAAATACTGTTGTCAGCCTTGGGAATTTGGTGCCCTTAAGTTCATGTTTCAGGTACTCTCTAGATATTAAGGCATGTTGAATTCCAAAAAGCACAGAAATTTGAAATTAGACCCATAGATATATTTCCCGAGTACATCTTCTACTGGAATTTTGACATACAGAATTTTTATTCATTTGTACAAAATGACAAAAAAACCCCAAGGTAATTTTCTGGCTACTAGAAATATTTCACTGAATTTTGCAATGTGAGTTGATATATATAATATTGTATGATGCATGAAGTTCTTTTAATCTCCAGAAATCCATAAAAAAGTTTGCATGACAAACATTTAGGTAAATACAGCAAGTATAAGTCAGGCACCTGCTCAAAACTTTCTTCTTTCCTCTTGTACTTACAATGCCAAGAACTATAAAAGATATTTGATTATATGTAAAATACATAGAGTTTTCCTCTAAATAGACCTTTCTTGATTTTCAAGCTAGTTTACTGTATGTGCCATCTCCAGTGACTGGAAAAGTTAAAATCTGGTAACACATGTCTAGCCAAGGTCTTCTGTAGATACATCCTTTGGAGAGGCTCATCCTGATGGGAACCTGCAAGCTTTAGTTTCCCTCAGTCTCTTCTCCCCAGTCTGTTCCAGTGCTCAGAGTTGTCCTGCCTTACTGTGGCTTTCTCACTTGGTTATAGCTCCCCTGTGTAGCTGGGATGTTACAGCAGCCAGCACAGCCCACACTGGACCCTTTCCCCATGCAACAGGCCTATTGCACAGCAGCACTAGGTACAGGGAAGGTTGGACTTAGGTAGACTAAAGATATTCCCCATAAGAGCATTTCGGTAGCCCCTTGTCATTTGGCAGAAGAACCAAATGTACTTCCATTCAAGTAAGAGATCTTGAGTCAGACTTAAGTAAGACGTGCAGAGTTGAGCCTTACCTTATAGGACTTCTGGATTGCGCTGCACACCTGCACAAATACTAGCAAGTAGCACACTCTGTTCAGATGTGAGAAAGTAAAAGGCAACTTTTGTCTCATATTTCTCAAAATTTTTACTTCCCTTAAGGCTGCACCAATTTTTTGTCCATTTGTTGTTAGTCCTGATGATGTTATGTACATCTTCACTGCCCTAACAGACCTTGAGTGGCCCTTATGAAAGAAATGAACAGCTCTTACCTCGTTGTGCATAGTGCAGTTAAGGACTGGGGTTGAAAGATTGTAGAAGTAGATTTAGATTTTGATTAACTAAGCTCAAAACATTTCAAGCTCAAGAAAAATGAAACCTGGTAAAAAGATAGTTTGAGAAGAAAAAATGGCCTCTTGGACACTGGCAGTTATATGTACTGCAGAAAGTTTTCTCACTACTTACCGACTGCCTTGGTGTGATTTTATGATGATACTTTATTCCCTAATTGTCTGCTTTATGCCCAGAAATGCCTGCTGTAGCTTTAAGATAAACCCTGTATCTCTAAGGGATGGGGCAGGGAGCCTTGGGCTCCTGCCTGGCTTGGTTCAAACTCTCCGGCACACTGGGGCTTCAGCATCGACCAGGATGTCACATTATTGCTTTTGTTGGATTTTTGCTAGCTTGAAGCAAGAAGTTTTCTCTTTTTTTCCACTTCCCCTAGTTTGGAGGCTGTACTAGGGATCATTTCGGTGGCTTTTTGGTTTTTTTTCCTTGAACTATTTCAACTTGGCTTTTTTTTTTTTTTTTTTTTGGCCCATCCAGGGAGCTGGCAGGGAGGCCACCCTAAACCTGAGACCTTGGATTCGCTGAACCTACATGAGAAAAGCCACTAGAACCCAGCAGCTTCTCCTGTGAGCAGGAGACCAGCACCAGAAAGGTTCCCATGTATTCTGGCCAAGGGGCTGCGCGCACTCCTGTTCCTCCTGGCCCCTGAGACAGAGGGCAGCCGCTGTCTTTGCCTCCCAGTCACATGGTCTGGTGCTGGATGGGGGTTAAGGTTTGGAAATTTCAATGTCTAGTATTTATTCAGTCCTTTTCTGTGCTTTGTGGGCATTCTTTAGCTTCTGTGGGTTTTGTGGTTTTTTGGTTTGTTTTTTTTTTTTTTTTTTTTTTGGGGGGGGGATTGTTTGTTTGTTTCTTTGGTTTTGTTTTTTGTTAATAAACTCTTTGGGGATTTTTTTCACTTTGACACACTGGTATTCATTTCCCTCATGGACAAATGGGATTATTGAAGCCCTTCGTTTTAGAGGAATTGCTCATTCCAGGGCATTTTCTCCTAAAATTTTTCTCTCAACTGAGACACTGACACACTACAAAAGAGGCCGTGCTAACAATGACACTGGGTTTCATAGGCCAACCACAGCATGAGAAAATAATTTTTAGGAGAGAAGCTGTTCTCAGCTCAAAGTCAGTAGTAGTCTTGAACTAAAGCAACTATAAGACAGATATGTTATGCTGTTTTTTTTACTAACATGTCTCCAGGGCTGTGCAGACATGGTGAACTTTATTAAAAGACCTTTGTTAATACGTCTCAACTGCCTACGTTAATTGCTATATATTGTGTAAAAGGCGAACTATCACAGTGAGCTGAAATCTTACAGAAGCATCTGCACCATTTTTCAGTGGTATCTTATATACTTCAAGTGTAAGCAATGTATTCCTCCAAATAAGGAAAAGATAAATCTGCAATTTGTGCTAAGGGACAGCCCTGAATGGCAGATCTGAACTGCAGATACCAGGGAGAAACTTCCATGTCTTACTCTCTGTGCTTCATCATCACAAAAGCTGAAGCAAGCTCAGGAGCTTCTAATTCCATGAATATTTGTGTGTGTACTTTCAAAAGCATTTTTATCCCAAAATGCTGTAGTGGCAGTTCTCACCCTGGGAGTGTGTGGATACCATCATCATGGCCTGTCAAACCATCTTCAGATACAGTGTTTTCAGACTCTTGGAGAAATGTGGAAAGGGTATTTCGGGGCATTCTGGAGATATCAAAACAATATATCACATTTGGAAGTGCTTCTTGCTAGACCATCAGTTCTATGTGTTTACTTGCATATGTAGCGCTGGGAATTGAGTTTAGGTTTTTTTGTTTCTTTTTTTTTTCTTGATATGGGATTTCCAGAGCAACTCTTCACTAAAATTTTCATTTTTCCATTTTCAAACATCTGTGTATTAATTGAGCTCATTGAATCCTTCTGCATAGACAATTTGAGAATTTATCCAAAGTGAGGGAACAGTCATATGTGAGGAAACAGTCATTTTTCTCATATTTAATAATAGGAATTGGCAGGTGGATCCTGACCATCCCTTTTTTAGATCCAGTTTAGATGCACTGCTATTCAAAATATGAAGGCTCTTCTCTATTTGAGGCTCATTATCCTGCCTAGTTTATGGTACTGTGGTTACAACTAGTTGTTTGTGAAGTATTCCATTATTGTCACATAGGATTTTGGAGTCTCATAGGTTATTCATCCATCATTCACTTATTCCCTGTGAAAATGATACTTTAATAAACATTAAAGAAATTAGAACAGTGTATCTCTTTTGTGAGAAACAGATTTAAATAATATTTGTATTTGCAAAAAGATATACTCCAGCTGATGTTAGGTAAACTGAAATAGCAGATGGGGTTTTGTGACTTTGGTTTTTAACCAATAATTGAAATTACCATTAAGGCAACTTGTGAATGTAAGTTACGGACTTATTCATACATCAGGCACATTTTTGACATCCATTTTTAAAATGGATTCAGTATGTTGTTAAATAATTTGTTTCAACTTCTGGAATTCATGTTATGTTGTGTGTGTATATATATATATATATTTACATGTTATAGAAGACTTCAGAGTGACTTCATCTTTTATGAAAATAAGGGTGATTATCCAAGCTACCTTTCAGAGAGGACCTGTCATGAAGTGGAACTTTTAAAGGCAAGTAGTTTGATCTGAAGTCTTTAAATTGGGCAGAATTAGAACTTCTCTTGTTTCTTCAATATAAATCTTTCCAGGAGAGCTGAGGCACTCTGGCACCCTCAGGGAAAGGTCCTGCCCAGATGCTTTAGTGGTACCTACTGGAGAAAACAAAAACCAAATACATTGCTTTAAAAATCTTTGAGCCTGTACTTTTGTCATAAAGTAGTCCAGTTTCTAGACAGTGCAAATGTCCCTCAACATATTTCTCATCTGGGACACACACAGTGCTGGGCTTATTTTCATTCTATTTGGACAGTCAGTATCTTTAATGATTACAGGTTTTATGCAGATTTTAAGCTGAGAGGACAGCTTTTCAAGATGGTCGCATGCAGATATAAGTAAATCTTGGAGACATGGTAGGAACTCAGTAAAATAAAGTAATAATCATAAGCATTAAAATTATTATGCTTTTCAAACATGGTTTCTTCTTTACTCCCTTGTCCTGAAGTTTCACAGCCTGGGAAGCATTAATGAAGGCAGACCCCGTGTTCTATTTCACCACTAAGTTACAGAAAGGCAGAATTTGGAAGAAGGCCAGTACAGAAATGCTTTTAGTGCCAGGGAAGAAAAAATTCTGGACAGTTGCTATTAAGGAAAAGTGGTTCCCCATATGAGGTAACGTAGTAGGCTGGTTCCTTCAGCAATTTGCTGACTGCTTCTAACTTTCACATGTCAGTGATAATAAAACATGAGTGGTATTGAAATAAAGGTTCAAAATAGCACCATAGTCTTTTTCATGAACAGAAGTAGCAGAAAGGCATTAAAAGATTTAAATAAGGATAGTGCTGTACAATTAGAGATATAGATTAAGAACTGCAGTGAAGGTCAGGAACTACTTCACAAAAAAATAACCTACGGAAACAAGCTCTTCCCACATATATATATATATATAATAAAAATACATTACAATTGAATTAAAGACTACGTCTTCACATCTATCTATTTATTTATTTCCTGCTTTGCCACCTGCGGAACAATAGGCATTTATCCTCAAATGATTGTGGGAATAAGGGGAAAGTAAAGTTCCTCAGGATGAAAAAAAAGGAAGAATTACCACCCTCAAGATGGATATTGTCAAACTATAACCACTTTCTTATCCAGTTTGACCTTGGGAACCAGACAAATGTCTTCCATAGGATACAGGGTGCAATGCTTCTACTAGTACGATCTTTTTTCATATATTCTCTCTACTCACAAAGCTTTAAAAACCTCAGTTTGTTGTGCAGAAACAAAAATCAGTATAAAGTCTGGAGGAAACAGTGCTTCAAAAATAAGGAGAAACTTAGCTACATGGTCCATTCACCATGTTGCCATCTAAGGGGCTATGAGTCTCCTAGTTGGAACTGTGGCTTTAAAATGAGCATATGGGAATTAGGATGTTTATCCATCTGTCCTGTCTAAAGGGAGCTCAAGTAAAGTACAAATCGACTCACAGCTGTATTCTATGAGATACTCTTTTTATTCAGCTATTTAAAAGTCTCAGAACTATGGCCCAGGAGCATGGCTCACAGAATGCAGCAACAGATTGCTGTTTAGCCTACTGGCTCTAAGATTTTTATTGTACTGGGAATTAAGTTTAAAGGGTCTTTCTTCAATTAAACCCAGGCCCAAAGGCTGCTCAGTTGCCTTTGCAGCATCCAAGCAGAGTAGCCCAGTGTTGGAATAGGTAATAATAGCAGAAAACATACCTCTGTGACTTAGTATTTTAGAGTGGGAACAACAGAGGTAGAGCAACCTGGGGCTTTATTTGTGCCCACAGCTAGAAAACTCCTGAAGAGGAAGATAGAGGTCTCAGTGTTGACTGACTCACGTAGAAATTAAGTCAGATAAAGGACTACATGTGCACAGAGCTAGACATGGCACTTGGTACTTAGGACACTTGTTATAATAGCAGAAAAAGATGTCCTCAATCAGAAATAGATAGCCACTACAGAAATAGATATGTACATTTTATATACAGGATGCTGACATTGAAAAGCAGTGTTTCCAGATTGTAAACTCCTGTCAGACACATCAGTAGAACTCCATAAAAACCTGTTTTTGAAGAAATAATCACATTTTCTATTGCTTTTTTTCTTTTCCCCATCTTGATAGCACTAAGAAGACTATGATGAAGGTTCATATACGTGCTTCATGATGCAAGTGCAATATTCTAATTCAGCCAGATTGTCCCATACACCCTAGAAATGACAATAGGATTTTGTTTTGTTATTGGGACATTAGCAGTGAAGAAGTTTACTGCACAAGCCAGCTAGTGGCTGATACCTGAGAACCTTTGGTATAGATGCAGGTCTTCCTTGGTAGCCAATGAATTCTGCATATTTGTCCACCTAGACTCTTCAGATATCAGAAGCAGGAAGAATTACCAGGGAAATATTTACATACTATGTGCAAGTTAGTACTTCTTGCTGAGGAAATGACAGCATTCACCATATCTGGCCAGTTACCTGTGGTGTCTTTTATCTCTTCTTACAACTCAAATTAGATTCCTTTCCATTCACCAGAGTATTCTTAACCTACTTAATCCTGCAAACTGCTAAAGGCCTTAATTGCAAAAGAGGGATCAAGAGTATTTTTAAATGCTGCAAGTTTTCCAGAAGTCTCAGTAGAAGCTTAGAAAGCAGAGGAAAGAATCTGTTACATAGTAAAAACACACTCATGAATATCTGATTAACAATTTTAGCAGAAGCATTGAATCCACTGGTGTATCTATTATATTTTTCTCTAAAATGTTTAAAATAGTCTTGTACTGTATGAGCACTATTCTAAGACCTGCAAGATGACAGATTTTTATTCAACAAATACTTTTAGATCCAACATACCAGAATTATATATGGTTTTAAAATTCGGTAATTGTTTAAGTTTCTGTGTTTATTTCTAATGGATCTGTATTTTTTTTTTTGTTTTATATAATAAAAATTAAACTCTTACACTTCTACAAGTAAAACAATTATATGTGTTATATACTATATTATATGTAATTTGTTTTGAATGATAAGCCATTGTCAAAGAGTTCCTTTACTTTTAAAAATATCGCCTTGTGTCTGGTTGACAAATAACCTGTGAATAACAGAGCCTGTTTAAATCATGTTGAAATTCCTATAGGATGTACCTGTCATAGAGTTTTTATATTTAATGGGCATAACAGCAGGTACCCAGCATGGATATTAGCCATGTTCAGATCTTTTGTTTCTTCGCTATATTTCACTCTGATTGCTATAGTTTGTGAGAAATGCACCCTCTCTTTTATTTTTTTTCTTTTTCTGCTCTCAAACTATTAGTTTCTTCTAAAAAATACCACTTCATTCAACATTTACATTATGATAATTTTGATGTCATACTCAGCCTTTTAACTCCTTATTGGCACAAGGACAGGAAGAAGATATGGGGTCCTGGGCAGGATAAGGGAGTCCTAGGGGAGGAGGGCAGGAACAGGAGGGCCTGCAGCCCACATGGCCCTGACAACATCTTCTGGGATGGTTTAGGAAGCTCTGTATTTATAGCTTCATTGCAGCCTTATGAACAAAATTTGAGTTTATTCTTGAAAATTTGCAGAGGCTGCTTGTGTTTGATTAATCTTTGTTGTTTCTCTCTGCTCCATAAAAATAATCCAAACAGCTGTCATGCTGTGTTTTATTGTCAGTAATGAGAATTGACCTAGAATTCCACAGCTTTTTGGTTTTATGCACAGGTTCTTGTTTGTTACTTTTCATGTGAAGGGCAAGTGGCCATTGAAGACCCCTGCCTAAGACTTTCAGCTGAGAATGTCAACAGCCATGCCTGGAAAGAAGGAAGACAGGGCAAACACCATCCAACTCTTCAGGGAGGAAACTTCATCAGTCCACAGCCAGAAATTAAGTGACAGAGGAACTTGGCAGCTTTTGCCGCGGATTACAGAGAACCCTTGGGTGTCCCAAAGGCCTCAAGGTGCTGGGGCAGCGGGAGGCTCTTCTGCAGCCACTCTGTGAGGGACATCCAGGGCTTCCAGCCAATAGGAGGAGAAAATCATCACCAGAACTTATAGATCTTCAGGACATGGTAATACCAGAGTGCTGAGTGACAAAGACACAATTTTGGCAGAATAAAAGGGTGTTTTATTATAAAAGGTTGGGTATGCAGAAAAACTGAACCAGATCATTTCCTGATGCAGGCTCTGTGTTAATTTTAAAACATGCAGATGCTGAGTAATAGCTGTAATATACTAATGTGTTACAGGACCTGCATCAAAAACCCAAGTTTTAAGTAAAGATAAGTAAATGCTACTAATTCAATTTACTTATTCAATTTTCTGCTTAGTATTATTTTTGATACTATTCCAGTCTATTTTAAAAACTTGAGTTTTTAATCTTGAGAGCACTGTCTTGGTGTAGAAATGATTGAATTTTTCATAGACCAGGAAAGACAATTTTCAACACCTATATGAAAAATTTGGTTCACATAAATATATCAAGCTCCAAATATTCAGCATTTGCAATCCAGATCCCCTAAAGAACAGAATGAGTTAACAAAATGAGAGTAGGGTTTTCTTTACACCTTTGTTATATTTGCATTCTTGCTTTTCAATCTTTAGTGTAAATTGATTTATATTTGCAATATTTTCTATTTTCTAAACCCGGGATTATAGGGGTATAAGTATTTGTTTTATTTTAAATAAACAAAGATTTTTAGGTATGAAATTGTTCTTTAGGATACTGTCTATTCAATTGCATGATCTGCTGTCTCACCTGACCTAGGGAAGCAATTGCTGGTTTCAGTATGAATTCAGCTTCTTAACATAGCCAGGAACTTTTCCTTACCCATATTTCAGTACTTGCCAGAAATGAGATTGATATTCTACAAATAGAAATAAGGAACAATTCCTGAACTGAAAATCTTAGCAATTCCTGAATTGAAAATCTTACAGTGTTGTTCATTTTCCTGGAGTCTGATAGCATTTCTCATTAGCTGTAACATCTCCTTTTCCTTTAGCACAAAGGAAGATAGCACAGTGGCTATGCCTCCTTTCACCTTAGGTGAACCTTGCTAAGACATGTTGGCTCATAAATTAATTTTTTTTTTGCTAATTCTATAATTTCATCCAGGTAATGTCCTCTTCTGGAATTTTCTTCTGGAAAGTTGCTGTTGTTTCTTTTTGCTGCTGACATCCAACAATCCTTGTAACATTACTAAGGAATGTAGACCTGCCAAGAAACAATAAAGAAGGTGTCAAATGGTAGTTTGCTACACCAGCTGCGCACACGTGTTATCCTGCATAATTCAACACATTGCCACCTACCTAGCCAGCACCAGAAATTTTTATCCTTAAACAGTTAACACTCCATTCTCTTTCATTAATTTCTCAGGCTTAGATATACTCAGCTTTGTTCGTACTCTTGGGCAGAAAAATAGTGGGGATATTTTAAAGATATTTTTAAGGGCATCATTTAGTGTCATGCCAGAGTAGAAGGATCCATACTGTAACTCAGTAAATGTTTCATTTCAAATAGCCAATCAGAGGGATTTAGAGCAGACTCACTTCTCAAAATTATTTAGTAGCACTATTCATAAATAATATTTAAAATGTTTAGTTGCTGAAGTAGAAAGATTAGGTAAATTTATCATTAGTAAATACAGGAATGTAAAATAATACAAATGTATACTTGGCCTGTGTCAACTTTAAAATTACTGTGGGCGAGCTAAAAATCACAAACTTCTTTTATTGCTGTTGAAGCATTATATAACAATGGATTTTAATGGTTTTTTATCTCTTCCCATTTTTTGTAGTATGCCTATAAATATTATGTAAGATATAAGAGCCTATCTATAGTAACTTGTAAATTATTTATTATGCCCAAGTAATATTTGTTCATACAGCCTTAATTTAAATAAATTGTCAGAAAGACACTCAGCATTTGATGCTTTTTTATTAACCAAATCATATTTTCATTTTATTTCAGGCCCCTGCTTCTGTAAATGGATCTGAATAGATCTATATGAAGATAATCAGAAAACTCTACATTGTTTTATTTCTCTACTCTCTGTACATCTAATACTTTAGATTCACAGTATAACAGTTCAAATCATTCCTCTTCAGTATTCAACAAAACTTAAAAGAAAATTTACACGAGACTAAAATTTCACTGAAGAAGTGCCTATGGAATGATCACATGATCAAATTAAAGTGATTCCAATTGCGTATGTGATAGCTCATAGCTGGTGGGAAGAAGACCCTATGAAAGCATCTGCTTTATTTACCTTTTCCTTTGCACCATTATCAAAGATTTCTCTTGAATGTTTCTTATGTCATTGATGTAGAATTCAGGCCCCTGATATGAATAAACAAAACCCAGGGGACACAGGGAGGGACGCTCTGCTTGTGGTGCACTCTCTGCAGGCTCGCCCTCCTCTTTCCTACAGATTCTTGCGGATCGGCAGGGAGCGGATAAGGGACAGCGAGGCAGCAGCCTCAGGCTCAGCGTTTGGGAGGCAGGACAAAGCTGGGGGTAGCCTTACCAGAAGCAGAACAATGCTGCTGAGCTCTGAGGAAGCAAACAATGGGATTCATGGAAAGCAATTTGACTCCACATGACAAACAAGAAAACACGGCGGAGGCTAGAAAAACAGGCAGTCTTGCTCTACTGCTTTCTAAATCCAATATGAGCACCTTTGTGCCAAAAATTTGGTTTTTAAATTACAAATGGTTATCTTTGTGCCAAAAATTCTCAGGAACACCTTACATAAAATAAAACTGTCCAATCAGTATCAGTAAGAGACAATGCCATGGTACAATTTCAGTATGTTAAAACGATCTTTAACACATTTAAAGAACTTACTCAAGAAAATGATGGCCAAATGATGTGTTTAAACACTGTGGCCAGAGATTAATAGATTTCCATCTCTAGTTAAGGGAAAAGATCAGGAGACATGCCAGAAACCATTAATCATAGTTTTTATCAGTAGTAGCCTTTCCCTTTGTGTTGCTGGAGGTAGGAGGCAGAGGAGATAACATGATAACATTGAAGTGAATCATGAAGGTAGACTTTTCTTTCTTTCTTTTCTTTCTTTTCTTTCTTTTCTTTCTTTTCTTTCTTTTCTTTTTTTTTTTCTTTTTCAACCTGAAATCTGTAGGGTACGCAAAAAAGGTATTAAAACTCCAGGTGAGTTTTTATTCACTGAAAGGTGCAAGGAAGTAAAGAAGAGAAGAATGTCATTAAGGTTATGTCATTAGGAGCTGTGAGGTTAATGCCAAAAGGAAGAAATACTTCTTTAGAAGCAGAAGGAGCATGTGTAAGTCTTGAGGCCAGGGCAAATTGGTACAGTATGTGGTTTTTAGGGCAGACTCTGTAGGATGTCTAAAGAAAGCACATCAAATGAAGGTCCCACAGCTGTCCAGATTCTTGCAGTTGACCTCCCAGGTGAGCCAGGGCTGCTGAGTGAAAGACCAAGGGAGAGCAAGCAGTATGTTTGATACCTCTGTGGAAAAAAAAGCACAGTATTGCAGTATTGTCTCCAAAACATTTTTACAAACCATTGCCAGGAAGGAGAGATGCCAGAGGAATTTCTAGCAGGTGAGACCAATTTGCCCTGTGATGGCTTTATTGTACAAAAACTATCCAGAATAGGAAGCAAGAAACAGCTGGGCTACTTCTTCTGTGATTGATATATATTTTTGAGAATATAAATAAGAACTTTCATGCAAAATATATTGCAGTTATGTCGTTTGTCCTACAAGAAGATAATTCCTCCAAGTTGTTAGAGTGGGCAGCTATACCTCATTAAATGACACTTAGTAGAGTAGGGCTCTTTCTTTTTTCCTTTCCGTTTTCAGCTCCTGAATATAAATTTATTGTCTCAAATTGGGATGTTTTTAAGGTACAGATACAAACTTTGCAAATTATAGTTATTATTATTATTATTACTGTTAGTATTATTATGAAGTTTTGCAGAATAAGGCTCTTTATAGTATATATCTGTTAGCCATGTGGCCTGATTCTGGGTCAGAGAACTTGTGTGCAGTAAGAGCAATGAATCATTCCAAAGTCTGGGGCAAAGTTTTTCATTGTACGTTGTCTCTGAGTAATAGTTGAAGTTACAAACAAAAAAAACCAAAAAAACCCCAACCAACCAAACAAACAAAAAAAACCCCCACACAAACAAACATGTTTATCCTGCTACCATGACAGCTCTGATGGCATTTTTTACAGAATACTTTATCTTCACTACTCTTCAAAAATCTACAGTGGGAATATTTGATTGTGTGTAATTGCCTGGAAACTTGAGTTTGACTACTCTCATTTACCCAAAGAAATTCATTATATGTTTTACATTGACCTTTATAGTTTCCCACCAAGAAATGGATTGCACTCATTAATGTTTTGTGTCTTCAGAGAATCTGAATTGTTGTTTTAAATGTATTTCAGGAGCAGGTTGATGGAATAAATCTTTACTTGCCCTTCTATTATCAAAAACCTTCATAAGAGAAATAAAAGAATGGCATGAAATGTCATTAATGAGATTAGTTGACAGTTTAGCATTAAGAATAGAGAAAGATATCTGTTCCTGAGCATGAACTGTAGGATGCAGAAAATTAATTTTTGAATTAATTACCTACATTTGAAAGGTTGGCATCAAACCATTCATTCCTATGTATTGCTTGGAGGTTATAAATGACTAAAAACTTTCTGTAGGTTGTAAATAAAGGTCTCATTCAAAACTCTAATTTTTCTCGAATGTGATAATGATATCTGAAGGAAGAAGGCTCTATTTCCCTTCAGAAATGCAAACAAAAATGTATATATGCCTAATAATGATTTTTTCATTCCTCACTGTCTTAGAATTGGTATATTCCTTATACATTATGCAAAAGACCATTTTTTCTAAATATCCTTTTATATGTTTTGGTTATTTTACTCTCTCGAGGTAAAGGAGAGAAGAGACGTACAGTGGAGTTTAGCTGAGTGAATATAGTCTGCAGAGATCTAGGGATATAACTCTAATATACTCTCTCAGAAAAATTTTGGAGCTTGTAGCATATTTGATCAAAATAATTAGTTAGAGCATAGCAATTATTTGCCTTCTTTGAATCTTAAAAGTATTTGCCTTCTGCAGATGTTTTCATTTTGCATGGCAAATTCCATTGACTGAATTGCCTCCAGAACAATTCTTTGGACTCTTGGATTTTCTGGTTAGCTTCAGAAAGTTCTTAATGTACAGTCTTATTTTCTACACCCCGTTTTTTTCCTTTTTAAAAATGGGTTTATATGCTTTAGTTATGATAACTATGAACAAAAATCTTAGAGTAATTTTCCTTTCAAATTAGTACTCCTTATAAAGGTGGACTGCATTTTTTTAAAATAATTGTTCTGAGTCCTAGGTTTGAAATGCCTTATTTTAGACATAGAATTATGTATATTACAAAGGAATTATGAAAGAAAATCTTCTTTCTATAAAAAGGCCTGTTTGTGCAACTTCAGGTTACATGCCAAAGAAACTGGCCACTCTGACCTATAGGTTACGTGTGAAAGTTCAAAACCCATCCCTTCTGAAAGCTTTCTCCCACAAGTGCAGCAGACACATTTTATGTGTACTAAGTGAAAAAAATTTGTTAACATTATAATTCTTCCCATCTAAGTAATCAGAACATGATAGAACTGAAGTGAGCATGCTGATGATGGAATGTAAAAATCAGGATCTGTGGCCTCCGGGCAACTGGAAAGCTTCCAGGATACATGTCTGGTGTTCTGCTTGTTGTCAAATAGACTCCAATGTCTGATGTTCAGTTGCATCATATCACCAGCTGTCTCTCTCTCCCTTTTTCCTCTTTCTCACTCAGCTCCCTCTTTCTCTGACTCCCTTTCCCTATCCACAGTTCCCTCCCCCTCTCCTTCTTCCTCTCTTCCTCATTCATTTTCCTTAGGAATGCTTAATACATTCACATGTTATATATTTAAATTTTATAACACACTTGGAACTAGGAATTAGAGGGTTAGAAATTACTTGGAGGTATTCCAGTAAAAGGAGCACAGAAATAATTGGGTAACAATGCAAAAAAGAGACATTGAATATTCACTAATTGCATATCATTGTTCTTGAGGTACTTTCCACACAATGAGGTTTAAAGAGACTCTTCAGAATTGTGGGGGATGAAAGCAAAGGATAGTAGGTAAAAAATCTTGAAATAACACATGAGAGAAATTTGTTTTGATTGGCTTTACATACTTTTATCAGTATGTCCTACTCCTGTTATGAAAAGCAGGGAAGAGAGAGGGAGATGGTTCCCTTCACAATGCAAATGAGCACCACAGTCAGGTGTCTGTTCTGATCTGCTTTTTGGAGAAGCCCTTCTCCTTCCTTGACTGCACAGAGCACCTCATGAGTTTCACTCTGCATCTGAGTTTGGTGCCTAAACTGGTGTCTAAAGATGCATGTTGGAAATATTTCTTCAGCAGGAAGCTACCAAGAATACAGAAGGTATCAGAGCAATGAAAATCTATGCCTATTCTTGAAACATGGGATTAAAGACATAGAATTGATACTTTTAATCTGTTTTTGTGTATATATGAATTTCACACTCCTGCCATTGATTTAGATGAATCCCTCAAAAATAATACATGAAGTTAATGTAATTATTATATTTTAGCTAGTAACTATTCAATAAGTATTGCTAGTTTTTTAGTAGCAAAACAAGTTATTCCTTGTTCTGTTGTATTGCTATGTAGGGAATGGTAAGACTGTTGGAGCTCAGGGAACAGCTGGGCATCAGCTGTTTGGTGGGGAGCAACTGTTTTCATTTGTGTTACTTGTTTTTCTTGGACTTTATTTATCTATCTTTGTTGTTTTAATTTTCCTTGCACTATCATTTTCATAATTATTATTAAAATACTAACATTCTTATCTCAGCCCATGAGTTTTCTCACTTTTGAACTTTCAATTCTCTTCCCCCACCCCAGTGAAAGGGAGTGAGCAATGTGAGGGTCTATCTGGTGTTTAGCTGGGGTTAAACCACGGAAGAAGAAATATTGCAATCAGCACAATGCAAAAAGAAAGGTTATGCTTACTGGCCATCTATGCATGATGATACAGAGGAAAAGAAGGTTGCAAAACTGAGAAAGCATATTTACATTAAGTAGATTCAGCCACAAAGAAGCAATTTTTGGATTGTGCAAGTCCTTGTAGAAAGCTACATAATTTTTTTAAAATTCATTAGAGTTATTACAGAAGTTCCTGTTAATTTTTCAGCCATTGCCATGGATGTAAAGGATGGCATGTTAGGATTAGGAAAAAAAGTGGCTACAAGTGATAAAGTAAGGAAAAGCTTATGCATGAAATTTTCAGAAACTCATTATTTCTGTACTCTAAAAGGTATTGACTGGACTTTGGATGTGGAGTGTGTTGAGAAAATATTGTGCAATATAAATATTATGGCAAAAGGAACAAAACAAATAAAAAAAAAATAGGAGTGAGATTGAATTGAGAGACTGAGACTTTGAAATTGAAAAACTCATGCCTCATCATTGCTTGTCTCAAGAATTTTATCTGAAGCAACTCTCGGGGGATCAAGGATTAATTCAGTCTTTCTTTTTTTTTTTGCTTTGTGTGCAGCATTGTATCTAACATGCACAGGTACAAATTAGAGATGAACTATAAGTTTTATCATGTTAGTGTTGTTAAGAGCATATCAGAAGAAGAGATCTTCAAAAGAATTTTGCCACATCTCCTTTGGAGTACTTTTGATCTGTGTAATATCTTTTATAATTTCTTTTTAAAAATAAGAACAAAAAAATTATTTTCTGAACCTCTTCTGTCATTGTGGATTTATTATTTTTTTCCATCTTTCTTTCAGCATGCTATGCAGGACTCACTTTCTCCTTAAAAGACAAATGCATAGTTTACTTACTGTGAGAACTACTGGAAACAGATTGATTTGTTCCCATCACAGCTTATTTTTCAAAAAACAACATCTTACATGGCCTCAAATTAGTCCAACTTTTTTCTATAATTTTTGCATAAAATTACAAGCTTTCTGTTTTAGTTTCATAGAGATTATAGAATAATTACAGCTTTTATCAGTCATTACTGGCCATTTTCTTACATCAGTGACTACTTTCTATTTGCAAATTGATACAATGAAAATACAGTGCATATTTACTTTCAGAAGCTGGGTTGGGGTCCCTTCAGGAGTTTGGGCCCTAATTTAAATTATGTTTCTTTTTTACTGTCACAAAAATATAATTCCTCTGCACTGTATTGATGGTAGCAGCAAAGCCACAATCCAAAGTATATTTGGAATTAAGAGGATTGTGTATTTTTCCAGGACAATAATTATTAGGCTTACAATAAATACTAATAATCTGCAAAAGAATATCAACCATGTTTCTTGCTTTCAGCTTCACTGAAATGTATGCTTTGAAACAAGTTATTGTTATTCAAAAAAGCAGGAATTAAACTCTAAGGTTGTGAATATAGGAAATGGATTTTTCTAATCAATTGCACTACTTATATATGCCTGTTCTGCCATAATCTGTTAGTGATACAAATATGTGTTTGTTTCTTTCAATATCTTTTAGTACTTCAGAAAAGGCGGTGAATAAAAATATGGTTTGTACTAGTTCACGTATTGCCAACAGTTGCTGATTTAATTCCTTCATTCTTGGTATCTTGAATCATCCAACAGCAAGATACTTCAAATTAGAATTCTAGGTTCAGATTTTGGAGCCAGCTTTTATTTATTTTTCATGTATACGCAAAATGTAATGTGAGAATTTGACATTATTGAAACATAATCGATATGTAACTCTTCGTCAACATTTTAACTGGAATTTTAGAAGGCAAAAAACTATTTCAAAATTTCATTTCTTCCACAATTCGGTAGTGTTCGCTCCACAATACTTTTGTACAAAAGCCTTCTTCTAGAACTTCAATTAGAATCAGCTTTATAAAATTATTTTCCCTCTGCTTTCTTCTTTCCCATTTTCATTTCAGCTGCTATCATGAAATCAGACTCATTTATAGTCATTTTGATTTCTGTGTGACAGAGATTTATCTTTGCTTGACATTGTTCATATTAAACTTCCTACTCATTTACCCCTGAAATATACATTTTTTTTCATCTTTTGTAAGGACTAGCAATTTTGAGGGGGAAAAATTAATGTTAAGTTCTGATATAATAGATTAGTTACTCAGACACTTTTTCAAAACAAATGCTAGAATTTGGTTTCATTTAATGTAGAGCTTTCATACGTAGGCAAGGTAAACAAATAGAGAAAAAAAACAGTCTTTTATTTATATTGGAAAAGTAAGTTTATTGTACTTGTATACATGTAAACTCACAAGGACACTTTCAAGATTTAGTGGTAATCATACAAGAGTCAGTGATAAAAAAATACATAGAAATCATACACATTTTCCAACTCTATAAGCTTAGTTATTGGCAAAGATTTCAAAAGCATCCTATCTTGATTTAGATGTCTTTTCAGACAACATCAATAAATAACAGTATTTAACAGCCTCTTTCTTTTTGTATACCCTGGAAACTATTAAGTGTAACTTTTCCACTTACATATTTAAAATAATATTTTTCTTTGAAATTGTCATTTTCAAGTATTTTTTGCATTTTCAGACAAAAACATAACTCAATTTGAAAACTTTTATTTTATATATGGTTCATATTCCAACACAAAAATTCAAGTTGTTAGTTAGTTCATTTCAATTGACATATATTTAATTAGGATAAATCTTGTAATATTCAGCTTCTGAATGATGAGAAACATTCAGATTCTGTAACATCTTTACAATATGGAAATGAATTGTGATAGCAAGCCCTGGAATAACCTATTTTATTTGTAAGATATAAATGAATATATTTAGAAGATGACAGAACAACAGTCTACAATGCACAGCACTTAAGGACAGTTTCCAGTTTGACCATAGGCCTGATTTAAATAATTCTATAAAGTTGAGAATAAATGATGTAAGCAAATCTGTTCTATAAACCAACCTGTTTCAGCAGCAGCAATATGCACTGTGCCTGTTTAATCAGGTATATTTACTACAGATGTACAGCTCTTTTGAGAAAGGGGAAAAAGAAGGTTTTAACTGCAAATGTCCTGTTTTTCCCCTCTCCTCCCTGTATACTAAGTTTGTATCAGGTTTACAGCTGGTATGGATGAGCTTCAAAAGAATGATGCTGGGGACAAACTCTGTGCCTTATTCTGTCCCCACACCTCCAAACTCCACACATCTTCTTCCAGCACACCTGGGAGATTACCTGTGTCCAGGATGTCATCACTTCCCTCTTGTAGGAGGCCTATGATCAGGGTATATATCCAACACTGTACACAGTGATACAACTGGGTTAAAATGAAGTTAAATATTAACTAATAAAGATATTCTGTACAATAACCAAGTGTTTTATTTCTTTCAGTTCTCATACACTCTCTCTCCCAGTCCACACTCGTATGGTATCAATAGGGTTTTTACTTCCTTCAAGGTCCTGCCTAAAAGGCTTCCAAATCTCAGCCCGTAGAGTTATTTTTCTATAACTGATGGTGGTTGGTGAAGGAATATTAGACATGTTCAGTCTTTCAAATGGAGGGAAAAAGGGAAAAAAGCTGATGATCTCGGGTCCTTTGACACCAGTATTGTCCTTGATGATCCATATGCGGAGACAGTGGGAGAGCTCAGTCCTCCACAGCAATGGCCACCATGAAACCTGGGAGGATGATACCCAAAGACCTGTCAATGGGACTGTGTTGTACTTTTGTGTCACCTGTAGCACATTGCCACTGTGGCAGCACAGATACTGCATGATCCTCCAGATGTAAATATTGCTCTCTTCTACATCTAGTAACTTTGAATACTTTTTCTGGACAAGTTCATGAGTTGTCGGGTGTTGTGTTATTTTTTTCTCCATAAGGTACCTTATTTATCAGCTGCAGCATGCCCTCAAGGAAGGGTATCCTAGGAATGGCTTGGCTGCCTTGGCAGCCGTCTTTGCCTTTCTCTTGCCGCAGCAGAGAAGGACTGAGAGTGGAACTGCTAAATATCAGAAAATCTCTCTAAAAAAATGAAAGTAAGCATTTAAATTCTTGAAAGCTTCTAGATGTTCTCCTGTACTGTGAGTGGCCATTAACCATTCCTCTCAAAATCCCAGGGACCCTCCACTTCGCCTTGTTGAACCTGACACAGTTGCATGGTAGAAACCATCCTGCATCTTTCACCTGCTTAATGGGCCCTGTCTGATACTTTTCTTCTGCAGTCTGCCTCTTTCACATTTCATCTACTAGAAGGAGCCTTATAGTAGTTCACAGGACCCTGGGGACCTGCTTGTGCCCTGGAAATCAGCAGAGAAGGGTTGTGCTCCTGGTACACCTTGCTTGCAGTAGGGTGAGAGCAGATGGTTAAGGACTAAGATTAGTCATGATCTGTGGCTGGAGATGGAGTTACTAATTAAGATAAGTGGATTTGTATTATGGAATGGTTTCTAAACTGGTATAAGGAAAGAAACTGGATGAATGAATGGCCAATTTACACAGTGGTTTCCTCTTAGCAACCTCTTCCCCTGCTAAGTTTGGGGATTCAAACTGGCTGGCTAGCTGAATCTTCACATATCCTCACACAATAAACAGTCTTCACATAGTGGCAAGATAGACAGGCAGATCCTGGTATCTCATAACTATTCCTGATCTTCAGAAGTATCCCTATATTCAGCTCTAAGCTTTAATCATCTCTTCTCCACCATCCTGGTTCCCGCCTACCAAAATGGCCAGAAAGTGTACAGAAAATTTTTAGCCCTCTGCTAGTTGGCTGTGTGCTGATCTTGAGATGCAGGGCCCAGCAGGATGCAGGTCCTCCTACCATGAGTACCCAAGAACTGAATCAGAACTGGATTTTCATTTTATATTTGTATGGATAGGAGATTTCAGATTTGTATTAACATTATTCAAGAACCAAAATCACCTGAAGTAAATGAGGATAAAGAGCTCAGATATTTAAAATATTTCTTTTTCAGGCTGTACAGACAGAGCTCTAAGGTGAGAATTTAAAGTAGGAAACACCTTAGGCAAAAGCAATTTAATTATTTGAACAAATAATTTATTTAAATTTTATCTTATGCATAGAGATTTCCCTCTTCCTAGGCTGTGGATTGGTGGATTTTAAAAAAATTATACAAATGCTATTGCATTTTTAGGATCAATGGAATGTGCTCAGGATTTCCCAATTAAAGCCCATTAACCAAGTGTATAAATATCTTTTAAATAAAGTTGCTTCCAAACGGTACACTTCATGCTAACAAATCCAAAATCTGTTCCTTTTGACAATATATTTATTCCAAACAAATTGTAAACTGATGATTGCGTGCAAGGCTATTTTGTGTTGACTGAAAGAACATGCCCGTAAGAACTGTCTCACATTATGAACACAGCATATGAAATATCACACATTACATCATTCTAAAGAGTCCTTGTTCACTCTCTATGGCTTCGATTGCTGCTAAAGGGCAATCTTCTGAGACAATAGATTGAGTTCAGACTGAAAATGAATAGTAGCAAAGCAATATCCTGACCAGTTAAAACATAGACTTGATTCTTTGAAAAGGGTGATTTTACACAGTTGAAAACAGTTAGGGACAAAATCATGTGGGAGGAAATACTGAAACATAAAAGCATGAATTATGATTGGGAATTGTTTAAAAATACTTTATGAAATGTCAAAGCCTCCCACAATTTTATGGTCGTGAAAGAGCATTTCAGTAAAATAACCACCTTAGTTAAAATGAGATGTGGAAATCGTAATAAAAACATTTTTTTCAAAACTACAATGTGTAGAAAAAAGAGAAGCATTCAAAAGAGACCAAAAATTCTGGAAAGTTGTATCAGCACCACAGTCTGTGTATATCCTTTAAAGTTAAGAATCATAACAAATTTTATAAATTTACTGAGAACAAATGAAATGTAAAATCTGCAGTATTAAAAGCTGATATTAACTAAAAGTGCTATAATGACTAAGTGAAATTCACAAATCATACAAATACTACATAAGTATTCTACTTTGGTCCTTAAAAACATACAGAAAAGGGAAAACTAATGTGCTAGTTTTAAGAAAGGTGTAATATCTAAAAGCTGAGAGAGTTGATAGCCAGCAATATCAAGAAAATGGGACACAGGTCTCCATTCATTAAGTATGTAGGCACCTGACTGGCAGCTTTGGAAAAAGCAACCAAGCTCTCTATTGAGAGCAAAAGAATGGGTCAGTCATCATGGAATAGAAATCAGAAAAGCTTTAAATTTGAATTATTAGCTGCCTTAAATAAGGCAATAGACACTGTTTATCTCAGCAATGTCAAATCCTCTGGCACATCAAGGTTCTACCCAACACCACTGGAAAATGCCTTAGATTTCACTAATATGATGTCAGAGTAGAGTTTGGGGTATTTTTTGACATATTTTTGAGGACCCTGAAAAGCAGCTTTTTTTTTAAAATCATGCTTGGAGGAGTGACCATAGTAAGAGTTAGGTGGCGATGTATGACTGCTTCCCAAACTGTGTGCATGTTTTATACAATGACAGTTTAGTGACAAAACTACAAATTACTTCCGTAAGGAAGCTTGGATTAAGGATCTCCTCCTTTTTTGTAAACATTCTAGTCATTAGGGTACTCTTTTATGTAATTTTTCTCTCTTCTTACTGCCCAATTGACCCGTCATTATTTTATACAAAGATGTTACAAGCAACTTGACCTCAGTGTAATTTCTACAGTAATTATAAAGGTTTATTCCTTACAGAATGATGTCTTTGTTTACTGTTTTGGGGAAGCAAGATTTGTATAGGCCTATACTACTTAATAAAATAGACTCAAAAAAAAAAAGCCTGGCTTCCAAGGCCCAGTGAGTGTATTGGACTCACATCCACAAGATCACTTTCACCTTCCTTGCCCCCAAAGCTGTCTTGCTGCATTTATGGGTCAGTGGATATCACATGGGCATTTTATCTGTGTGGACACAAGTTTGCACCATGCACAGCTTCCATGCAGTGTGCACAGGACAGTCAACACCCACAAAGAACATCATGCCTTGTTATCCTCCATTTAGTTCCTCGCATAACAGATTGATGCTGGTACTTCTGTCACTTTTGTGACTTCTTTCCTTTTTGTCACCTCTGCATTTCCTGGTAATGCTCATGACAGAGACAGTTTTTGATGCTACTACTGGCCTGCTCATTGGATGCAGGGATCTGAGGGTCTTCCTTTGCAGATAATGTTCCTGACAGGCTGCCTGGAGGCATGGTCTGGGCACAATTTGGTGAATGTCTCCCAGATTTTAAGGACTGATGGTTCTCTGAGGGCAGGTCCACATCAGAAAACAGGTTTACCTTGGCAGCTTTTGGGTTTGGAAGAGGGTGGGTGTGCACAGTTTATACTGTAAGGAAATCATTAACATCATGACATTCTTTGCCATGTCTTCTGCAGCCTGCAGTGTAGGGGTTGTGGGTTCTGCCTGCCTGCATATTAGAAGATGCTCTGCTGTGTGACATTGCTGCCCAGACACACAGAGATGTAGTGATGTCCTCTGCCATTATTACTGATGTTACCTGCTGCTTCTGCTGAAGCAGAGCCATCTGAGGTGCTGCACATCAAGTGTCCAGTACTGAGTGGGTGTTCACCAGATTGTCATGAAAGCCAGTCTCTTACTACAAATTCAAACTGCAGAGAAACCTTGAAGCTGAACACCTGCTTCCTGAATTCCATCTGTTCATGAGGAGCCAAGAAATTGGCAGGTGCAAGGGGACAGTGGATGCTACTTCATGGGTAACCATATGAGTGGAGATGATATTGAAGGTTAAGGATATTAGGAGAGTTGGGAAGTTCTGAGGGAAAATATGTCATGGATATTTGCCATTTAAGACAATCAAAATTCACTCCTAAGAGCATACTTTTCATTCCAGCAGTGCATGGAGAAAAGTGTTTCTCTTCTGTGCAGCTTATGTGCCCTCAGATGGATCCAGAAAGGATCACGGACCCCTTTGTAGCCATGCATGGCAGGAATATTCCCTGCTTGGAGGGATGTATGTGCAAGCTGCACAGGGAAAGGTGTATGAAAATTAGAGATAAAAGAGATGAACTGCTTTTTTTCTGAACACAATATCACTATCATAGCTAATGTGATCATGTTCCCCAGAGATACACTGAGAAAACATTTCTCTTGGTGATGACTCTTTTTTCCAGAGAGAAGGCTCAATGACAGTGACAGGTGGGAAATGGAAGTAAGATGCCATACAAATAGGCATAAAGTGGAGATTTTTGGCAGACAGGATAAATAACCATTCAAACAATTGTGCTGGAACATACTATAGATTTTTTAAAGAAAAATATTTTTTAAAGAAAAACTTTTCAATGAACTATGGCTTTAAACAACTATGAGTTTCATACAGAAACTTCAAGATAAGGTGTTCCAGCATGTAATAGGCAATTAAGCTGAATATACTACCCCAAAGGTGCATTTAGGTTGTAAAAGCTAGGAAGGTGCCTCTTGAAACTCCTTACTTGCATCCAGTGGTCAATTTTCATCATTCGTGTCAGTCAGTGAAGGTGAAAAATTAAACTGCCCTTTTATGAGAGTTTTTTTCTTAATGCCTCATCGGAATTTTACACATTAGAATTGTTGGCTTCTCTACAGTCTCCTTGTTCTCTCTTTTATATTAGAGCTTGATAAAAGGATGGGTAATGTTGTTCCATCTCTTTTTGACCCCATTATCACGGGTCTATAATCATTCTCGCCAACCTGGGGGATTAGAAGTGATCAGCATTTTTGTGGCTTGCAACAATTGAAACAACACACACAATTCTTTCCATGTTTGGTTTTTTTTTTTGTTTTCATAAATACTCTCATTTTTATTAACAAAAAATGCTAAATTTACTTAAAGCTAATGAATCTGATAATTTCTTCCAGTTGGATCATGTCATAATTAGGCTGGTCACATTAATACAAAAGTTATTTTTTGCACTTCAGTATTGGTCTTTATTCAGAGTTTGTATTCAAGCGTGAAAACTTCTTTTAGGTATCTAAATGTCTCCTCCCTGAGCAGATAAGGGATTTTAAAGCTTTTTAGATGCTTGAGACACATAGATTCTTTTAAGCTGTGCTTATCAGTATGCACAATGATATAAACTACAAGCTATTTTCCAAGATTCAAATAGGAGGCCAGTATATACAGTATAACAAATTCTTCCCAACCTTCTGACTTTGATCTCATAGCTTTACACTCATGGAGGCCAATATTATGTTTCTTTCTGAAATAAAAGTCCATAACAGGTGTGGTTGTCAGCATAACAACTTTCTTCAGGAGAAAAGCAGAAAATGCGTTTTTTGTTGAATATAAATTCAAATACAGAACTCCTCATCTATCATCCCTTCAGCTGAGGGCTTCAGACCACTCTCCATATTCTTCAGTCAGCCACCACAGTTTGGATGCAGTCCTGGAAGCCTAGTTAGTAAGGAGAAAAGATAATAACATGAGATTTCCAGAAACAAGTTCAGGACAGAAGTTATTGCTGCAGCTTCTTTTCTCTCTCTGTTCTGTTTATCTATGTGAAACAGGTGGTTGGAAAGCATTTTCTAGTGCAGTAAGACAAATATGTAGCAACAGCTTCAGTGCTGCAAACTCACTCTAGTGTAAATATAACACTTTCATCTTGTTTTCTGGTAGTACAATGATGTTTTCTACCTCAAGGTGCCTGGTGTCTTCTGGTAACCCCGACTAAATCTCAATGAATTTTTTTTATGTCATTATCTTTTTACATTAACAGAGGTTAATTCTCGAGGCAGTTCTCAAGTATATGCACAGCTAAGTTTTACTGCAGATTAAATTCAAGTATATAGACAGTGCAGGCCTTGAAAATGAACTTAAGGGATTGCTCATTAGAGCAGTGGTCAGAAACAATAATCATCTGTGTCTCTGCCTTGTTCACAAACTCCAAGTTCAAAGGCAGCTATTGGTCTCCAGGGAATACTCAAGTGTTGCATTGGAATCATAGTGGCTGAAGAGTTACATTTTCTTATCAGCCTGTTACTATTGCTAATGAAAATTTATTAAAGAATTAAAGAATAAAGTGAAAATGCCCTATCTACCCACAGAAGTTGTGTTCTGGTGTCTTTTATAAAATTGGCCTGTAAAAACTGTGCCTGAAGCCAAATCATGGAGCTATGCAGAACTTACTGTCTGTATCTGCTTTATTTTTTGTAAATACATGCTTTGTTAAGGTGAGGGATACAGAATATTTGAAACTATTGAATATATTGAATCTTTGAACCATTTCCAAAGGGATGACACCTAAGCAATTCCCCCATACTTACATTTCTCCCATCCTGGATTAAGACTGCATTGTTTGCAAATTCTCTGACCGTGATTTGACATTATGTACATTTGATAGCTGAAAAACAAATTGAAGAAAAACCACAGGCATACTGGAAGAAAATAGAACTTATTCTTTTACACACTGCTCCATAGTATGAAATATTAATCTTCTTGTAGGTTTTTTTATAACACAAATTGTTTGTGTTTCTTCTATTCTTCTCATAACAATAGACATTTTTAAGTAAGTCCACTCGTGATTCTGAGCATCTATTTTCCATTTTACTGCTGTTCTCAATTTTCTCTGCAGGCATCTTCAAGGCATGCCACACATTTTCTGTCTTCTGCTGTGAGAATGCAGTAAACATGAACAAAAAAATATGGCACATTTGTTCTGTATTACCGATTTTTGCATGATTTCTTAAGCAAAACTAACCTGAAAAATGAAATTACATTTGTATACTATAAAAAACTACAACATATTAATTTTCAAGGTCCAGTTATTTATAATATGCTAAACACTTGCTAAGATATCTGGTAGTCTTGCTAGGAACTTAGTAGTTATGATACCTTACTCTCTGGTTAACAAAAATAATTTTACAGTTAAAAAAATAATTTTGTTCCAGTTATTTGCACACTTAAGGGCAAAAGCCAGCTTGAAATTGTATTTTGGTATTTTATCTACCTATGTGAATTGCACAGCCTGCAACTCAAAAGTTAATGAACCACACAGGGCAGTTAGAAACCAATGGTCCATAGGAATTTTAATATATTGTACATACAACCATACAGTTCCTCCTAATTCATTTATTTTTTGTTCTCTCAAGTGAGGTATTTCTGCATTAAGCAGAATCTAAATCAGCTGTGTATACACAAATTTGAAAATATATTTTCAAGTCAAATAATGAAATAGAGGCAGCATAGCTAGATGTTAAAAACATGCAGATGTGAATTCAGAAGCACGCAAAAAGTTAATGTATTGATATGATACAAAAATACTTTTAAATTTGTGTTCTTCCCTTCTGGCTTAAGAATCAAACATCCAACAACAAGCCATGTTGAGCAATATGTCCTGAAACAAGGATATCTCCCTGAATGCCACGAAGGGCTGGAATAAAACTGAACTAATAGCTGATGACAGCTGCTTACCTGCAGGTTTAATAAATCCCTGAATGGATGTTTCTCAGTGTCTGCTTCAAAACCTACTTGGCCTTCAGAGCTGACAGAATAGCATCAGTGGGAATATTAGAACTTCGAAAAAAAGCAGTTCCAGCATACTTAAGCAGACTTAATAATTCTCATTTCAGCAAAAGAAAGCCTTGCTTCTGAGTTACAATGAACCCCTGCAAAAATTTCAGAGATAATATGTTTTTAATACAAAACAATTTTGACTCTGGAAGGTTCTGATGAGTTTTTAGTTATGCCCATTAGACACATACAACTTAAAATAATTTAAAAGTTCTATCATATGTCTATCAGTATGTGTGAGCTTACTGAGAGAAGCAATGGATTGAATGTTCAGAATAAACAAGTGGTCTTAAAATAAAAAGAATTAAAAACTTCCCCATGAAAAAATTCCACTTATAATCCAAATGACAACAGAGGACAAGTATAGTAAGTTTGTAAGACAACATGTTCAGATTCTTAGATGATAAAGTTTAAAGATAATTGTCCACAGAACTACCAAAGTAGATAGCTAATAACAACATAATACCAAAATAAAAACAGATCAACAAGATCCAACAGATCTCTACAAAGCAGTTTGACACATTTTGTAGAAAGCTATTACTTGTTTTAGCAGCTAACAGTTGCTGCTAAGACTGTTGAGCCAACACGGAATGAAAAGTAATGAATCAGAAGTAGTGTTAAAGGCTGAGTTTAGGAAAGACAATGTTGCATATTACATGCCCTTTTATACAGAAGTATAGCAAAGAAATATTTCTTTGCTACTACAAAATTAGGTCATTCTTAGAGTAAATAAAAAATAATTATAAAAAAGGTATTTTAGTAGTATTTCCACTCCATGAAATTTTTAATTCAAATGTTGGATACCACTACTGTATGTGGTTGTGTTGTTCTTAATTTAGTTCCTCTTGAATCTTTGGGGCAAAGCTTTAATTATGACACTAAGTGAGAGTTGTCTGACTGACAGCAGCTGACATGTTACTGTGCTTTTGCTCAAGTTTTCATTACTTTGCAATTAGTATTTAGCAATTAGTTAGCAATTAATAGTAGAGGCAATTTTTCGTTTTCAGAAAAAAAAGGACAGTATTTTTCTGGAGTCCAACCTAAGTATAAACAGAGCTCTTAGCTGTTCTGCATTTTTTACTTTCATTTTAGAAAAATGTAAGAAACTTAGATTCTCAATGCCTTGCCTTTCATTTTCATCCTATTCTCTCAGCTATTTTACACTTAAAAATAAACCCAAGTGAATATAGCACAACAATTCATGAGCAGAAATTTATGGAATCTTATGAAAGCTGTCTGAGTGAGGACAAGTACTATTGTCTGCATTTTTTTGCTTGATGAGTGAAGTACAGAGAGATGAAACTATCTGGCAATAGTTCTGAATAGCATTAGCAGTCTGAACTCAAATATGAGTTGAGATTTGCAGTATAGAGACTTTTAGAGTGAAGATACTTTTGAAGAAATACCTTATATAGAATATTTTTGCAATTTAAAGATTATCTGTTACTTTAGAAATAGAGTGAAAGATGAAGTGAAGACTGAAGTGGTTCTTGGAGAGTTTCAAAGAGGAAACAAAGAGTCATTAAATTTAGGTGCTGACATTCTACTTTAGGAACCCACTGTAATTCTGATTTTAGTTCCGAGTTTGTGACTAGAGCAGGAATGCAGTTTTCACAAAAATGCTGAACTATGCAATTTGGACTGAAATCACTATCTGATTTTCTTCTACATATTTGTTCATACAGTGCAAAGACAATGTGATAGACTGAAAAGTTGATGGTTAATGTCTCAAACAATTGGCCATTTCCAGAGCAAGATGGCGCTTTGCTGATGATGTGCAAGGAAGCATCCAGGTGCAGAGGGGGTGTGCACTCACCAGTGAAGCTACAAGCTGGGTTTTGAGACAGATGAGGAAACAGGAAGATAAGATGCAGATCCTGCAAAATGGGATAGTGCTTTTTATCAAGCCAGTGTTCTCCCTTACAAAACTGGCTGCCGGTGAGTCTCCATGTACACCCCAGGAGAGGTATTGGGACATTTACACATAGGCTTGAGGGTGTTCATCCCTTCTGGTGGAGCATGACTGGTTAGGCTATGCTGGCATGAGAGGCAGTGGTCTGTGGAGGACTGGTGCATGATCCACTGTTGTAACAGACAGTGTTAAACTCCCCCTTCAGGTGTTCCCACATGAACATCAGCATTTATTAACCCACTGAACTTTGTGTTTCATGGGCTTCTGCCACCCTAAAGTCTTTGACCATGTCGACCAACTGACATTGAAATTGCAACAATCAAGTCTTGTCTTTGGGTCCACAGGTGGTGATATCTTTCCTCTTTTCTATCCTTCCACTCTTATCCCTTCTTTGTCTTTCTCTTCCTTATACATTTTCTTAATAGTTATTTTTATGCTTTTATATTGCTATTTTTCTATGGATAATAACAAAAAGGGTTACATACCTCATTTTCATTGCAACCAAATCATTCTAAAATAGACCCTATATGTATATATATATACATATTTATATAAAGGCACTTCATTCAGCATCACATCACTCTAATCTGCTGCAGGGGATCTATTAACAAGCTCAGTAGCCCTTGCCTTCAGGGGCAGGTCATAACACTCAAGCATTTCAGCTTTAAAAATCAGGGAGAACATGACAAGAAAAATGTAGTTCCTTTGAGTTTATGCACGTGCAGAGGTTTTCTTCAAGAAAAATACACTCAAGTCCACTGAGAAGATAGAGGTCACAAGTTGTTTACTTGTGGAAAGATTAGGTGAGTTGAATCTGGTTTAATACTGTTTGATTTCATTTCGCTTCCCTGCACATGAAAACAAAGAATTTCTTTTCTTACAGCAGTACATACATTGGGTATTCCATATTATTAACAATGTCCAATCCTCTTATTTTTGACCAGTGAAAAATTACAGGGATGTAAGATGACCAAGGCAAACCAAAACCAACACAATTTCTACTATTTTGACTGGGCGTCAATCATTATTAATTTGTGTTTAAAAATCCAATCATGCTGTGGCTACATTTTAGGAGCAGTGTTTTATGATGATGATGATGATGATGATGATGATTTGATTATATGAACTTTCTGATGGTTATGTAATAAGAATGATCTACTAAAATAGTAGAAAAGCTTTTCCTCACTTTTGCTTCCAACTCTGGCCTAGACCCCCACTTTTCTAACAGAAAAGGGAAAATTGGCACATGATAGCAGCCTCCCTCCTGTGTCTATGCTGGGAAACACAGCTTAGGAAAAAAAAAAAATCAACTTCAGACTTTCTTTTAGTGGATACTACATTTTCTTAGATGGGAGATTCGTCCTAAATGAAGCACAAAGGACTACAGCAAACCTCTTGACCTACTGACAAAAACTGATGAAGAGGTGCAGCATGTATGTCGATTGAAAAGGAGGAGAAACATTACCCTGCTGACCAGTGCAAAGGGCCACATCAGTGGATTATTCAATCCTCAGCCTGCCAGTGCATTAGGGTCACTAGGTTTTGGAGTGCTGTTCACTGCATTAAAGAGTACAAGGCTTACATGCACTTGCTCGCTACTTTAGACACAAAGGTACAAGGACATCCTTGTAGTTCTTTTCGGTTTTCATATCCATGCTTCGTCACAGTCCTGCCTCCAGCTGAAATACCCAAAGCCACAAAACTAGATATAAGGGCTCTAATAACTAAAACCCCACAAGGAGAAATAAATATACAAAAATTGTTGCCGCTACATAGCCGAAAGGATCGCATAGTTTCTGATTTACAGTCCCTGGGTCGAAGAGGCTAGCCTGCAATTGCAGGAATTGAGACTTGATAATTATCATCCCCATTTCAGTCTTTTACCTTGTCTAGTGTGCTCTGGTCAATGGCACCACAGACTGTTTTTGTTCTTCAGATCAGGCAAAAAACTCCTTCAGATCTTTGCCAAGTAGGCAGCACTCAGAAATAAGAAGGGTAAAGCATTAGGCATACTGCAGTGAGGTAGGGAACCTTTCTCTTTCTGCCTACCTTGTTGTTAACTTTTGAGTTTAATATTCCAAAAGGCAGGATTTAACAACTATATCTCAAGGGGCAATTTTAAAAATTACATGGATGGGGCTACATGGAGCTAATAAATATAAGAGCAAACAGAAATGCTCTGAATGAACTTCATTTATTTGGAGGAAAAACTTCCTTTTCCTAAGCTATTTAGTAATTATCTTGGAATATTTTTTTCCTCAGTAGTTGATTTCTAAGGAAAAACAGTTGCTGATTTTCAGTCTTTTTAATTAAAAAACTTCTGGTGAAGGATATAATTGCTAAATCAAGCAATGGAATTGTTTTCTTTTTTTGTCATTTTCTAGAAATAAAGCTGAAGGTGCCTTGAAAAGTAAACTATAGAACAGGAAAACATTAAAAAAAAATAGCTCATTTTCTGAGGCCTTTTCATGGTAATATGACCCTCCAAGCTAATTGTTTTAAAAACAAAACAAAAAAAATTAATTAATTTATGAGAGTAAATAAGAATAAGATGTTGTTATAATCAATGTCAAGAGAATGGACTGATTTTAACTTTCTTTAAGTACAAAGTATATACTAGAATATGAAAAGATAGATAAGACAACATGTTTGACTTACATGGAGGATGTCTGTGTATGTATTAAATAACAAGTTTATATTATTATTCTATCCTAGGGAATGGAAATCTCTTTCAGCCCTTGAACATATTCTCAGTAATACAATTTCCATGGCTTCAGACCTTTAAGACTTCCTTTTTGTACTTGGCATGAAATCCTATCTGCATAGAAATCCTCAACAAAGTTTTCATTGCCTTAAACTATTTGAATGTATTTGCATTGCACAAAGATGGAAATGTAGTCTGGAAATAAGGATCTCGGGATAAAAAACATCCTAATGGTATTGGACCCTTGAGATTAGTGGTAGTTGATTTGATTTTTTCATTTGCTTGTATGCAATTATGCCTGAAGAACTATTTTTATATTTTTAGAATCTATTTTGATGAGCACCTTATCTGTCAGACTAATCTGTCCAACAATGCTCAAACAAACTGTAAGTTTGTTTTATCCTCCTTCATCTTTGTATAGATGTAGAAATAATATAAATAATGTCCACTCTTTGGGCAACTGTGGAAAAGCTTAGCTGTATGTTTGAAAGTTTAGATCTAAGTACTCTGAAGTTTAACTTTTCCTTAAGAAGACAGTGTGTATGTATCCAATAAATATTTTCAGGTGACCAGAATTTTTTTTAAAGTTTTCTGCTTGAATAGTATGAAAAATCTATACTGTTGGATTTTTCTTTTCTAGTTTTTTCTTGACTTGCAAAAATTTTTAAAAGAGCATTTGTTGTCTACATTAGCATATTCTTTTTTGTTGTTAAATCAGCTGAAATGATATTCAATTACACAAGAACTTAAATTTCTACATTGACGAAGCTGATTAAAACCTATTCAATCAGGCTGTAGTGTGATCAAATTTGGTCTGAAAGGTCAGGCTAAAATAGCTTCCTATTTCTCCATCCGATGTTTATAATCTCTTAGGTTAAAGCCATCTGACAGAGACTTTGCTTAGACAGAATGGCATGCATATGGAATGAAGAGGGTGGTAGATTTGCTTTTATGAGGAAATGCAAAGAAAGGGCCTTGGAGTATGATTTTGTTCTTCAAGATATGCAGAGCAAGTGAAAGGGAGAAAAAAAGCTGAGATACTCAGGCGAGGGGGTGGGAAGAAAAGAATAAAACTAAAAAAGAGGGATAGAAATTACAGAATTAAAGACAGCTGGTCAGACCAGTTACTTGCAATGTTCCAGGATTTTATTTTTGTATTTTGTTTCTTTTTATTTTATTCAAAATAATCTGTTTTTCTTTGTATCTGTCTTCATAAATATTCCACCATTTCTCCCTCTGTTTTTTCTTTAACTTCTGCATTTTTGATGCCTTTTTGTCAAAATCATTTTGAGAGGAAACAGAATCTAGTCATGTACCTTATTCTTCCTGCCTAAAGGAGATTCTCTTGGAAATTTAAGTTCCTCTCCTCTCCTCTCCTCTCCTCTCCTCTGTTCTTCTCCTTTGCATGGGAGAAGAAAACATTGACGCAGATTCAACAAATAAAAATTTTTAAATAATGGATATTTCCTATATTGTCATATCTGGTTTTGTCTGCAGTGAAATTTTTAACTTTATCCACAAATATAATTGCAATTCTCCTGTCTATCTTGATCAGAAACCATGGGCAGAATGAGAGTGTGATGCTTTAATGTTTGTGTTTGCACATCAGTTTTGTAATTAAGCATTTGTAAATTCACACTGAATACTTTTGTAATTAGGATCAGGAATGCTCTCCCTAAGCTATATGGATCCAGCCCCCACCTTGGAGGGATGGCTAAATGTCAGAGAAGTCTCTTAACAGCAGCTGAGCAGATCCAAAGGACTCCTCTGCTTTGCCAGTAGCTTAATCCCCTGTGCAAAGTCTTTATCTGGATTTGTGTGAGAGACCACTATTTAGCATTCAGTAAGGAGACAAGGCTGTTCTCCTACAGTGATGACCTCCCCGACCTACTAGAGGAAACCAAAAATTACACTGATCCATTAGAAAGATTAAGACAAAGACAATAATAGCTGCTGTGATTTATCTTTCTGTTTTTATGAAAAGTTCACAAGTTTGCCAAAAAATGACAGGCAGGAATAGATAATCTCTGCTTTTTATCACTCAGATCAGACAACCTCAATGTTGCCAATGAAAAGACAAATGCCACGCTTCTATTTGTGGAGGCCGAACAAAGAATAGATCATTCTTTTTCCCCTAGGATATATAAAGTTAAAATTCTTTACTTTGAGGACCAGAGTAATAATTCAAGTGACATTTGGCAAGGTGAAACAAATAGACAGCTATTATTACTAATGTACATTTGTTTCATTATTTGACACAGACAAGGTCAGAGAGCACTGACCATTTTCTCTACAGAACTTCTGCAGTCAATCAGGGTATGTGACTTTCAGTGAAATCTCTACTGATACAGGGATTTTGTAGGTGATATTAACAGCAAAATTGGATAAAACTTTATTTTTTTGTAATTTGCTGGAAATTTATTCATCCCTCTCTCAAATCAATGGAGTCTGATTATAGAATTATCTGCAGCAATCATCACACATTTCAGGAATATCAAGGTTGGGTAATTAAAAATAGCAAATCTGTGCAAATAATTTATCAATAAAGGTGAAATGGTGAGGTTTTGTTATATTCCACTTAGCAAAGAGGCTAAAAAAAGTGAAGAAATTGTTTGAGATTTTTAAGGGGGAGGTTGCTGAGTTTGTGTTTTTTTGGGGGTTGTGTTTGTCTTTTATTTTTTTAAATTTGCTGCAGTGCTATGAATTTACATAACTCAAGCCTATGAGACATGACACCCTTCAAGATGGAAAGATGGAGGAGGGAAAAGTTAATATTAAACATGAAGTCTCATGTAGTCCAATCCAATTCTTGTCAGGACTATACTGCTACATGGAAATATTGTTTTGTGGTAAATTTTTAGCATTAGAAATAATCTTTCTGGTTCTGTCAGAGAACAGTGTATGAATCTATTGCTCTTTTTTTAAAATGTAAGAGCCTGTAGTTATTCAATAAAATAATGCATTTGAGTATCTTACTCTGCTAATGTTTTTTATGCACTGTTCACCAGAATAATTTACAATACTAATACTCAAATTGCTGAATAAATGAGGTTGGGAAGTCTAGTCTAACCCCTCTGCTCAAGGTCAGCTAGAGCAGATTGCCCAGGACCTTGTTCAGTTGTGCTTTAAATATTATTGAACATAAGGCTCCAGAATCTCTCCAGGCAACTTTTCCACGTATTTTTGAATATCAGCACATATTATACTCTAACTGACTAAAATCTGTACTCCTGACAATGTGATGGAGATGGATCTGTACCTGAATTCTCTTTTTTCATTTTGGTACTGGACACCTACTTTAAGGAACACTAAGAAAATTCAGAAAAATATACCTCAGTTAATAATGAGATGACTACAAAGAAGGCATTTACTAGCATAGTAGAAAAGTTGAGGACATTCTAAATTTTATTTTTATAAAATAAAAAATATACTACTACAATGTGCATATATATCTGTACTGGTGTTTCTTTTTTGCAGAAAAACCAAACTAAAACAAAGCACAAAACCCAGTAATAGATCACAGAGAACGAGCTTTCAAGTCACTTGCATTTGTTGTTGGAGAAAAAATGAACGTAGTTGACCATCATAACTTGAGGCAACTATGTTTTAGAATATTATCCTTTTGACTTCTGGTGTCCTGGTTTGACCATTTTTTGAATGTGAAATATGAATGGGATGTGAATAATTCATAGAATCACAGGATCATGGAATGTCTTGTGTTGGAAGGGACCTTAAAAATCTTTTAGTTCAAACCCCTCCTCCATGGTCCGGGATATTGTCTGCTAGATCAGGTAGGTGGTGCAGGGCCCCGCCCAGCCTGGCCTTAAAGACTTCCAGGAATGGGGGACTTTCCTGTTCCCATGCCTCGTCATCCTCAGAGTAAAAATTTCCTCCTGATATCTAACATAAACCTACCCCCTCTCAGTTCAAAGCCTTCCTAGCCTTGTCCTATCACTACATGACCTTGTAAAAAGTCCTTCTCCACTTTTTTTATAGCTCTTCTTTAGGTACTGGAAGATGCTGTAAGATCTCCCCAGAGCCTTCTCTTCTCCAGGCCAAACAGCCCCAATACTCTCAGCCTGTCTTTATAGCTGAAGTAATTGCACAAAGCATTCTGAGAGGAGTAAGTTGAATGGAAAAAAAACCAACTTCTGAGTAACATTCTGTGATTTCTACCCAATTATTCCCTACTGAGTTCATAAAAGTACTCTCCTGTGCATCATTGAACTTATTTGTTTGAGGAAGAAGCAATCAGAAAAAGTAAGAATTACAGATTCTGAATATTGGTTTTAAGAGAAAATGCAGAGATTAAAAAACCCTAATGAATTCTCTGAAGACTCCATTGCACACTTTTTCTTCATTTAATCTTACACAGCCAAGAAAATTGACAGAAGTAGCAACCCAAAACTACTTTTCTGTAAAATAGACCTCCTGAACAACATTTTTATTATAAATTTTCATTTACAGCACCATAAATAACATGAACACACACTGTATCTTACACAGAATTGGTTTACAATTTCTTATTCTCCTTACTACATCATATAGGGAAAAAATCCTCACCTTGGACAAATAATGTAGTTTTTTACTACTCAAAAGTCAGAGTGATATCTCACTTCCAGGAGCAAAATAATTCTGAATAGTTTAACACTTCAGAAATATGTTTTTACCTTATGATGATAGTACTTTAAAATATGAAAGAGGTAGTAGGGGAGGCATGAACTTGATTCCAGACATGTTTGCCCTAATTTAGAGGAGTTGCATGTAAATCCAAAGACTGCATGCAAATCAAAAAATCATGAAAAATTTGGGTTTTTTTCTTTTCCTGAGTCCATTGTCTCGGAAAAAAAAATACAGGTCTGTATTTGTTTGATGTGTTATTCGTAGTACAGGAAACCAAAGAGCTAAACCATCTCCTGTAAGACGCTTTTATCCAGTCTGAGACATATATAGCAGGTAGTTCCTGTCTACACAAGGACGAAAGTTCTGTTTAAAGCACTAACTGTTCTCATGAACCCAGTTTTCAATCTCTCAATTCACACCAGAGACAGACAAATTTTTGCATCGTAATAATAATTCTGCAGAATGTCATAAGGATTTTTTAGTTCAGACTCTGCTAACTTTTACATGCACAAGCTCATTCAATCAGAAAGATTTCTTCCTGTCCTACTACACAATGTGTTCTTGATCATAAATGAGCAATCACTGAAAGCTTTGAACAAAATCTTCTCAGGGAGGGTGTACTTGAGTGTTACCAATGAACTTTATGTCTGCTGCTAGAGAAATCAGAGCTGTAAGGCATCATTGAGTTAAGTTAAAACATCTATCCTTATGAAAGGAAAAGAATGGGGGGGGAAAAGGCCTAGCTAGTGTGTACCACAGAAATAGCTTTGCATCCTTTGAAGTTGGAACATCTCTGACACTTACTAACCCTGGGTCTTGGTGATAATGAGTACCACAAACATGCCAAGGTTCGAGGGAACAGAGAGAATGGAATAATATTCTATTATTCACGACATTATACTGCTTGTTTTTTTGTAAATGGAATGTGGGATTAACCAGCAATGTAGGCTTTTTCTGTCCTTTAGCATAAACACACATCTTTCATCAGTGTGGGCACTTCACAAAGGTAACACAGCTGTGTGTGCCATGCCCTCCTTTAGCAGGATTGATAGCCAGCCCTGAACATCTGGAATGTGCAGGCAACCTGACTGCAGGCTGACTACATTTGTAAACAGTTTGTACACAAGGTAAACTACATGATTCTCAGATTATTTCTGAGAATCTTGTATTGTGCCTCCAAAAGGCACTGTTGAAACTTCTTGAAACTTCTTGAACTATTCTGTCCCCTGTGCATATTCTCCAGGCTTCCATTTATTTTTCTTGTCTTTTCAAAATCTTTTCCTCCTATTTTCCTCATACCAGCAGTAAAGTGTGAAGGTGAAGGATGATGTCTAAATTAATGCCACTATTGAAGACTATTCTTTAAAAGAGCTGTGAAAGGGACTTGCTCAAAGTATGAAATACAAAACATAGAAGATAATTTCAGTGACAGGCTCCAACTTGTACGGAGACAAATGGTATCCCTGGCTTTTCATACACTGAAGTGGTCTTTTATTAAAAACAAAAGATACATAATCTTCAGATATTTTTCTAATTGGGCCATGCAGTCCAGACAGTTGATTTGACTTCCTTCTTTGATTTCAGAGATAGGTGGAAAGAGGTGTCAGATTAATTTAGGCCTATTACATAACATGATTCATTTGAGACAAGTTCTGTTTACAGTCTTTCTTTCTCCTAAGAACTCAAATTTTTCTCCATAAACTTAAAAGATCAGTACTGGGACAAGTAGGGTTTAATGTCTTCATCAATGACAAAGATAATGGGATCAAGGGCAAACTTAGAAATTTGTCAGATGTCTCCAAATTGAGTAGGGCAGTTGACACACCTAAGTGATGGGATGCCATCCAGAAGGATCTGGACAAAATCAAGAAGTGGGCTCAAGGGGAATTCCATGTGGTTTAACAAGACCAAGTGCAAGGTGCCACACCTGGGTCAAGGCAACCCCAGTATCAACATAGGCATGGGGTTGAATTGATCAGAACAGAAGATATTTGAGTTTCATAAATGCTAGGCTACAAAGTCTCACTTGGTTTTGTCTTTGTCCTAGAAGTCCTATTTATGAAAAATAAAGCCATACATAAAACATACAAAGTCTTTGTCTCTGGACTCCCACATTAAGCTTAATAGGCCTCAAGCTGATTTTTTTTTTTTAAAAGGTAATCCCTTTAGATGAGCATTGTTAGCTTCCCAACATTGACCCACTGAAGATTAAGATTTCCTTAAACTTGCTGGCTCAGTTTAAGGAAATTTAAGCTACATTGCTTGCACTATATATCTGGAACAGATAAAGAGATTTATAGTAATAAAGATTTTTCTGATATTCTCATTCTGTATCTTTGTAAGCACAAAAAATTACTTTTTATTTAAAAAAAAAAAAAAAAAAAAGATGTTTGAAGACACAAAAGATGTATTACACTTGCAGTGTCCTGTAAGCTGCAGTTTCTTATCACAAAAAGATTTATATCCCATGATCTCAAAGATGCATTGCTTTTTACAGACGCTATTGCAGACTGAGAGAAGGGAATGGTAAATGGGTTTCCACTTCTATAAAAGAGAGATAACTGGTTTGCTAAGTATTTTTGTGTGCAAAGTAATGGATTATATTAATCACATCCACACTCAAGGTAGAAATTTAAGAGGGCTTTAACCTAATATATCATCAACTGTACTTTACCATTGCGTGGTAGGACATAGACTAACATGAGCTTATGTGTGTGTGTGAGTGTGTATGTGTTCACAAATATTCCAATCCATATTCACATATGGATTTGGAAGCAAAAGGGTAAGGGAAAAAGGAAAGTCACTAAGTCCTCCCTTCCAAGCTTTTTTATTCTATTCTCTAGGAAAATGTTCACCTGCTTATTGCTCTCTGAAAATACTGAATCATTTTAACTGGAAGAGTCTTGCAATATATTAACTACATGCTCAGCATCAAACCTTGTTCAGCCTTGGGAATGATATAGGGTTATTATGAAATCCTTCTTTTCAGCACTGTGCAAGCTTTCTGTGCTTATTTTTTTCCTGTAAACAGAATTTCCAAAACAAAATTAGTTATATTTTGACAGTAATAATATGATAATGCTGTTATGATTTTAAAAGGTTTAACCCTAACTGGTCTGTACAAGGTCTTCCTTTGCAGAGGGAAAGGGTTTTCTGCAATTACCGGTGGAACCTGCATAAAATTTGGGAGTGGCATACTGTCATTGAACTCTTAATTCTGATGCTACCAGTTTTCTCAGTTTTTGGGGAGTCAGTCTTATTCATAGCTGTACTGCAGAAATTCATCTTAAAAGTGGTAGATAGCTAAGATCAAGACTAAGAGACAAGAGGAGGACACAATGGAGATATGCCAGACTCAATGTAAATGGAAAGCTGATTTTTACTTAATATCACTATCCAGATGTGTGCAAGAGAGATGGGTCAGATAAGTGAACTGCAGTTTTAAACTACTTTGACAGCAAAAATGTAGCTGTCCTTGCTGGGTAGAAATTCTCTTTCTGCTAAAACCTCAAAGTGTTTTACCAGGCCTCGAAGAAACCTGTCTGACAAGTAATTTCAGATACTCTTTCTCAATTATCTGCAAAGGTGTTTTGGCTGAGTTTGGTTTGGTTAGTATGGTTTTGGTTTTTTATTTGCAACATTGAAGTCATTAGGGAATAGCCTTCATTACTTCAGTGTTAAAATGTTGGGTTTGATCATGACATCTTTGTGAGCCACTTGTAATATTGCTCTCTACCTGATCATTTCACAAGTGAAAAATACTTCTAGGAGGGAGTGAGAATGGAAGAGGAAAGGAAGACACATGAAAAGTTCAGGGATGTTCACCTGATTATCTGAAAGTAAAGAAGAGTTGTCCTACTGTCACTATAACTTCCAAGAAGATTCAAGATTAGAAAGAGATTTGGGATCTTTGGAGAAACAGATAAACATTTCAGCTATGAGACTTCATTCGTTCCACTTCCCCCCTATGACAAAATAGGTCTCTTCTGTGGTGTTAGTAGAAAAAATGCAACTATTCCCACTAATCGAGCAACCTTTACAGTCATAGATTAAGGAACACTGCCTCAAACTACTTTTAGAAAGTGAGATTTGTAGCACCTAGCTGAAATCTTCAAGGGAACTTGACTAGAATAATGCATTTTCAGGCATTACATCATGTATTTCACATTTCTCACATATTTCGCGTTTTCACATTTCCCACATACAGAGAAATATATTTTATACTAAAATATAAAGGATTACTTTGAAAGTGGTTTGATTTAACTTTCATAAGAAACTAAGCATAAAGCCTTCTGCTACTAGCTTTTTCTGTTTTTTTGTCTTCTCTTCCTCTCAGACTCACACTGGAGTTCTGTAAATTTATATGGCTATATATTTGTATTTTGCTTTGATGGGTGATTTTTTTTTCTTTTCCTCCATATCCAGGCACTAGCTTTTGGATTTAAAAAGCACAAATAGACACACAGAAGCTCTGAGTCAGAGCTTTGTCTAAGTACAGCTGAAAACTAATGTTCTCAAAACTGCCCCTAAACAGAAACAGAGAAAATAAGATTATGTTAAAAATACTTTGTTTTAAAATAGCTCTTTTTTACATTTCAAGACACTGGAGTGGGGGAGTATTTATTACTTTCTTTCTTTCATTCCAGAGATATAATTTATATTTATATAGAGACAAGACAGCAAAGACCTGTGGAAGATGAGATAAGCAAGTGACATTTCAAAATAAGGAATAAATTTGAATGAAGGTAAAAAAATTATAAATAATAGGGAATTAGCCTTTTAAACCAGTTTGACTTACTAAGAAGAGAATATAAAATACTTTGGAGGAAATGTCAAAAACTTAACTGCATAAGAGATATCTTATGTGAGCTTGATAGTATGACTCTCTTAGTTGTTAAAGTCCCCCTTAGGAACAATATCATACCTTACTGTAGTGATATAGCCAAGTGAGAACCAATCAGAATTACAGTATTGGTGTAAAAGGATGATTAATATGTGTCTAAGGTTTGTGATCTATGCCTATATGCAGAATTTGAAACCTACATTCCTCATAGTAATATTGTTGCTTGAGATTAGAGATTTACAAATTGTCTTTGACAAAGTCACGTGATGAAAAGCAACAGAATGGTGTTTGAATCCATCATACACCATGTCATGCTACTGAATTATCCCTGTACTTTACAGTATTAAAGCTGTTCTTTTAATTATTAATTATTGATCACATTAACAGCTTCTGCTTACTGAAATAAATCCTTAATATAGTAAAAATTTTTAAATTGTTTGTTTTGAGAGGTTTTCTGTCCATGTTTTCTTGTGTTTACAACCTTTGCCTCTGTCAGAGACCAGACACACTAGTTACACCTTCCACTTCGAATATAAATAGTAGCCAATCATAAAAGAAATATTATGGATTTCTTTCTATTATTAAGATCCTTATAGAGTTATATTTAAAATTTGTCTTGTTCTGAGGCTGGTTATTTTACTTGGATTTTTTTAATATGTTTTTGTTTGTTTGCTTGTTTGTTTGTTGTTTGTTGATCTTTTGGTGTGTGTTTTTATCTTTGTTTGTGGGGGGGGTTTGAGAGGGTAATGGGGTAGGATAGTTTTTGCATAATTTTATCATTATTACTTACTGAAATGAATTGGACTGTAGAGTTAGTATATACTTCAACATTAAGTTTACAGGAATATCATCCATACAGTTGAATTCTGCTTTTGCAGATACAAATACTTTCAAGTGTATTTTGTTCTAAGCACAAAAGTCATCCAAGTGACCAACCAGAGGTTTGAGTTAAGCACATACATTATATTTCCCATGATGTATATATACATATGGAAGATACTTAGATTCAATTTTAGAAACAAACTTAGATACAATTTTGTACAAAATGTTTTGATTTGAACTGTGACTTTATACTCTTACTACAATGTTTTTAGCAAGAAAATGCTACCTTGTGTCATGAAAAGGTTATGATGCCTCACATTTTAGCTTTTATGTTGTTCGGATTCTATACTGCTTTAGTGTGTGGGTCTGAGATTCATAATAAGGGACGGTGAGCTCTCTTCACAGAGTAGGTAGACAAAATAATTCCTTCCCTAGGTGGGGATCACGGACAAATTATCCAAATTTCAGGCCCAAGAGCATAAACAATGTTGGACTGAAGAGAGGAAAACAAGAAGGATGGGACTCCATAGGCTAAAGCTGTAATTGGACAATGAGCTCCAATGGCAAATGGACCAGAACTTATAAAGTGTGAGACCCCATGACCAGTTGTCCATTTTGTGACCATTTTGAGTTCTTCTTGGGTGTAGCCCTGGCTAGGCTCTTTTACTGCCCAAGGTGGATCCATTGAGGCCTCCTAATAAATACCTACTTTATTCTTTAACTCTGTCTACATTCTGTTCTAGGTCAGCCTTCACAAGGCATCAGTTGCAAAAACATTTTCATGTTAAAATGGGGTTTTTCATGCTCATAACTTACTGAAACATTCCAATTTTTTTTTAGTTAAATTTATGCATTGCTCAAAGGAAATAAAGGAAAGATGTTTTTGATGCTGTATATTTAATAAGGATGGAAAAAAAATATTCTCTGGGCTTGCCACGCAATAACCATAAATTCAGGATTGGGGCTTTTAGTACTTTTGACCCCAGGTTACCTGAAGAAACTGATGTTTAAAGATTAGATAGCTTTTGGGCTTTTAAAAAATTTTATTCTGAATCGTGTCATGAGAGTGCACAGTTGATTATGCATACTGATTAGTTACATTGACTAATTTATCTAAAACATAATCAAGAATTATGTTTTAATACTTCTTTATTGTAAAGATAGTTCTACCTGTGATAGCACACATGGAAATACTTACATGTCTGAATGCTGTTTATTCAAATCACACTCCTGTAGATGAAAATAGATCTAGATCTGATCTGATAGATTTGATAATAGATTTAATTATTCTTAAAATCTTTAAACAAAGTAATAAAGTATTTAGATAGATGATTTCAGAATACATAGAATGCACTAAAAGGCCACAAAATAGTAGATATGACCTACAGTCAAAATACTTCACAAATCAGAGTTCACAACACTGAGAAAAAAAATTTTGTTTAAGGAATACTTGGAGCAAAACTGTTTTCTCCCCAACAGTAAGGGAAATCACAAGGCGAGATAGTAAAAAGAGAAGACATATCCAGATAGCTGGAAATTTAATATTGGACTACTAAAGGAATGGACTGAAAGAAGGTTTTTAGTAAGCTAGTCCTAGCACTATCACTAACAGGAGAAACACTTGTTGATCAGCAAGAGCTAATTAATTGACCCAAGAAGATTGTGATTAGATAGCATTTTAGGGCAGATGCTTAACTTTCCAGTGTTTGAAACTATGACATTATGAATTGGGACTGAAATTATGGAAGTCTTTCTGTGGAGCTGTCTGAATTGCTATCTGGGATCACAAAGGAGCAGACTGAGTGTCAACATCCATGTCAACAAACTGTATGTGTCATGAAACGACCTCTGTGTCTGAAGTCTTCTGATACAGAAGAATCTGTACTCACACGAGGGACTAACAGAGGGACTAACACAAAGATTTTATGCCAGAATTAGTGTTCCTGCATCACTACCAGCACTCAACACAGACCTAGTGTTGCAGAGGAATCATAATCAATGGTAATGGTTGAACTTGGAAGGAGCCTCTGGAGGTCACCTGGTTGAACCCTTTGCTCAAGCAGGGTCATGTAGAGCAGGGCAATGCCCAGATGGTTTTTTGTATGTAACTAAAGATGGAGACTCTACATCCTGTCTGGGTAACTTGTGCTGATGTTCTATCACCATCACAGTGAAAAAGTCTTTCCTTGTGCTCAGAGACATCCTCTTCTTTCTGGTTCAAGACCATTGCAAATGGTTCTGTCACTGGGCACCCCTGAAAAGAGTCTGGATGTCTTCCTTCCACCATCATTTCAGGTATTTATGAGCATTCATAGAAATCCTTGAGTCCTTTTCTTTAGGTGTGACAAATAAACCACCTAAATGAAAGAAAGCTCAGAGGAGGTGGGAAAGGGTGATGATCCCTTCAAGATCAGGAAATGTGTGAATGACCACAGCTAATAAAAAGGAAGTGTTTTCCCCATACAAAGGGAACCAAATGCAGGCTTTCTTTTAGAAAAACAGCTGTGACAGTTGAGTGGATCAACAGGTGGTACAAATATTTCTCTCTGAGATCATTAAAACAGTGTGAATATTTCCCTGGGTTACCAAGATCAGTCTGAGAGGAAGAATACATTCCTTTCTGGTGAAAGAGGACACCCAGCATTTTGGTCATAAGTATATTCTATGATACAGAAGGGAGAGTCACATTTGCATTGTGATTGAACTCTATTGCAATTGCTGTCATTTTCTATGTGCAACTTAAATTTATATTATATTTTCACAAGTGTTAAAACAGAAATCCTGGGTGACATCAACATTCTTCAGGTAGTTAAGTCCCATAAAACACCATACTCTGCATTTCTGAAACACCTAAAACATCCTGGTTAGAGGGCTCTGACACTAGGCTAAACAGCCTCAGGTCTCTTACTCTTTCCTTATGTGAAAGGTTGTCTAGTTCCTTAATCTATAAATGTAGAAAACTACAGTGCAGTAATGGAGGCCAAGAGTTTCTCAGTCAAATCTATATTTTAATGGTTGAGTGCAGCGATATGAATTGATCAGACAGACTGGGTGACACTCAGTCAGTGCTTGATGCACAGCTTGAGCTGAAGACATTGGCAAACCTTTTCATTAGCACTGGATGCAGCAGGCTCCTTTATGTCTACCCTGGTATCACTCCCATTTTGTGGTCTGGTAACAGAGAAGAGACAGACAGGCATGGCATGTTCCAGACACAGATTGTTTGGGAAAGGCTTTGGCACAAAAAAGTGAGTTTACATTCATAGGAGTATTTTGTTGATTGGATTACTTTGAATTAGAATTAATGTAACATACCAAAAATATGAGAAGAAAATTTTTGTTTAAGGAATGCTTGGAGCAAAACTGTTAAAATTCTTTTAACTTGTCTCATTTGATTTCTACATTGTACTAAGTTCCGTTCTATTTTTATATAGTTATTTTCTGTAATTTCATTTCTAATTATGTAATTTTATCTTTGCATATTTCTCTAATTTCTAAAGTAAGAAAAGCAACATAATTAAGTTTTAGCTCCCTATAATAAACAAATCAATCAACACACACATCACAGAAGTTTTAATATATTTTAGTCAGGTGAATGCTATGACTTTTGAAAGTCTGTATGTATGACTTATTCTACTCACAGGTATTATGTGTTGTACACCCACATTATGTGTGATAAAAAAATATCACCCTAAAAATTATGATGTCTTGGTCTTTGGGTCTAATTTCTAACTGTGATTACCGAAAGCCTGAAATATATTTTTCCTGGGGAAAGTTACTCACGACAGTAAATGAAATATTATCAAAAATTTAAGTCCAAAAAACCACCATGAAATCACCACATTTGTTTATGTGTTGCACAGCTAAAACTGTCTGCACGGGTAAAGCCATTATCTAATTAAGACTACTATTGATCATTTGTTGCACACATGATAAAATACACGGGATACATATCACAATCATTCAGAACATACCAAAGATAAGTATGCCATTCCTTACTGAGGGTTTAAGCCATGCCCTGAAGCTGAGGTTGTCGAGCCATGAAGACACTCCTCCTTAAATCCCATTCCCAATTGTAAACTATACAAATGAAAATAGGAAAGGTAAAGTTGGAAGAAAAAGAGTAAGATTTTATACCAAGTTTGGGAAGAAATTATCTTGGAGTGAATGAATCAATGAAAAGCAGAAATTGCTGCAAAACGTTTTAATGCAATGAGGCAGGAAAGCTTAATTCATATTAAAAACAATTATTTCAGTTTAGGGAATCAAGGCACTGAAAGACTTTATTTCACCGAGAATCAGGTAATAAAGAAATAAGCATAATAACAGCTTTAAGTGCAATTACTGTATCATTATCCCACTGATGTTATGAGTTTTCAGTTTATGCCCAATAAACATCAACCTTCAAGATACTTAAGTTTAGGAAATTTAAGGGAAGGACTCAGTGTTATTATTAAGAAAACTAGAATAGTGTAGGTTCATTTTCCTGAACTGGGGGAGTGAGGAGCCTTGCAACACTTGCTCCAGCACCCTGGTACTACCCTGTATTAGTGCAACTGGACTGAAGTTACTTTCTTCCCTGTAGATTTTCTTCCCAGCACGAGAATGAGAACAGCAGCTACTCTGAAAGATAAAAAAAGCAAGTAGGATTTTTTTAATTGAAAACTACTGTTTATGGCCAATGTAACCATACAAAACAGACTTTTGGAAATTAAAAGGAATCTTGACTGGGATATGCAGTAGAATAGAGGATAGATAATCTGGAATGAAAGGATGCTTAGAGATGCTAACAAAGCCAGTTGCATAAGGAGCATACAGAGTCCAGAAGATTTATATATTAAAGGCCAGAGAAGAGAGGGAAATGGAAGTTCAGAATGGATTGTAAAACAAATGTAAAACAGGGATAATGCAGGAAGAATGTCCCTGCTTTTCAAAAAATGTCAGGACTATCACATGAAATGCAGAGTCTGTAGCTTTTTGAACCATGTCTAAATCAATCAATAGCTTTGGGAAGATATTTTGTCTATTTCAATACAGAGGAAACAAAATTTCAGGATTTCCATCTTCAGTATCAAAGACAGGCAGATAGATTTAAAACTACTCAGCAAGACTTAAGAAAAAAATGGATTTTCCTTTTGTCATGGACATTCTTCTTTATGTTCTTGTTTTCTTAAAGAATAGAGTCTCATTCCTTACATAAATCTGATGAATCCCTGAACTATGTCAGATATTTTATGATAATAAACTTATTTTCTGAACTATCCTATAATTATTTCCAGCAATTCCACAGCCAAAGGAACATTATTGAATCATTTGACACAGAGTAACCTCTGCAGTCCTCTATCTTTGTTTAGTTCTGTCTCAAAAAGAAAAAAAAAAAAGACACACAGAATAATCTCTGAGTTTCTTAAATTCCACACACAGAAAAATGATGAATTCAGTACCAAGATTCAGCTTTTTTAGTACTCAACTTTCTGAAATGCTGATGCCCTAGATATCACTTCTGCTCTATTTTATTGTGTCACTCTTTCTGTGAGTACACATTATTCATCAGATCAAATTTGGTATAAAAAAAATCTCTTCTTTGTGGAAAAAGTGCCAATCTCTCTGAATTAAATATATATAGGGATAAAGATTTTCTGATTTTAAGCTTACAGTTCCTTCTTGGAATTCCACTTACATGAGGAGATTATAGTTTGTCTTTTGTTTCGTGCTTTACTTTTCTAGCTACATAATTGTTCAAAAGCCATATGCATACTAATCTGTAGGAAAAGAAGATAAATGTCTATGAAACACAATATACTGGGGTTTGTTTGAGAAGAAATGTAAACCAGAAGCACAAGATGAACAGATTTAACTTACTTCCCTGGTGGCTGGAAGCAAACAAGAAGGTAATCAAAGCAAACAAACAACTTTCATATTTGCAAGATATTCTATACCTAAAAATAGATGGGGTGGGCACATACTTTTTCTTTCTCAGACAATCTAATTGGAAGTACAAACTTTATCAGAATTGTGATATGAAAGGGAAAAGGCATGTGTATTGCACTCCTGAGAAAAATATATTTCTTCTCTATGTTCTGAATTTTGCAAAAGTTTCCACTTTTAGATATTTAGTAGCTCATAAATTTGACAACTCCATATCTTTAGAGTAACATGACATATTGTGCATTTTCAGTTTGTGGTTTACCATTAAATGTAGTATCAGCACAGCTTAGGGCCTTTCTAATTTACATTATTTCTTTAACTTACATTACAGCTCCAGTGAGTAGATATTGCAACCTTGAGAAACTTTTTGGTCTCTTCCTGAAATGATTCTTCTTCCAGAAGGAAAAGGAACTTCAATAGAGAGAAGGAATCTGGTCTTCCTTTATTTCTGTTATGAATCAAATCAACAAATTTACCAGAAATTTAATGTATGAAAGAACACACGACATCAGAGACAGTATTCATCACCATACTGTAGTGCTTGTAAGAGCTCAAAGTTCATCACAAAATGAGTATTAAATACTTTGTAAGTGAAATCCTTAAGAAAGGTATATAAACCTAAAAGGATCTCTTTGGGATTATTTTCATCATTCTTAAGATACAGATATCATAAGAATAAGAATTCACCACTAACTTCATATAAATCTAGTAGAAAAATGTCCCAAGAGAAATGCTTGATTAGTTAGCTTAAGATGAACTTCACTGAATGTGGAGACCTTGGAAAAATATATTGAAAAGAGGAAAGGTAGATATGAAAAAAATTGTTTAGCTTGCACTGCCTGGGGCTTCTGCTGTTTCTCTGAGTAATGATGAATGTCATTTATAGGTAAGACCCAAGCTTTCTCAGCAGTCACAGATGTCTCCATACCAGAAGCTAAGGATGAGGTGGAGAAATACCCACTGCTTTCTGTGGCTGATTCCTGTTCCTGCACGATGCATGATGAATGTAGGCAGCCTCTAAGGGTCAGACATTCATTCCTGGGTCTGTCTTTCAGCTCCTCTTTAAATCAGGCATACTGGATCCTCACAAGGAGTTCAATCACTCTACTAGATTTTGGAAGAAAGTTTCTCCAGAAGACCTTATTGCAATATGCTGTGTGGCCTTTTCCTGTCTTGTTCTTGACATGCACAGGGCTTATCTAGAAGATTTATGTTGTGATGCTGTAATTCTGGCAGATGATATTTGTGATTTAGGAAGGAACTGTTGGGGACGTAAAAGCTCTCCATTCTTAAACTGAAAAATCAATACTGGTGCAACTCTACTGGGGATTTCTGAATGATTTATTCTTACTAATTATCAATGTTGCAGCCTCTATTTCCAGTTGTTTCCATGGTTGAGATTTCACCTAGTGTTTCCACATATAGAAAGACATGACTAGTAGGAAAATAGCTAAATGTGATGGTTGTCTACTTAGCTTGCAAAGGATCTGAACAGCAAAGGTGGAAAGATGAAATGTGCACACACAATAAAGACAAGCCAAAAACTAATTCAAAGGACAGAAAAATAATATTTAACACTTCTCTAATTCTTAACCCTAACTCAGTGTGACTGTGTTCATACAGATGAACACCTCTCACTATCAATCCATTTCACCAGATTTATAGGATATTAACCGGACATATCCTGTCAAAAGCCATTGACAAAATGAAAAACAAATCAATATTTCTTAAAAATAATGGCAGCAGAATTCAGATTTTTTAGAGAACAGTCATGCAGCTAAGTACTTTCTGATTCATTTTGCTGAATATTACATCAAAAATTATGTACATTTCCAAAATTATGTTGGAAAGCTATAATGTAAAATAACCTTATTGTGGGGGTTGTTTTTGGTTTTTTTTTTTTCCTTTTTTTTTTAACCTTTTTAGTCCAGGGACTGAAATCAAATGATTGGTGCAGGGTTTTTTTATTAAATTAATGTTACAATATGCAGTTCCTGGAACAAAAATGTTCGCATTGAAATACCTTAATGTAATAACGAAGATAAAATCCTAGGAGTGCCTATAATTTAATATTGAGTTACATTTTTAAAAGACAGCCATATGTACTTTTCTTTAAAATGTCAATCTCTTTAACAAATAAACAGATTATTTACAGTTTTCTGGGAAAAATCAGAGATGTCTTCCATTCTTTCTTGAAGACTGACTCAGTTGCATTTCCACGTTATAGTTATAATTGCACAAAGAACTGTGTGCTGTAGAGGAAAACTTCTAAACTCACACAGTCTAAACCAAGCAGGCAAATTTGACTTAAGGGTAGTAGTTCATGGGCCCTGATGAGGTGCAACCACACACTCTGAGGGAGCTGGCTGATGTCATTGTAAGGCAACTCTCAATTATTTTTGAAAGCTCCTGGAGAGGTGTGTGAGGACTAGAAAAAAGAAAATGTCACTCCTATCTTCAAGAAAGGCAAAAGGTAGTATCCAGGGAGCTACAAGCCAATCTGATCATCTTGATTCCTGGGTAGGTGATGGAGCAGCTAACCCTGGAATTCATTTCTAGACAAAGGACAAGCAGGTGATGGGGAGTAGTCAGCCTGGTTTTATCAGGGGGAAGGTATGCTTGACCAACTTAATACTGTAATGACAGAATCATAGAATCATAGAATAATTTAGATTGGGAAAGGGTCATTGAGTCCAGCTGTGAACCTAACACTACCAAGCCCACTACAAAATCATTTCCCTAAGCATCACATCTACACATATTTTAAATATCTCCAAGGATGCTGACTCCCCACTTCCCTGGGCAGCCTGTTCCAATGCTTGATAACCCTTCCAGTGAAGAAAATTTTCCTGATCTTCAATGCAAACCTCCTGGAGTACAGCTCGAATCGGTTTCCTCCTTACCCATACTTTGTTATGTGTGAAAAGACACCAACCCCCACCTCACTGAAACCTACTTTCAAGTAAAGAGTGATAAAATCTCCCTGAGTATCCTTTTTTGCAGGCTAAGCAACTTCAGTTCCCACAGATGTTTCTCATAAAATTTGTGCTCCAGACCCTTCACCAACTCTGTTGCCCTTCTCTGGAAGCACCTTAATCACTTGAACACCTTAATCTTCTTGTGCTGAAGGGCTCAAAGCTGAACACAGGGTGACCTTACCAGTGCTGAGTACAGAGGGATGGTCACTGTCCTATTCCCGATGGCTGCACTAATTTTGATTACAAGCCAGGATGTCATTGTCCTTCTTGGCCACCTGGGCACATGCTGGCTCATGTTCAGCAAGCTGTCAATCAGCACCATTTCCCTCTCAGCAGTTTTTCAGCCACTCTTACCTAAATCTATATTGTTGCTTGGGGTTGTGACCCAGGTACAGCACACTTGATAACCTTCTATGAAAAAAATTACTTGCCTGACAGGTGAGGGCAAAGAAGTGGATACTGTTTACTTGGACTTCAGTCAGGTCTGTGACCCTGTCTGGTAAGATCCATTCAGAGAAGATGATGAAATATGGGCAGGATGAGCAGTGAGGTTAATTGAAAACCATCTAAACAGCTAGGGCCCGAGGGTGGTGATCAGTGGCACAAAGTCTAATTGGAAACCATTTCTGAGAAACTTTAGCACAAAAGAGACATGGACATACTGGAAAGAATCCAACAAAGGGCTACCAGGATCATTAGGGGACCTGAAGCATCTCACACAGGAGGACAAGAAGAGAGACCTGGGACTGTTCACCCTGGAGAAGAGAAGGCTTAGGAGGGTGAATCTTATCAATGAATATAAATATCTTAGGTAAATACCTTAGGGAACAGTGCGAGGAAGACAGACATAGACTCTTTCCAGTGGTGCCCAAAGGCAACAGGCACAAAGTGAAACACAAAAGGCCCCTTGTGAACATAGGAAACACTTTTCACTTTGGCAGTGGTAAAATACCAGCATAGGATGCCGAGAGAGGTGGAATCTCCATCTTTAGGGATATTCAAAAGCTATTTGAATGTGGTCCTGGGCAATCTGCTCTAGATGGCTCTGCTTGAGCAAGGGGTTCAACCCACTGACCTCCAGAGTTTCCTTCCAAGTTTCATCATTATGTGATCCTGTGGTGCTGTGAAAGTAGTTTCTTGAATTATTAGCAGCACATAACTCACAAGCAGTCTGTGCACAAGAATTTCAAGATCAGTATTTGCAATATACTGATAACCAATGCTACAGAATGCTTAAATATCATTAACAACCCTGTGCAAGTTTCTGAACATTTATTGTAGATAATTCCCAAAAGCTGTAATCCCATAGGCACCCAGAGCTCTGTGCACCCAGAGCTCTGTGCACTCACACATAAATACACTCACAGCAGCTGTGGGAACATGCTCTAGCACCTTGGTAATTCCCTTGGAACTGTTTGATCCTGCTGATTCTTGTCTTCTTCTTCAGCATTGTCAGCTTTGAGGCATACACCACCATACACAGACAGTCTTGCAAAGTTAAATGCAAAGGTAAGATCCTGTTCCTGTCCTATCATCTGATAGTACTGAGGCTATACATGCAAGATTGGAACATGACAACTACTGACAAAGTTCATCCCTTACTGCATCTGTGTGGTAGCCTGTCACAGCTTACATAGCCCCAGTGAAGTAACTCCTCATACAGGTGTATAAATAAATCCACAGATCAATCATGTGACTGCTTTCTTTTTTTTAATCAAAAATAAGCACTTTAACAGAACACATAAAGTGTATATACTAAACAGGACAATTGCTGGAATCAGTAAGCAGTAGCAGGACCAGTAGAGACAGCAGCAGTAGTTTCCAGCTACCTGAGACTCATGGAGATGAGGTCCAGGGTAATAAGATTCCACTGTATATTTTGAATTGGGAGAAGAAAGAACATAAATTTTCAAGACCATGGCAGAAGCAGCTTTGATCATCCCTCTCCCTAATGAGGTTTTTAATGAAAAAAGTATGCCCAAAAAACTCTCTTATACCCCTTTTAACCCCAATATAAGTAGAGTTTAAAACACCCCTATTTTAAGAACAAGCTTGTTTTCTTGTTGCCATTGCCTGATTTGTGTCAAAGCCATGGAAAGCAATGGTTGAGCCTTAGCATATACCCTTAATCAATAAGCTCAAAAAGAATCTGAAAGCAGTCTATAGTGGTAATTTTTAACCCACAGCAAATCCATCAAGGCCAAAATCCTATAGCTTGGGATTCAATCTAGTAGGAATGCTAGAGGTAAAAGTTATTTTTCTGTGCTGAAAGCCTTAACCATAAAGTGCCACAATCCTCAACTGCAACTTTACTGACCCCTGTCCTGGAAGCCAAGGGCTTTGTGTCCTTTGTTCAAAGGACACTGTGGCCAACAAATTTAGTCACCTCCAAAAGAGATACAGAGAGCCAGAGTATTGGGCAGGGGACTGTGTGACTTGACACAGGCAGGCAGTCAGAAAAACCGCAAAACCACGGCTGAAATGTAAAGAGAAAATTTGTTTCACTACCCCACTAACCAGAGGATCCCAGGGGCGACACACAAATGGCAACACAGGCACCATCAGGCTCAGTTGATCCTGATGGGGAGGTGGGGCTGCTGTTTGCACAAACTCATCAAAGGCCCCCATATGTGATATCCTCTGAGCCTTTTCTCTGAGCTCTCTCTCTTAGGAGAGATCTTCTCTTTCCTAAGACAGGGAGCATGTCCATAAGAATGCCTCCAAGTCTCTACAAACATCCATGTTATCTATACACAAAATTTTACTTCTCTAAACAGACAGAGAATAAAGATAAGTAGGCATACTATACTATATGGGGTTTTCCACACTGTTATTCTCCAGGCCTTGGCATTCTCAGCTGCAAGGTCACTTGAACAAAACTACCATCCTCCTCACCACTCTTCTGTTTTTAACTCCTTCCTGCCAACAGAGACCAAACAGTGAGAACTGCTGAGTACTTTCAATCTTACTGTTCTTGAGTACATGAATCTGCCTGGACTGAGAATGCAGCAGGCAAGTCTTCCCTAGGAGTCCTTTTTTCAACCCTAACAGAAGGGCTCTGGAAGAATTTTTTTCTTTATTTCTTTTTTTTTTTTT